>CM075453.1:6857299-7428593 GCA_037832335.1 Carallia pectinifolia | reverse complement strand
ATTTTTCTTAACAGACGTCGCCCTTTCTTATTTTCTTTGGACCTAAAATAAATAAATAAACAAAGAGAACACAGATCTTTGAATTCGGATAGCCAAGTGATTTGCCGTCTAGCATGGTAATATGCCGCAAGTCATACACTAATACAGCAGATATCATTTAATAACATACTGACAACGAAAATGCACGTCCCTTTATCTTTGATGAAATGTTCCCTGTTTTCAAAGCCTTCTTGTGGTTGCTAATACTAGCTAGGGTCCAAGAGCCAAAGCCAACAGACATCAACATGTGATGTCTCCAAGGCTTCGGTTCCATGTTACCCCCCACTGACACCATGGTGAGTTCTTGTTTTTTTCCTATTCTGTTCTCTCAGAATGGAAATTGAATGCTTTCCCTATGATCTTTTTTCTTCAACCCCTTTGGGTAAACTTCACAATTTACAGCTGGATGTCCTTAATTAGACAGATACATAGCTCAACTTGATTAATAACTACATATGATCTGCACAAACAATTCGTCTCAATGCTTGATTGCCTGCAAATGACCCTCACTGCTAACATCAAATGATTCTACAGATATTTGGAAGGCAAAGCGGGACTGAAGCCCTTGTAATAAAGCAGACATTTTTTTTTTTGATTTGTAAGGGTTTGAAATCGAACTTTAAATTTAAAACTGAGAGTTTAGATAACTTTATCACTATTTTACATGTTTAATTTCTAAAACAGTTGAGGCAACTTGCCTTTTTTAAGTGCTGGAGTCGATCTCAGGTTCTCAACCTCAGGACCTTCGCTTGGTTGGGATTAAATTTCGCACATAATTAATTGGTCACGTCTTTGCCGGTGCATTTTACCTCTTTTTTTTTCCTTACGTAATTATTTGGTAAAAATTAAGATTTCACCTACTATTTTTTATGTATTTTAAGATTTTCACTCATAATTTTTTTAAAATCCAAACTACCATGTTTATTTCAACTCTTTTTTATTTTTTACCTTTAGTCTTCCATTAAATATCTCACATGACAATCCAGTTATCGCTATATAACCATTGTCGGATGTCATGTTAGCAAAGTACTAGTTATCGCTATATAACTATTGTCGGATGTCATGTTAGCAAAGTACTGATAATTAGCAATCTTAATAATTTTTATACTAAATAAAAATAAAATAATAATTTTTATTGTAAAATTCAAATTTCTTAAATCTTAAAATATGAATTTTTTATTTTTCTCTCTTCACCTCCACGGCCTCTCCATGGCAACACCACCATCAAGAAATCGATAACTAATTGTCATCGTCCACCAACAAATTGGAACCCCCCCTCCTTCCCCTCTCTAAAAAATTTGTCAAATGTGGTGGTGGTGTGGTTATGGAGGATGGTGGTGCTGCAAAGATGGAACGACAATGGAGATGAAGAGAGACAAAATGAAAATAGAAAAAAAAACTAAAAATCAAATATAATCTTATTTTGAGGAAACAAAAATTAAATATAAAACTTGTAAAGCCTAAAAAAAGTTTAATTTTCAGAATATTTAGTACAAAAGAAATTTATGAAAATAAGAAAATAATAATAAATAATTTTTGAAAAATTTAAAATATTAATATAATTGTTGCGTCATCAATACTTTGTTGACGTGATATCAGATAATGTTTACGTGGCGATGACTTCATTATCACATGAGATATTTAATGGAGGACTAACAGTAAATAATGGAAAAAGTAGACAGAAAAAACATGGCGTGTGAATTCCTGAAGAAAAAAGGGACTATAAATGAAAATTCTAAAAAGCATTAGAATAGTAGGTGAAATCTGGATTTTTTTTTACCTAATTACTTTGCCAAATGTTTTTTTTTTTTTTTGGCCTTTAGCCTAGTGGTCTGGAGCTTATATTTAAATATTTAAGAGAGAGAAAAAAAATATAAATCAAACAAAAATTCGAACCTTTACTTAATATAATGGAAACGCTACTCTCACTACTGGAACAAATGTCCAGCCACTTTGCCAAAGGAACGTGATTTGTGATTTCTACCTGACAGGAGGTATTGAGGCCCAATGCCCTAATGTAGGGGCCCACGCACCAAGGCCAACTTCGCGTTGTCCTGGCCACCGTCGAGCTCAACATGACTACGTGATCAATATCTAAGGCTGCAAATGAGCCGAGCTGAGCCGAGCTTGGCCAGGCTCGAGCTCGGCTCGTTAAGGAGTTCTTCAGGCTCGAGCTCGGCTCGAGCTCGGTTCGAGCTTTAGAGGTGGAGGCTCGAGCTCGACTCGTCAGAATATTACTGAAGCTCGGGTTCGGCTCGAGCTCGGCTCGATTTGTATTTTTTTTTTTTTAATTTAAGCTTTATATATATATATATATATATGCTTTTTCCATTTGATTTATTTTATTTATTTGTTATATATGTTATTTCTACTTTATATAAAAATAAAAAATTTATATAAAAATATATAAAAATAAAAAAATAAAAAAATCAAAATTACTTTTTTTATATAATTTTATATAAAAAAGGGAAATATATATATGTAAAAAATGGATATGTGGATAAAAGCCAATTATTCATTCAATTGCTATTTGATTGATTGAATTCCTAATTGTATAACTAGCCACATTATGATCATCAATCAATTTACTTAATTGTATTTAAATTTTCTCTAATTTAAAAAATTTATATTCTTTTGCAAAGAAAAAATAAATATGCAAGTTTATTTTAATTAAGAAAAAATTCAAATAAAAAAAAGAGACAGGAGGAAATAATGGAGGTTGAGAGCATTTGAAAATAAATAAAAAATTAATCTTAATTTTATTAGTATTTATATTAAAAGTTAAATGATACAATTAAGTATTATTAATATATTAAATGAGCCCACAATGATACATATTAAACGAGCTCTTAATGATACATTTATCGAACTGTTCACGAGCCTGTACCGAGTCGAGCCTGCTATTGTTCAGGCTCGGCTCGTTTATTAAACGAGCTTTAATTTTAGGCTCGTGTATCGCTCATTTAGTAAATAAACGAGCCCGAGCCGAGCCTTTACCGAGCCGAGCCACCGAGCTTTTAACGAACGTATCGGCTCGTTTGCAGCCCTACCCCGCGCCAGTGAGTTCCATAAAAGCATTTTTTTAAAATAAAAAAAGTTATTTGGAGATATTTTTGGGACACGTGTCTTAGCAAAAGGTTATCTTTTGGTCTTACTGCTAAGAAAACAGGCTGTTGTTCGGAAAGTGATGAGTATGGAGTAAAATGTTTAATGTAATAATTTTTTTTAGAATAAGATTATAAAGATATATTTAGTAAAATATATAATTAATTTAATAATATTAAATTTTTATATATTTTTTATTAATTTAAATTTAATACATTTTTGATAATCTAACAGTTTAAATTATTATATATTCATCGCATTCTCAATTATACGTGTTTATATACGTTTTCTAGTTTTCTTTATGGGTAGTGCTCTCTCTCTCTTTCTTAAGATGTGATATCTGGTTTTATAATTATAATTTAAGATTTTTAATATAAATTTAGATTCTAATTATTAGAATGTTTAGGTTAGTAATAATTCTTAATTATATAGATTTTTTTAAGTCCATGGTTTCGGGTTTTTAGCAAAAACATTGTTGATTCGTTTTTCATATCTCTCGCATAATATCAGAAATCGAGCAAAATAGCATCCATACATATATTTACATCTTGCATAATGAAATCAATGTATTATAGCACGATCAAAGTATTCTTATTAGCCTAAAGCACGAACTTAGATCTTTTTCTCAATCAACTTGAGCGAGTCAAACTTATAAATTTAGAATCCTCATTAGTTATTAGCTTATGTAATTTTTTTTGAAACACGAGGATTGATCTAATTCATATATATATATGGGTCGCTCCTGAACCTGTTGAATCTTTCGCGGGGCATGGATTGGCTGTGCGTGAAAACATTTTTTTCCCCCTTAACATTTCCCCTAAAGTGGGTAATTAATAAACATGGCGTCCTCAACCATGGTTTTATTTTTATTTTTATTTATTTATTTATTTTTCCATCTATGAAATCCTCCACCACTTGCACTATCCATATACTAAATCTGATTGGTTCTTTTGTTTGGTGCGGATCAACGCGTCGTTAGTGATATAATTTGTTGCTATAGAATATCGATTAAGGCTTTGAATCAAATCGAGAGTAAATTTCATTTAAAAAGTCCGCTAAATTACTTTATATTGTTTCATAAAGATAGACCCATCACACAACTCGGGCGTGGATGATTTGGTTTGGTTTGGTACATGTCTTTTTACTTTGAAATTTTTTTTACTAAAATAGTACCAAAAAATAATATTTTAATGAATGTGTATATCACTTTGTACAGAAATTTTTTTAAAAGAATAATAAGTTTTTTAATTTTTATTCACCTCGGTATGTTCATTACACCTATCATAACCATAACAAAAAACATTTGAATAAAACCTTTACAATATAACTTAATTTTAAATAACACTAAAGTAAATATCTAATTCATCCAATAATATTTAATATTTTTTTCTTTTAATTTCAATCATCTTACTTTGATCTTACTTTATTTATACTTAAAAAATCTCATTAAATATTTTTCTTTAAATATTTATACTTGGATCTGACGTGGAGCTACATAGTGATTAATTCTACATAGATGACATGTTAAGAAACCATAAAACATCCAGTACTAAGTTATTTCAGAAGCCTAATTTGGATTACATAACATCTGGTAGTAAAACCCCGGAATTAATAAGTTACGAGCTACAAAGTTTGAAAGGAAATCAGGCAGGCAGGCAGCCAAAAGGTCCTTGGGATCGATGATCCCATTTAGATAAGACAATTGATTATTACATTCTCTCTTGCAAATTTGGCTGCAGAGGCTGCACGCGGAAGGCAAAACGAGGCATTTGGGGGTCGGAGTCCCCGATCCCGCTGCCCTGTTGAGGGTAGCCATCTTTTATCTCTCTCATGCTGGCTTCCATGGCCATCTGCTTCCTTCGCTGTAGAGCCAATTCCTTTTCTTGCTGATAACAATATATGTATTGAGGCGGAAAAGGTCGTTTGGTTAACGAAGGTTAGGAAATATTTATGTAAAGATCACTGATAAAATGATTAAGGAGATCACAAAACATGAAGTAATTTATTGATTCTGGATAATTGCTTGCTAGCAATAAAATTCAATTATGAACGTGAAGAAAGAAGAAAAACAAAAAATAATTTCTAGTTCTAGGGGAATACATCTTTTTTTCTTTCTTTTTGTGTGTGTGTGTGTGTGTGTTCCTTTGATTAATTTAGGGCAATAAAGTTATCTTTGAGGTGATATTGACTTCTGAAGACTGAAATTTGGATTTAGAACTAAGCCAATATTACAAGTAATATATATTTCAATATTTCTGGGATTTTCATGAGGGTGAGGAATATCCTAACAATAAAGTTATGTGAAAATTACATGTTTGAGTCACAGAAACAATTTCATAATATTTTTTTCTCGTGAAAACAAGAATAAAACTACATTCATCTATCAATTTTCCTACATATAGTATGCGAGTCTCATCACCATTAACTTTAGATTCTTAGATTTTGTTCATCCGTCCCCCCGGGATGCATGCACGCCCGCAGACACAGCACAAAACAAACGGAAATTGAAGACCAAATTAAAACAACAAGGGTGATAACTAAGATTACCAGAATGCTTTGGAGGTTCAAATTCTCCTCTTCCAAAATCTTTCCCTGAGAAACATGCATGTAGTAGAAAGCAATATTAATTGTTGCTGTTAAACAATTCAATTAATTGTAAACCTTCCGAAAATTCTGAAACTCTTAAAAGAGCAACAAAACCATAGCACATTTTGATTGCGCTTCTTACGTTTCTCTTCTTCATGAGGAAGTACTCCATCTGTAATAAAAGGATGAAAAAAATATTGGTGTCCTAGTATTTTATTTTTTAATTGGTATCTTGATTGAAACTGAAACTAATATCTTTGAAATAAAATTGATAATTTTTGAAAATATAAATTAATAAGTATTTTAAAAATTATTAATCTTATTTTAAAAATATCAGTTTTAGTTACAATCGAGAAACTAACCGGAACACTAAATATTAGAATATGTATTGTTGCTCTAAAAAGAAATAAAAAAGAAATTAAACATAAAAAATGAGAAATTTGGAGGATAAGGGAAAGATTAAAACTTTCTTCATTAAACTAATAGAACAGCTAGTTAGCACTACCAAACAATGCCACCAAATGAACAATGCAATGATATAGTACATGACCTTTTTCTCACGAATATTGCTAAGGCCAATTTCAAGGGCGTCCTCTAGGGCTATCAGCTCTTTGGGGTTCAAAGATGTGATATCCTCCCCATTCAGGTGCCTGAAAACGTATCAAACATAAGAGAGAGAGAGAGAGAGAGAGAGAGAGAGAGAATTTAACTTGAAGGGGACATTTACCTGAGCCCAATCTGTATGCAATCATTTTCCTTCTTGATTCTGTCAATCTCATTGCTAAGGTTCTGTCAAACATTTTTGATTCAACAAAATAACATGGTAGTCGATTTCGTTTCGAAAATTGAATATGAAAAACAAACTCAAACGAAATTGCTGATATTGACATGAAACCATCAAGAGATGAAACCCTGAAAGCATGAAAATTTAATGAGCAGATCTGTTCTATCATAGACTTTATTTGATCATGGTTAATAATTTAATTTCAAACTCCCAATTATATATATTATTATAAATGGGAAAATGCAAGTTGTTGAAAAAAAAAAAAAAAAAAACCCTACTCATGCCCCCCAGAAGGTTGCGGAGAGAAATTTTAACTGAAGATCAACTTGTAGACATAATTTCTATATTAATTTGTGACCTATGAGGTAAGACCAACAGTTGTCTTGTTCTTCTAATGTCTGCAATTAAAAGGAAGGCATTGAAAACCATATTTTTACCAGATCTGTTCCTAGATGTTACTCTTCATCATGCTTTTTTGTGTTACTTTCCAATTACAAAAATAAAATATGCCCAGAGAGAGAGAGAGAGAGAGAGAGTGAGAGTGTGTGTCCCATTTGTAGATCTGTTCATAGGTTCACAGTTCATGTTTGTTTATCATATTTCCAGAATAAAAAGGACCTATATGTGGTGAAACAGCAGATGGTTTTGCAAGAAAACACAATGTACAAAAAGTTGGATCAAATGTATAGTAAGAGAAACTGAAGAAAATACTGAAACCCACCTCATGTTTTGCTTCCCAAAGCTTCTTACCAGACAGCTTCTGATATTTGTCTAGTAAATTAATCAACCTTCACCATCGAAAAATAATTCACAAAGAGGAAAATAGTCAATTCCTAATTGCTTAATTAAAGCGAAAAATAAAAAGTGGGAAAGAAAACAAAATCTTTGGATACCAAAGAAAAAGCTAAAGTACGAAAGAAAAAGCTAAAGTACGAAAGCAAAAGAAAACAACATACGTAGTGGAAGGGCTGCAGTACTCATGCATCTTCCCCGAGCTGGCAAAGATAATCAGAGAAACTTGAGCATCACATAACACTGTGATCTCGTTGGCTTTCTTTGTGATCCCATTTCTCCTTTTTGAGTAAGTCACCTGCCTGTTGCTCAAGTTTTCTATCCTCTTGATCTCAATCTTGCCTCTCCCCATCTCTCTCTCACATAACTCACCTATTACTTTGTATTCTCTTATTTATTTGTTCTTCTTCTTCTTTCTTCTTGGCTTTCAGAACATAGTGGAGAGGGGGATAGGTAATGAAGTGGGGAGAGAGGAAAGGAATTGAGGGGCTTACTATTATGGGTTCGAGGATGTGTAACTTTCTTTGAAACACCAGAAGAGAAGGGTTTGTTTGTGGATTGCAGACAAAGCTAAGCCAACTGCTTTTACCTGGTGTTTTTGATTTGGCTTTGTTGGCTAATTTGTGTCACGTTCTTAACCATTGGTTTTTTTCTCTCTCCTCGTGTTTCAATGTGACTGATAATTAACACATGAGCTTAGGGGCTGAGGGCTTTTTTACTAGTTCACACAATTGCGGGGACAAACCAAGTGGAGTGGGTACATCCCGTTGGATAAATTATGTGTTTAGTTATACCGTGCAGTACTTTGGTTAGAAACGAAACTAGAATGGGTTTGCAGCATATGATCTATGGTGGTCATGCTCCACCGCTTTGAGTGATGCAACTCAAAATGTGGTATAAAGAGTGCCAATCAAAACCTTAACCATCCAATCAGAAGTTGAATTAGCGTTGTTCAAAAATTAACCAACCCAATCTAATCTGATCCATTCAATCCAAACCAATTTGAATTCTCTAAAATCGCTGAACTTAGGATTTATTGCGGTTTCAAAATTTTACAACTCGTCAAGGACAGATTGGATGCGGATTGAGAGGTTCAATCCGCTAAATTCAACCCAATCCGCATATATATATATATATATAATTGATATTGTGTATTAAATTTATCGATATCAATCGGATTAAGACCAAACAATCACATTTCATATAATCTTACAAATTAATAAAATTAAAAGTAAAAAACTAATTTATTATTTTCGTATTATCATCATGTTCTCTAATTGTTACCACATAATTTTATTTTAAAAAATAAGAAAAAATTGGAGTATCTCTATCTCTCTATTTTTTAACAGCACAAGTAAGACATTAAATACTATTAAAGAGAGAGAGAGAGAGAAAGATGCTACCTTATTTGTGAGCGGAAGTACAAATAAGAAATTTTTCTGTTTGATAATTTGTGTTTTTACCAAGTAAAATCGATTTAATATAGTTTTTTAGTGAATTTTGATCAATTCTCATAAATATTTAAAATTGCGAATGGATATGATTTATACATTATAATAATAAAGTTGGTAAGAATAAGTAAAAACATTGATGATTGATGATATGTATAAATTGAAAAAAATTATAATTTTTTTTTATTATGTCAATCCGCCCAAACCGATCCAATCTAACCCTCTGTTGGCGGATTAAATTGGATGGATTGAGTTGTATGGCGGATTGGGTGTGGATGATGAAAAATTATTAAACCTGCCGACAGCGGATTGGATATGGATATACACTCAAGTCAACCCAATCCGACCCGCGAACACCCCTAAATCGAATACCATGTTCACCTCACCTTCAATAATTTGCTTGTAATGGGTCAAAATGGGAAAAAGAACCCAGGTTTTATTTGGTAGAACAAAAATAGATATTGTTATACATATCATTAATAAATTTATTACACATCATTTTAATTATGAATTTTATAAATATTTATATGTTTTTTATTTTTATAATTTATGACGTAGAAAACTATTAAAATTTATGTACAATAAGTTTATAAAAAATATATATAAGAGATAATTTCATCTACTCTCCATTTTTCTCTTTTCTTGTCCATGTAATTGGACTCAAAGGAAAAGAGGAAAAATAAAAATTATGCATTAAATTTCTATTAGAAAATATTATAACTTTATTTTTAAAAAAGTGTAAAGAGATTAAATAATTATAGTATAGTTTGAGCTAGACGAGGGATGGAATCCATGTTTTTTCTTTTTTCATCAACGGAACCCACGTTTTTTTGTAGATCTCGCTCGAATAAGGACACTCATAGTCTTATTATCGCTGGTTTTAAACTCTACTTATGAATGCCAACGTCTCTAAAGTCTCTACCTCAGAGATCGCTATTGGAGTCACTGGCAAAGAAACCTCCTCCGTCATAGCTATTGTTGCTAGACAGACTATTGCTGCTATTGTCTCTTCCCCAGCGCCACCCCTATTCGCCGCCTCCTCCTTTGCAATTTAGGGCTGCAAATGAGCCGAGCTGAGCCGAGCTTGGCCAGGCTCGAGCTCGGCTCGTTAAGGAGTTCTTCAGGCTCGAGCTCGGCTCGAGCTCGGTTCGAGCTTTGGAGGTGGAGGCTCGAGCTCGGCTCGTCAGAATATTACTGAAGCTCGGGCTCGGCTCGAGCTCGGCTCGATTTGTATTTTTTTTTTTTTAATTTAAGCTTTATATATATATATATATATATATGCTTTTTCCATTTGATTTATTTGATTTATTTGTTATATATGTTATTTCTACTTTATATAAAAATAGAAAATTTATATAAAAATATATAAAAATAAAAAAATAAAAAATAAAAAAATCAAAATTACTTTTTTTATATAATTTTATATAAAAAAGGGAAATATATATATGTAAAAAATGGATATGTGGATAAAAGCCAATTATTCATTCAATTGCTATTTGATTGATTGAATTCCTAATTGTATAACTAGTCACATTATGATCATCAATCAATTTACTTAATTGTATTTAAATTTTCTCTAATTTAAAAAATTTATATTCTTTTGCAAAGAAAAAATAAATATGCAAGTTTATTTTAATTAAGAAAAAATTCAAATAAAAAAAAGAGACAGGAGGAAATAATGGAGGTTGAGAGCACTTGAAAATAAATAAAAAATTAATCTTAATTTTATTAGTATTTATATTAAAAGTTAAATGATACAATTAAGTATTATTAATATATTAAATGAGCCCACAATGATACATATTAAACGAGCTCTTAATGATACATTTATCGAACTGTTCACGAGCCTGTACCGAGCCGAACCTGCTATTGTTCAGGCTCGACTCGTTTATTAAACGAGCTTTGATTTTAGCCTCGTGTATCGCTCATTTAGTAAATAAACGAGCCCGAGCCGAGCCTTTACCGAGCCGAGCCACCGAGCTTTTAACGAACGTATCGGCTCGTTTGCAGCCCTATCAATATCCCTGTTATAATCTCATCAAAACGCATTAGTGATTCTTCTTTTCACAATTCTTACAGTATTTCTCCCCAAATACCAAGGTAATCTCTCTCTTCTTTTTACTTTCTTTTTTATTATTATTATTATTATTATTTTTTAATTAAAAAATTAAAAGACTATTAGTGACACAATAAAATCTATTTATTCTCACAAATCTCCCTCTCTTTCTAAAATTAAAACATAAATTCTCAAAAATAAAAATTTAAATTTAAATTTTTAATTACTGAGCAATCTCTTAAAATACTATTTTCTCTTTCTTTATTTAATCTATTAGAGCATAAGTTGGGCATATGAATACTAACATCGATCCAAATCATGGGCCTGTTTCCTGAGTCTCCAAATTACACAGTTTAATGACCTCATAACTGATAATTCCCGTGCTTTTCTTTTGTTTGTTGAGGGG
Organism: Carallia pectinifolia; assembly: GCA_037832335.1. NCBI lineage: Eukaryota > Viridiplantae > Streptophyta > Magnoliopsida > Malpighiales > Rhizophoraceae > Carallia > Carallia pectinifolia. The sequence continues at coordinate 7,417,374 of CM075453.1, read as the reverse complement.
GGGGGGGGGGGAATAAGCAATATTTATATATTTTGGTCTACTTGAGCACAAGTCTAGTGACAATTTCAACTTTTAAATAGAGAAGAAAGAAAAAAAAAAACAAAAAAAAGAAAGAACGAAAGAAAAAGAACATCAAAGACAAATTTGGAAGCCACTGCTGTGGCTGTCACTCCCACAACCCCCAACAACGCCCATGAAGATGGGCCTGGAAGCAGGAGTTGCACATTCTTGCCCATCTGTACAAAAGAAGGGGGAGTGGCTAAGGGTAACATTTGTGAGCGATTGCTGCGGCGTATCCAAACCTATCGTCAAAGGAATAATTGTTATCCATTTAAGGTCGTTACAGAGCAACAGTTACCGGAATGATCGATATCTCAAGTACTATACTAGAATTGTGCAATCTTTTGTCAATTTTCGCGATTAAAAGGTGAAAAGTAGTACGATTCCATCACCCGTTATGGAGGAGGGGACACACTGTCGAAAGTGCGTTAGACAAAAAGGCAAATTTGGTTATCCGATTCATGACAAAATCACAATGGCATTGCCTTAGAAGAGACCATGAAATATATTCAATGAAGAGTCTTGTCTTTTGAGCACTTTTAGCAAAAGAGAAACAACTTGACACATTCCTTGGTTTTGGTCCTCTTATTGAGTTCTGATGCCGTGTTGTTTCTTTGGTTTGGCCATAACTGTCTGGTAGAGGCTGTTGCGATTATGATGTTCTTCATAGGTCAATTGTCCATACCAAGAGTGGAGATTATCCGTTCTCTTTTTTTTCTTTTTTTTATAAGTTAAAGGGAAAGGGAGAATGAAACCCAAAATTGTCATTTGTTTCATTGGCTGCAAGATAATTCGACCAAGTTAATTTTCTTTAATTTATAATATAGTTGATTGAGTCAATAATACCAAGCCTAAATTATATATTGGTCATACAATAGATACTAGTTGTAACAAAAGATTACTTGGTTGGAGATCCCATTCACAATGACTAGTGTTTTAAGATGTGAGTTTAATACTTGTTGTTAATAGGGGTTTAGGTATTATGACTAATAAAATCTCACTACTTAGACTGAAACCCTTAAAATAGGAAAGCGATATTAAACCTCCCACCTTTCACCTCCCATCCCATTAGTCCATGCTAAGTAGGCCGAGTATAGAGACTATATTTGGGTCAGCTACCTTTTCCCTTGTTAATATTTCTTGATGGAACATACTCAACTTCTTTTTTATTTTTTTTTAATTCATTAGACTGTAAAATATACATATAGAGATAATTCTCTCATTTTTCATAAATTCTACATTGCTTATTCCATATTTAAATTTAAAACTTCTTAAATAAATGTAGAATGAGTATACTTTCAAAATCTCTCATTTAATGATTAGTAGATAGGTAAAGAAAAACAACAGAAAGAATTATGGTATGGGGCGCTCAGTATACAAAAATACAATATGATAGGGTTTTTAGGTGAAAAAATTTTTGCTGACTAAATAATTAATCAGTAATGGACCTACCCGGACTCCAGCAGCCCAACCTTTTTAACTGCAGGCCTACGAATGGAAGCAGGCCAGGGGACTTATGTTTTGTCACTCCTCACGCCAACGTTTCTGACTACTCCTTTCCATCACTGGCTACTCCAATTTTGGCGAGTGGCCATGTTTGGCGAACTTCAAATTGATCGCACGAATCTGTTCGCTTCCCACAATGACTATCCATCATTGTCCAGAAATCTAACTATTTCTTGCATATTATCCAATACATAATTTTTTTCCATCCCTCAATTTCCTTTGTCTCATAGACATGGTCATAGTCCCACTTGTCCTCTTTTTTTTTGTCAATCCATTTGTCCTCTCTTCATATTATAAAGATTATATTAGTTCCATATTCTTAAGTCCAGGCATAAAATCTAAACAAGGGCCAATTTTTTTTTTTTTTTGGCAATAACTCAAGATCCTTCTTTAAGAAATGAGAGTTCAGATCTGCAGAGGCTCATTCTCACTAACATATTAGATTAAAATGATACTTTTTTTTATTTAAATTCTTTTTCCAACTAATGAGAGCCCATCAAACCTCTTATATATATTTAAAAGGGCATTATTCTTAAAATAATGATAATAATGTTATTCTCTACATATTCCATATTCTTTCATCCCATTAGCACATTTCTGATTTAAGTCCCGACACTCTGCAGCTTTTCCCTATCTTATAGGTCACCATCTGGATCCAACATACATTTCCTTTACTCGGTTGGCCAGCTACCCATCATCCAGCGTCCGGGTTTGATCACCCAATTTTTTTTTTTCTTTCCTCAAACATAGTTATGAAGCTTGAATGAATGTGCTCAGGTAATTCTATTACATCTTTCACTAAAAATGCAAATCTTTCATAACCTACAATGAATTACGTCCGTTAGGGAAAAGATAAAAAAAAAATCTGGTTGCCTTAAGCTTTACTTAAATATCTGTATACGCAAGATAACCACAGAATGTTCGCCAATAGCACCGCCTAGGAATTTCCTGGAACACGAGACAGCGTGACAAATGCAGTAGCAACAAGAACCAGGAACAGTGACCATGTTCGATTTGCGAGTAAGCTAAGGAATCAAAGCTAATTCCAATAATATTGGCCGCGAAAGTCTGATCTTTCGCAAATGTACGCTGAAAAAAGAGTCGCTGTGCACAAGGACCACATAGCAGCCACTTTCCAACGAAGAGAATACTGAATACAGTGGTAAAAATGTAACATTCTTACCAAGAAATTCTCGAAATAAATCTGCAATTCTAACTAAAGTTTCCTAATTGTTTGTTTTTCAAAAAAAAAAAAAAAAAGAGGAGAAAAAATATCTGCATACAGGGGCATCCTGCTTTACACCTTAAATCAGCGCAAAATCTGGATCGATAAAAGGACCTACACAATTACTCTTCAACGGTCAATAAATCTTCAGCTGCAAAATCACAGAAAATATTTGAGTGATAAGAAAAAAAAAAAAATTGAAAAGTTAAAGACAAGTTTATGCACATTTATCAAAATAAAAAATAAAATAGATTCCCCTCTCATATAGGGAATGACTCTTTTCCAACCCGCAAAGCCTAAATGCATCTTGAAATCATTTCTCCCATAAGAATGAGAGTGACTATACCTAGAATTTGCAATCAAATGGACAATAGCCTACTAATATGACAGCACAAGAGAATGATTCTCCACGCATTTGAAGAAAATAAATATAGCTCCAGTATTACAGTACCGTAACAATCAGATATTTTATTTATAAAATCTTAACGATCAGGTCATTTCGTACTCTTATTTATAAAATCTTAATATTTTCTGACAGGACTATGGAGCACTATCCTTGTTTTCTTATTTTTTACACTAAAGAAAAACAGAAAATAAATGTAGCTTACCTGGGTTTTCATCCTGGTGATCTGCCGGATGGTTCTCCATGCATTTTAGGAGAAACTTAAAGATCTCTGTTTCACATGGGATAGTGAGCCCGCCCTTATGATTAAACCCAAACTCCTCCTCAACCTTTTCCAGAATAACCTTAAAAATTGGGTGGCCAAGGTAGTTTGTAGGAATGATAAACCTCCGATGCTCTTGCCCAGCGTATACCGCTAGGTATCCTTTTGGCACATCAGGTGGCGGTTCGGGGCTGTGGCAGCTTTCCTCATCCGAATCACAGCATATAATTGTTATGAATTATAAGTAAAATTAACAGAAAATGGATGCAAATAAAATAATAAAGGATATGAAAATAAAATCTGAGGCGTGCAAGGCACTGTTCTTAAGGATAGTTTCCGCCCCCGTTCTCAATTCGAGACAGTGCAGTAGGTCGCAGCGGCTACCCTCCCAGGATACAACAGATCCTCCCACTAACGTGCACTACAAATAGTGAGGTGACAGAAACAACTCTAATATGATTAACCCAGCAGAATGCAGCCAAGATGATTGTGCAGGAAGAAGAGTATATGAAAAACATGTGTTCTTTCTGGAGAAGGATGAGTTGCTGATATACTGGTTCAGCCTTTAAGGTTCATAAAAGTGAATAATAGTCATAAAGGTGAATAATGGACAGAATAATGGTGGTTAAATGGTTGTAACTGCTGCAACGGCTAGTTTTCCAACAGCCAAAAACGGCTAGTTTGACCGACGAGTCTGAATAGTCCAAAAAATATTGAGTTCAGGGGTGGACCGGCCAAGGTCGGTTCACTGCGTAAGGTCCGGTGGGCCCGCTCTTATCGGGCCCAAGACTGGGTTGCGCAAGACCTCTTATGGGTCTTTTATTTTGTGAAAGTGTAAGGCACATATTGGTTTATAAACCAGTGGTACATCACATTTCTTTTCCATGTGGGTTTCAAATCTCCTTATATACTATTTTATTAAGCACTACTTGACTTCTCTTTCCCATGTGGAATTCAACCCTTTTAAAGTATCCTTTATTTTTCCAACAATAATATCTGTTATCCTACTGTCAAGCTCCTCTGAAATGGCCCCAGGAATGCTGGTGGGCTCAGTGCTAGTTGCCTTTGGGCCAAATGTGATAGATTGCCACTTTTGGAGAATTTCTTTTAGCCTAACAATCTGCCTAATTCCAGTCAACTTGCTGCCACCATTGTCATCCATTTTCCAAGTGAAAAATATGCCAGAATTGAACTTGCGGTGTTTGTTTCCAGACAAGCAACTCTCATCAGATCTTCTTCCGCTATGAGATGAAATTAAGTATAGTTTTAACCGTTTCACATAAGAAGCATCATGCAGATGTACAAAACTAAATTTTTGCACATGATCCCAGGAAATCCAGCTTAGGGGCCTCATCTCTACATCATGGGGTAGTCAGAGGCTCATGATCAGTGGCATCATACATCAGTCCACGAGCAAAACATTTTACCAACACAGGTAAAAAGGGTGAAACAGTCTCAAAGCTGCATGGCCAAAGAAAATGCTACTTATGGGAAGACAAAGCAATCCAGATTTCTCACACAAGAATTCTCTGAAAGATTATTATCGCACCATGCGCGAAAGTGCTTTGATTCAAGAGAAAGGGCACAAAATTGAATAATCGACATTCCAAAATTCCATCCATTTTTAAGGGGGTCTCTGTATAGGAGCCCAAAATACTACGAGATGCAGTTGGCCTAATTTGTGCGTTTTGATTAGCACCTGAACACAATCAACTCTTTTAAGTAAAAGAAGTATAAATAAAATAAAAAATGGGAAAGATTGCATAATTCTTTATCTCAAATCCAGGAAAAAGAAAAAAGAGAAGAAAAGAAGGATCGAATGTGAGGCCTACTTCGACCTTAAATTGCGGCCAAGTTCTGTATCAAAATAATGATACAATAGTATATAACTATAGGCATCTATATAGGATCTATCTACAAATGAAGAAAAATGCCAATTACCCATTAATCATTTTCAGGTTTATGCTCGTTTTACAGTTGATTCATTTACTGGGTGAACGGCAATGCACGTAAAATATAAAGCCCATTGAACAGCAATTGTACAAAAACACGTTATTTAAGAAGGAAGAAAGAAACGAAACAGAGACCAGTTCGGTGAAAAGCAGAGACCGTAACCGTAACGCAATCCTGTGGATCTCTTCAAGAGAAAAAAATGAAGAAAATGAAAATGAATGTCCAAAAACACTCATCCAAAACTTGGCAATGGCAACTTATCAAACAATCTCTTTAAATTATAAATTAATTTTATTCATTAAAAAAAATAATAAAAATTTAAATTTTGTTAAGAATAAAAAAAATAAAAAATAAAAAAAAGAAAGAGAGACAAAAGCAAGTTTAGTTTGGGGCCCAAAATGAGAGGAATATATTACGAAAAATGTTAATAACAGTCATTTTTATCTTTTTTTTACAGTTACTATTTATGTGACAGGTGTTGATTGATTGTTAAAAAATTAATTGTTAAAAATATTACAGAAATATCATTAAAAAAGTGTTAATATGTTGATTTGTGATTAATATTTATAAAAATAAAAAATAAAAAGTGACTGTCCGTAGTAAATCTCATATATTATATATTATTCGCCGGCCGGCTGGCTTGCTGCACCGCTGGTTTCGCTCCTGTCAGTTTTCTTTCCCTCTCTGTTTTTTTAACTCCTTTTCTTTGTTTTATTACTAATTTCTTTTTGGGGTTTAGATTTTATCTCGTAGTTTTTATTGTTTGGAAACGGTTACTTTAATATCTAAATTGTGGTTTTTGAGTAGATGATTATTAATTTTATTTTATTTTTAATGAGTAAAATTAATTTATAATTTAATATTATTTAAATATTATTTTTAATTTTTTATTTAAATAAATTTTATTTTTTACATAATATAAAATTATAAATAAATTACACCCAATTAAAACAAATTAAAATAAAATTCTCCTTTTGAGTAATGTGATCAAAACTGAAAAGGATCGTGCAATCTTGGCAGCGCAGAGAGAGAGAGAGCGGGAGAGAGAGCAGAGGAACAAGGAATGAAGTTTGTTTCAGAAATGAGGATCAATTTGGTTCTAAATTTTTTAAATTTTTTTAGATGCAATTTTAAATCTTTTTTTGTTTTCACAGTCTTATAATTACATATTCCTTTCCACTCTTTTTTTTTTTTGATGGAAAAAGGAATACAAATTAAATACATAATCGAATACTCCAAAAATTACAAGATAACCGCATTAAAAGATATTAAAATTACCTCTCCCCCATAAATTCTCATTCCATTTTGTTTTGATGTTGGAGAAGAAATAGATTTGTGTTGTGGATTGGAGATTTTATTGTTGTTTTGTTTTTTGGGGGGCGGCGGCTTGGGAAGGCCGGAGGAGGGAGCGGGAGACGGGGAGCATATCTTATTATCTTAAAAGTAAAACGTGCGTATCTTTAATTTTTTGGCACATTATGTATTTATTTGTCCATAAAAAAAAGAACTTGAAAAGAAATATGTAGTTATATAACTTAAATGAAAATATAAAAAATATTAAAGAATGCCTAAAAAATATTTAGTGCTAAATTGATGTTTATCTCATTTATGATTATTGAAAAAAAATGTATGTTTGAAGAAAAATTTATCAGTAATATGATGAATTGAGAACTCTTTATAATTATATAAATTTATTATGTAATTAAAAAAATAATATTTTTTTTATTTTTTATTATATTTATAATTAATTTAATTATATAATAAATTTATGTAGTTATTTTACATAAATATTTTTTTTGAAAATTTCCTAGTTGAACCACAATTGTTTTAGGCTTTCGGCCAGAGAGCAGCTAAAAGATTCCTTTTACGTGTTGTGGCTGCCACTGAGTTGGGTTTTGCATTAGTTTTTGATGCGATTTATTGGTTGGTCCATCGTGAAAATCAGTGCATCTCGGTGAGCCCAGTCCATTGTCCAACCTTCCCAGCTTTCTTACTTGGCTGCACATTCCGGGCGGATTGTCCGAGTGACGATATCACAACTCAGTATTGCTTAGACCAAAAAAAAAAAAAAAAAAAAACTCAGTGTTGCACATTTGTAGCTCAATAATTACAATAAAGTAATTTAGTACTTTAATCGGCATCGCAAAGAAAAAAAAAAAACAACCTGAGGCTATGTAATATTTTGTTAATAACTTACATATTTGTCTCAAGTTGAAGTCCTCGTAAATTAATATTTGTAATTATGTCCCAATAAATTTACAAAAAAAGGGCAGAAAAAAAAAACAAAAAAGAGAGGGTTTATGCCTGTGTAAAAAGAGAAAAAAAAAAAAAAAGAGTCGGAAATACCAAAGCTCATGTGCCAAAAAAAATAAATACCAAAGCTTGTTCAATCGTATAGAGATTCATCAAGTCCATATTAATTCGTGTCACTACTACAAAAACAAGGCAAAAAAACAGAAAAGATGACGGTCTCTATTTAGCTATTAATTTACTTCTGGACAGTATTTTAGCTTGGAATTTGGTTTTTCAAATATGAAGCTAACGCTCTAGTCAATCGTTACAAAGAAATTGCCTTAACTCTACTATTGTAATCATTACTTAACAAAATTAATATAAAAATTCTTAATATCTTAGAAAAATTAATTAGGGTATATCAACTGTCAAAACCGTTATTGTATAATTTATTTATGTAATGAAAACAATTTGAAAAATTTTGTGGCATGTACAATAGTAATCACAAAATCAACACATTGAAGCCTGAATATTTGAATTGTAAAAAATAAAATGAATTTAAAACAATTAAAAATAAATAAATTATTAAATTAATTATGTATATTTTGTATGTCGTATAATGCGCGTGGCTACCTAGTCTTGCGTATACAATGAAGTTTAAAGCGTCAATTGCATATATTTTGAAGTCAATGACAAATTCATTAAGTTGACGGATTTGAATTTGCTTTTTTGTTTTTTCATTTACAAAGGACAACCGTGTTCATAGGTGTGACCGCAAGTTTATAATTTGGATGATAATTACAATATACCAACAAAATAGAAGTTGAGATTCAAATTTTTTATTTATCCAACTCTCCTCCCTCTCTAAATTAATTGATCTGAATCTGAAATATCTAAAAAAAAAAAAAACGTGTTCGGAAGCGTGAGAAGCAAAAGTGATGAAATGGGCCACGAAATGACAGCAAAGTTGTAACCACCATTGGAAGCAACCTTAATTTGATTGGGAAAGGTCAATAATAAAGGCCCAACCCAAAAGAAGGACTCAGACTTAATCTAAAATGTCGGGGAGGCACATGGTTAGCGTCAGCTAAAATATAAACATCTGCCGCCGTGGGACTGAATTTGTACAGTTGTTGTAAGAGTGATTGATGATTTTTTGTTGAATTTTGACAATATACATTTTAAGCTATTCAGCATATGGCCCTTATTTACTGTTGGTGAAGTAACCTAATTATTCTTGATGAGTGTGTAGAATGTACATAGATTTTACGATTTTTTTTTTTTTTAAAAACACCGACACCTTATATAACACAAAATAACCATGCTTTTCTCCTTTATTCTTTATTCTGATTGATAACTGTTTAGGTGCGGTGACTTGTAAAACACTGCTTCTCTTCTCCAACGGTGCCGTACGCGCACGTTCGATTTTGTTTTATTATGCGAATCCCTGTGTCAACAAGATCAGCTCTAACTATGAAAATATTTTCTTATGATTTTTCCACATTATTTGTCCTTACAAATAGTTTAAATACATTTTTTTTGGTTTATTGAATGAAATTGAGGTTTATATTTTGTGAGAATTTAAGAGTGTTGGAATTATTGAGAAAATAAAAATGTAAGAAAATGCTTTTTTCTTTTTCATTTAAATACTATTGAGGAAAGAAAGCCGTATTAGGTACAAATTCTTGATGGGACTTACCCTATATCTTTATCACATTGATGACCGGTGATAAAGTGGAAATTAGTCTAATTGAAACATTTTTGTTTAGAAAAAATTATCACATTGCCCTCAATTCATGTCTTTTTATTGCTCTAGTAGATAATAGTTAGTTTTTGATGACAGATAAGTAATTTTACGATCAAAAATTTTCTTTCTTCAAATTTTCTTACCACATCCAACTCAAAAACGTAATAGTTTTTTTAATCTCTTTTGTTTTCTATTATTTTCATCTTATCCAAACAAGTTAAGAAAGAATATGTAACAAGAGATGTGAGGTTAATGGGAAAGAGTTAATTAGACAGACACAAAAGAAATAAAAACAATTAGTTACAATTAATAAAGTAACACAATTTTTTTTAATTTTCTCTCTCAACATAACTTACTTTTTGCATGATTATAATGATACGTTATTTTATTGTTTTTGGTATTTTTACGTTATTTTATTAATTTTATTTAATCTTGTCTATCACTTCTTGTAGTAGAATTGTTTTTCTTATGAGAATAAATAGAGAGTACTTTTTATCATGTCATCCAATACCTACTAAGTTTTATGAAAAGAAAAAAAAAAAACCAAAAAAAGAATGTTGTTGGGCTGGACTCTGCCGAAGAACGTAGCCCAAAGCCATAAGGAACGTAGAAACGGTACCAATAGGCAATAATATGCTAATTTGGTAGAGAGTTGTAAGGACCTGCTTCGAACGCAATGGTGTGCACAGGTTGTTCATGCCTATCGAGAGGGAACTCGGTTGCCCATGGAATGGCTACTTTGGCTGGATCTTTAGGTAGAGGAGTGCATGTGATGTTATACTCACCCCCATCTTTGCAATCGCTAATCTAGCAGTGCCTTATAAGGGTCTGCTGGTATCGCTCCGCTGTAACTTAAATCCATTTTTCTGAGCCTTATGCCTTCCCTTTAGACAACGATCAATCAAGTTTCGGGGTAGAGACCTGGATTGATCTCGAGAATTAGGAAGTATGATCAGTCTTTGAGAGAGTTCCCGGTCAAAGATTCGGGGTCTAGCCCAATGGAGAGATTCAGGCCTTGTACCTTCACGACGATAAGGCTAAGGGATGCCAGACAAGTATTTGGCGTAGACATTCTGATGCCTGAGTTAGTACAAGAACCAAAAAATAATGAGAAACACAATTAATAAATAATAAATACATATTTTGAAATTATAGTACATGTGAGTATATATAGTCATATGTACATATATTGACAGTAATCATTTCTAAAGTATTCCTCAAATATTCTTCTAGAGGGGAGTGCTTATTTTGTTTCGGCCGTAGTTTTTAGGGCCCAATCGGAGTTGTGTTGGAATTTTCCCTAGCATGCCAATAAATTAACAAATAAATAAACCATAAAGTTAGCATAAAGATAGGAATAAAATTTTTGGCCAAAGGGTTTAAAACTCCAATTGGAGACCACGAAGCTACGTTGAACTTGATTGACAATAACTCATGTTGGAGGCTACTTATGCTAATTTTCTCTTTTGGGATTTGCTTATGATCTATCAAATTTAGATGGTGAAACTTGTCAATTCAAGAGCTTGCTTGCATTCATAGATGCGGTGACGGATTTAAGGGTGCCGTCCTCCCTTGAGTTTATTAGGCCTAGAATTGTCGCTAAATATTCGGTAATTTGTTCGACTTGTGAAGTGCTAGCAGTATGCAATTCCAAATATGTTATTCGAACTTATTTTCCTCATTCCAGACAATATTGTATTTAATTAAGACTAATCAAAATTAAATAAGCTTTTCTAATGTTGAAATCGTAGATCCATATATCACTTCAAAACGTTTAGACAATTGAATTGAAATTTCTGCGTTTTCCTCTCGCACTATACAATGCGGACAAAATTTATTTGTATGGCATCATACTTTTTTATTTTTTTTCTTTTTTATTGGTTACAAAGGAGGCTCTAAGGTCAGAAAAAAAAAAACAAAATTATTCAGACTTGAACAAAAGTTTAAGACTTCTTAATAGAGTATCCCAACTAGCTGTATTAGTAGGATGAGATTATGACATTACACTTTTGAAACACAAAAATACATTCAATATTCTAATAAGCTTAATTTCGTGGCATTTGTGGCATATTTCCTGACATGTAGAGACTAATTAAATTTACTTGGTAAAAAAATCTATCAAGCAAAAAAATTAATAATAAAACAAATAAATGCACCATGTTTGCGTCATTCACAATACTTAGGTGAACATAATATCGTTTCTACGGTTTGACATATGAAATTAGTCATTAGATGATTTCATGTCCCCAACCGTTTTTATTCCATTCTAAAACGAATATATGCGGTATATATTGTTTCTGGTACGTAAGTGTCTTGTAAAATTAATAATTGAACTGGCCGATTTTAGTTCCTTTGAGAGACATGATTTGTGTCCCTCATAGTTTTTATTGCTCACCCTATATCAAACAAACCGACGTCAAATTCCATTCAGTTCATCTCCGTCCAAATTCGATGACTCTTTCCATCTTGGGGCGGATCCAAGTGGGGGCGATCTGTTACTATTGCGGGCAATAGTTCGTGGAAAATACAATCTTGCCCAGTTGTAAGCATCCCTTGCCCCACTTCTAGCCTCTTTCCGCCAGGTCCATGGCCTGGCTTGCAATGCATTTATAAAATTATTTTCGTTATTTATTTTTCTCCATATATTATCAAAATTTTGCAAGTGAATTTTTTTTAAGTCTATTAAAAAGTTCATTAGACTGTGAGTTAAACAATAAGAATAGTTCTTTTCATTCTCATTCTCATTCTCTTCGTAAAGCTAGCAAACCATCATCATATACGCAATTCGTCTTTCTACTCACTCTTTTTAGAAATATTTTTATTTTTTAATAAAATAAATTATTAGCTATAAAAAATATTGAAAAGAAAAAATATATGGAAATATATTGTATAACCAAATGTGTATTGCTTGTGAAATTGAGGCTAATTTTACTAGTTACAATAGGTTCATTAAAAAAATTTATATAATAAATATAATAACAATTTATTGTGCAATCAAATGAGAAAAAATAAATAATTGAATATTTAATTATAAAGAAAAAAATACCTGATTATATAAAAAATAAAAAAATAGCTTTAAAATATTAAAACTCATAAATTACAATTATAATTTTTATTATTAAAAAATTAATATAATGTTTATTTATCATTATATATATTCATTTTGTTATTATTGTATTTGTATATATAAAATGTTTTTTCTTAAATCTTTTTTTTTTTTTTATCCATCACTCACTGTCCATTGCCTATTGGCAGCGGCGAGGAGACAAAAGGAGCTCTGTTTGTAAGTTAAGGTGTGTTTGTTTGTATTAAAATATTTTATAAGAATTTTTTTTTATTTATCGGCGTTTGTTTCATGTAAAATGTTTTATAACAAAAAATTTAGGGAAAATTTTTAGATTTTCAGAGAAAATAACTTATTATTTTTCTGAACTGATATTATTTTCTGAAAAAAACACAAACTGTGCTTTAAATAAGTGATAAGAGAAAATTATTATTTTTACTTTTAACTTTTTTTCTTATAAATATTTTATAAAAGTAAGTTATTTTACGACAAACAAACGGACTCATAGGGTATATTTGTTAGCAGTAAACTATTTTATAGTAAATTTTTTTTCATTTTCTGACGTTTATCTCATATAAAAAATTTTACAATAAAAAATTTGAGGAAAATTTGTAGAAAATTGTGAGATTTTCAAAGAAAATAACTTATATTTTTTTGAATTGAAGTTGTTTTCTGAAAAAAAAACATAAAATATGTTTTAAACGAGTGATAAGGAAAAATTATTATTTTTACTGTAAATATTTTTAAAAATAAGTTATTTTTTAACAAGATAGATCCTAATAACAAGTTCGAAAAAAAAAAAAAAAGTAACAATGAGCTGAAATGGGGTGTTCAACGAGTTGGATGTGCACATCTTGCTTCATTTTTTTGGCTGATATAACTTTACTGAGGGGTCGCAAATCAGATTTTTATGTTCCGCCTAGATGGAAAAATGTTGCTGCCCAAGAAATGTTGTTGCCCAGAAAACCATGACTTACACTTGGAATGTATACTATTTGTACTTTTGGAAGTACAGCACCTGTATGGCCCTTTGAGGCTATAGCATTAATTGTTTTTCGTTGTCTGCTATAGTACACTGAGTCCCAGCCTTTGCTTCGTTGTCAATTAATTTCACACTCATTAAGGACATCAAAATTCTAGAACGAAAAATGTTTACAGACATAATTTTTTATTATACAATTTAATTATATTATAACAATATTTATATTTTTTATAATAATAATTATATTTTTTTAATAAAATTTATATTTTATTTTTTTATTATAAAAAATATATATATTATTATAAAAAAATATATGTATTATTATAATATAACTGAATTATATAGTAAAACATGTCTAGATAACAGTACTTATTGTAGAAATAGTACATGCAGAAACTGTATGATTATTACCAGCAGCAGTTAATATTGGAACAACTTATGGCAGAGTTCCAGAATCAGAGATCTCCTTGTGATAGATATAAGTTGCATTGAATAAAAAGTCTCGGCGGCGTTGAGGGTTTACAAGTACGTCCCACGTTCGACAAAGGGACTTCGGGGTCCAGACTGAGAACTGACTAAAAGCTAAACATATGGAAGAGAAAGGAAATTGTAATTGTAAATTGGCTTCTTTTATTTTGTTATAACGACAAGAATGTGCAGGCGGCTTTCAGATGACGCTGAGAGCCATGGTGGATTGTTGGTAGGAACAATTACAAATAAAGCCATGGTACACTAATAATTAAATTTCCTCTAAGTTAAATCTCGTGTTTTATTTGACTACGTCATGACTTTATTGGGTTAATTATAGACCTAACCGTGGACCATGACACATTTGAAATTGTCAAATGTGTTATAATTAAGGTATTTATTAATTTTATTTTTTTAATATAAAATTAATTTATAATTTAATATTACATAAATATTATTTTTATTTTATTTATTCAAATAGACTATAGGTATTATATAGTGTAAAATTATAAGAAAATTACACTCATTAAAAAAAATTAAATTAAAAATTACTTATAAGGCGTAATTCAAGGGCCGGCTTACGCTCTGTTTATATATGGTAGCTGTTACCCAACGAATAATAAAATATTACCCTAGCCACCTTGTGGTATTTGTGTGCGTACATAAAACAAAATGGATTTGTCGTCAAGTAATTTAGCGAGTCAATCCAAAAACGGTGGCGGCAAAAGAGAAGATCCCAAGTTGCAATCGCAAAACTACCCGGCAGTTTTGGATCCAGGAAAAAAAAAAAAAAAAGGCCAACAATTGAATGTGAAACCCGCATAATTTAAATAGATATAACACCGACACCGTTCATTGTTTGTGCATGTTTCGTGTTTTTTCTTAGCAGCGTCTGCACCGGGCGCACCGGTCGGACTTGGGTCGGGTAGTTTCAAGTTTTGGGTCATTTGTATTTCAGATTTATCAGTTTTTAGGTGCATGAAGTCTTGAATATATACCAATTTTGGACATATCAAGTCTCGAACATATCGTTTTTCTTCTTCTTTTTTTTTTTTTTTTGAGCAACTCAAACATACCGTTTTTTGGGCACATAAAGTCTCGAATACACCGAATTCCTGGAATATTAAATCTGAGATACATCGGGTTTTAAATTATTAGGATGCTTTTCGATATACTAATTTTAAGATATGTCTTTCGAATTTTGTATTCAGATTATTTGAATTTCAAATTGATCGAATTTCAAGTTATTTTGACTTGAGATATTGCGAATTATGAGTCATTGATTTTTTTTTTTTGTTTTTGGTTCAGATAAAATTTCATATGAATTAAATCTAATCACCTTTTGGAAAATACACAATCTCATGAACGCAAATGAATTCAAAATATTTTTATATTATATACAAAACATTTTATATTACATGGATAACATTTTATACAACATATAATAGATGTATAGTAAATAGTATAAAATCATGAAAATCTAGTTTATATTGTGAAAAAGATTATGGTGAAGTATAAAACACTTTGTATGTAATACAAAATTATTTTGTATCTATTTACCTCTATAAAATAATGGTGCGCCCATCTAGTTGTTCTCTTAATTTTTATTCCCGCTGCCTGTGGCAACACTGTTGCCTTCTTCGTTTCGCTAGTCTTCTAGAATGCTTACCAGAATATGTAATGTAAAGTTATGTACTTCTAATGGGTTGTCCCGAGCGGTTGTTGGTACTCGTTCTTCCAAATGCTTTTCAGATGCCTGAATTTTTACTATCAAATAGTAGAAGCCGCCGGTGACATGCACCTCTCAACCGTAAAATAATTCCGAAGCACAAAATTCAGGTCCAACGTAAGGTCTTACGATTGGTTAGTTTATAATATAAAGACTTCTAGACATAATTGACCAAAAAAAAAAAAAGACTGCTTCTAGAAATATTTCAATTATTATGTGCATTAATAATTATATCGTAGAAAGAAATTTATAACTGTACTTGTGCCATCACTCTTCATTTTAAATCACATTTCTCTGCAAATTTTATTTCAGTACAGCGATCACGCTTTGAGTTATCAAAAATACTTTAATAGGACTCGTTATGTCTACGTATTGGAACCCAATTAAAAATTACATGCTCAACAAACCAAAAAAAAAAAAAAGTACATGCTCAATACAGAAATTAAAACAGACAAGTTTTCTTTCTTCTTCTTGTTTTTTTTTGTTGTTGTTGTTGTTATTCAAATAGTCAACTTGATCCACCAAATAAGTAATGTGATTTATAATAAATCATAAAAAATTAACAGTTATTCGTACTAACAAATCTCACAAAAAAATCATATAAACACTTTGCTGATCAATCACAATATGTCATAGGTAATGTTGTTTCGTAAACGTTGTTGCAATAACAAATTAATTAGTGCCATGTATATTTGTAAGATTTGTTTCTAAGATTATTTATAAATAGATGTATCATTTGTGGTTCAAAAAAAAAAAAAAAAGATGTATCGTTTTCCAATTCGATATTACATCCAATGAATTTAAGGAGAGGGTGCTGCCATAGAAGATACAAAAGTTGGCTCATATCATATGTGGCATTTTTAGTCATATTTAGTACGAAATTCTTATTAAATACTTATGATCTTTTTTTTTTGTTGTTGGTCTAAAATTCATTGGATCGTAATATAATAGAAACCATTCTTTTCATTCCATAAATTTCACTTTTTTTTTTTCAAAATTAAAATTTAAAATCACTGAAAAAACACAAAATAAGTCCATAACTACTAAGATATTTTCTGATGACACAACCTTCACCATTGCTATAATTGCTTAACTTATCATATCATAAGCAAATACAGCAACCGTTCGTGGAATGTACTAAAGGGAGGGAAGGCCCGAATGTTGCTGCGGTTACGAAGTGAAAATAGGTGAGTGACAGCTCGCATAGGTGTACTGCCTTACATGTTTTTTATAAAAATAAAATTATATAACTACACTTAAATAATAATAAATAATAAAATAATTTTATATAATGTTATTTAACAGTTTATTCATTTTATTTTTTATTAATTTAATTATTTAATAATTTTTATCACTTTATTATTATTTTAAAATAATTTATATAAAGTCAAAAAAATTTTCCCCTTAAATAAAATTTGTATGTACCGCAAATGTTAGTACTCCTTTCTAGAGGAAATTAAACGTGCTCAAAGTGTACCTTTTCCCCCCTCCGCCTGGAAAATGTACTACATAGAGTATCAAAGAATCAAGGATTAAAACTAGGAAATCTAAGTCTAACTAATCCTTGCCGAGGAGTCATCACTCTCTTTTTGTCTCTATACCAAATCGCTTGCTTCTTCTTCCAGCCAAGAGATAATTCTGATATTCCCAACCAAAATTGTTGTGCCTTTTAATTGTTTCTCACATTGGATTACGTTTGGTTGTTAGCTGACCATCTAAGCTTAGTCCTATTAATGAAAATTTTGATGAAGTCCCAAGGTATCAATGATAGTTTTCTGGTCCTGTTGCCTAAATTGCTCCAAACACAATTGCTCGACAATATGCTTATGACATCCCCTCTAGTAAAACATGCAGAAAAAGTAATCTGTTACAGATTTCAAATTCGCCTAGAAATGAAAGATGATCACAAAACGATTGCATTTTTTAAAAAAAAAAAAAAAGACAAGAAAGAAAACAAAGATCATGTATCTCTCAAGCTTGAACCATTTACTTGGTTCGTGCCTGCCTTTGGGCTTAATTTCCTTTGACTTCCTACATATGATTTTAATCTAACATATTTTCTCACAGTTCATATCTGTGATATTTGGTAATGGTATGGTTGGAACTATGACTAAGTATATGTGGATCACTTATAATCGTTGAAAAGACCCTATAAAAATTTAATTTTTCTTTTTTATTTGTTAAGTAGGTATAGTGTTTTTTTTTTTCAACGATGAGAAAGTAGGGTGGTAACCACACTCTCACAAAGAGTATTGTGTTTGTGACTTTATACGAGAGTACTAAGTAATCAGATAATTACAATATTTTTCATATTTAACTGTGAATCTAACTATTTGAACTTGTAATTTTTTTATATAGATTTAAATCCTTTTAACTATTTTAATCATGGTAGTAGGTATATTGTTTAGTTATTAAGAGGACGGGATTTTGGACTCAAATATGGATTAAAATTTAGTACGAGCTGGGATGGGAGAATTACAAGAAAAGGAAGGACAGCCAATAGCCTCGATGTGATGTAGGTAGGTAGGTCTATCAAGTCAAACTGGACTAAAAAAATAGACCGACAGCCCTTCTTCTCCTATAGACATTGATTACTATAGGTATGGATTACTATATCCTCTCATACTCTTCATCATACACATTTTGTATATTGTTGGATTAATCGAGTTCATATTATTTGTGCACGCTGGTGCAAATGTTTTTCATATCCCGGAGAGGTACTTATTAATATTATCTGTTGCACTAAAATTTTGTTTACTTTGATCGAAATGTACGTTAAGGCATGCTTTATTAACGATATTCTTTCTGTTTCGTTGATTTACATCGCATATATAAATTCTGTTTCATTATTTTTCTGACAAATTTATGTAAAATAAAAATCATATTAAGTAATTTGGATAGGGATATACGCGCAGAAATAGGTCAACTAGATACAGATACTGTTGTATACATACATAGAGTGGTAGTTTGATATGGGGGAGGCAGAAGTGGGAGACATGAAACATTACCGCCCAAATAAACAATATTTTTTTAACAAAGTTTCCTTGGACTAACATCTGTGCATAAGTTTTCTCTTCCTTTCTTTTATTTTCTTTTCTTTGTTTTTTTTTTTTAAAGTAAAGCTTCAACATTTTCAGGCATAACATATATAGGTCGAAAAACCTTTTTTTAGACTATTGCTTGTAGCTACATCAGGTAGGTTTAGTCAAGCTGGCTTGTATCTGAACAGAAAACATAACATAGACAAAAACAACTACTTTGAAAACTTTTAATCATCAATAATTTTGACACAAACTCAACAATTAATTCTATGATCTCCTCATTTGAGGGCTAGAGGCGGATTCAGGAAGCACTGGCGCTATTGGCATGATTTATCAGTGCAGCGCCCAAGTAGCAGTCGAGAGATTCACGTGACTGGAATTTTATGTCATCTCGTAAACCAATTTCTTGCTTGCAATTGACACTTAAGTTCAACTCTCTATCTATCTCTCCTTCAAATTTTAACTTAAACAGGGAATAATCTCGGTAGTATAGTTACAAAATTCGGCATTGTCTCGACTAGTAAATAATAATTTACGCCCCGAATTAGTTCATCATAAGTAATAGGACAACGACACAGTCCATAGAGTTGGGGGGGGGGGCTAAATTAGAATAGTTTTATTGAAGAAATGGTGTTTGCTGTTTTTACTTTCTTTTAATATAAATATAATTTACTCATAATTTTATACCACAAAAATCTATCTAATCATTTTTTATTTCAAATAGACTATATTTATTGTATAGTTTTAAATTATAAGTGAATTACAATTATAAATAAAAGTAAGTTAAATTAAAAATTTCTTAAAGGAATATAAATAAAATAATTGAGCCTTTTGATTTCAATTTTTATTCAGTTATAACGTTTAATTTTAGAAAACCTTAATCAACCATATTAAATCAAAATACAGAAACTATACAGACAGCTTTATAAGATGATGAGTTCGGAATATATATTTGGATGGGGTTTTGTAAATAACCGAGATATTTTCTATTGTTACAGCTAGGGGTAGCAACGCAATTGTTTCATAAAAATGAAAAGAGTGCCTCATCATGAAAACCGGGGGTCTGGGCCGATTGTAAAGCGCAATAAGTAATCTCTGGAGACAAATAACAGACTGAGATATTGCCTACATTCCGACCAACTCTCTATAATTCGAGGTCGCATCACATACCTTACAAGTTACAAGTTTTGACCTCCCTCTATAATATTCCCTTTTTGTTAACAACCAAACTTTTATTTTTCTCCGAATCCGTTACCATCTAATAATTAAACTATTCCGCATTAATCTCCAAATACGCGGCCCAATCCTCGCCCAAGTTCGTGGCTGCTAGCTCTTCTTATAATCAAGCAATGATGTAAACTCTTCCACTCTCTCTATCCTAATTACGTAAGCGTCACTTTCATAGTAAATTCTCTTTTTACTCAGCAATGTTGTACATTTTTTTTTAGCGGAAAATTCAAGGAAACCAAATGATGAAATAATAATCTCGAGTTTTATTTAGAGTCAATTAATAAAAAAAAAAAAAAAAAAAGCAGGTGCGCAAATAAAAGAGAGCGAAAATCTCAACAACTACTTGTCTCTCTAAGCACGACTAGACGAAGAAGGGGGGCACAAAAGCGTTGAAATCGTGGGTGGAGATCGGTTGGGAGGTGTTTGTCTTGTTTTCAATACTAACTACTAACCAAATTCTGATTCATCTTTCAGGGGTGCCAATTGGCTAGGCTAGGCTAGGCCAGGAGAGGCTCCATCTGTGTGTGTATTCGACTATGCTTGCGTGCACCATTTTCATTTCCTCTATACGTACGTTCTAAACAAGCACGAAAGAGAAGAGAACATAGAATATTTATTTTTATTCTTTACCTTCTGGCAAATTATGAGATCGTTGCCGTCCACTGTCGGAGGACACAGCTCCAAGCTGTCCAATTACGGCCGTACATTTGATGAGTTCGACGACTCTGGCGCCGCCAGCGACCGCGAACTCGGCGGCCCAATGTTGCCTGTTTTCCTTAACAGCTTGAGAAGAAACAACGAGGAGGAGTTGGTTGAGGTCACGCTGGAGCTCGACCGCGACTCCATTGTTGTTTGTAGCGTCAATCCTAATCCTCCAGCCGCCGCTGGCGGTGGCGGAGGAGGAGACGACAGGGCGGAGGCGGCGACGTTAAAGAGGAGCTTGTCGGCGACGTCGATGATACAGAAGACATTCGGGTGGCTGAGGTCGAGATCGTCGAGGACGACGTCGTCGGAGGTTGAGGACCGGACGATTTCGGCCCGGGAAGCGAGGAGAATCAGAGCGAAACTTCAACGGACGAGATCGAGCGCACAGCGGGCGCTGAAAGGACTGAGGTTTATTAGCAAGACGACGGGAACATCCGACTCTGACGAGTTGTGGAGAAGAGTCGAGTCCCGGTTCGACTCGCTCGCTGTCGACGGTTTGCTTCGTCGAGAAGATTTTGGCGAATGCATAGGTACGGTAAAAAGCTTCTGAATCAAACTTTACCGAATAATTGTGGTGTGGGACCAAAAGTTTCGGACAAAGTTATTTTTACTTTTATCATTTTTTTTTTAAAGGAGATAACAACTGGAAATTTTAGTTTTAGTTTTCGACTTCAATAGTAATAAGAAGTTAAATTTGTTTTTGTTTTGTTGGAAAAAATAAATGTGAAGGGATGGTGGATTCAAAGGAGTTTGCGGTGAGTATATTTGATGCATTGGCGAGGAGGAGAAGGCAAAGAATAAACAATATATGCAAAGAGGAGCTTCGTGATTTTTGGTTGCAGATTTCAGACCAGAGCTTCGATGCCCGCCTTCAAATTTTCTTTGATATGTATGTCTCTCTCTTTCTCTCTCTCTCCCTCTCTCGCTCCTCTCTCTTCATCATCATCCTATTTTTTGAAATTTTTTCAAACCCAAAAATAAATTAAAAAATTCTCTCACAATTTGTTCATGGCCTCATGGAACAGGATCACAGGACTCAAAAAGCATGAAAATCTCAATATGCAACATTGCTGTGTGGGGACACTTTTGAAATTGAAAATTTTATTAGACGATATTTTTTATAAGAAAAAAAAAAAAAGAGAAGGGAATTGGAAGGACAAAAGATCAAAAAAAAGAAGAAAAAATCATTGAAATTTAATTTGGCTTTTGGCATTTACTTTGAGTAAAGATAACTAACTTTTTGCAATTGTGCAAATATAAATTTTAAATTAAATTATTCTCTATTTTTTTTTTTTTGTATACTTTCTTAAGAAACGTCCTTTCTACGCTACGGGCCGCGTAGAATTCTCGTTTTTAGCTCTATCGCTGAAGTTCTGCGAATCTACGATTGATGAGATAGCCGAAGGGCTCAGTTCGTCGACCTTGGATGCAGATTACTTGTTGGGCTTTAGGCCCACTTGAATATTGAATACGCTGTTTCCCTATGGTTAAAATTTCTCTTGGAAAACTTAATCCGGTCATGTAAAAATATTTATTGATCAAATTCTCTTAAGCCTAACCGGAGACCTTATGGTTCTGTTCAGGGCAGATAGCAACGAAGATGGAAGAATCACAAGGGAAGAAGTACAGGAGGTAATATTTGATATTTGGCTGTTATACATATACATTACTTAATCAATTGACGCAATCAAGTTGATATATTCTAAATGTAGTGCAATATGACACAATGTACGACTATTTGTCGCACATTTTTAGTAGTTTCAATTGTTTCTTATAATTATTTTTCAACTATGCTAAGATTTTTTTTTTTAGGCAATTGGGAAAGTTCCATTTTGATAAAAGAAAAAGAAAAAAATGTAGATTTTCATGATTGGCTTGCAAACATTAATTAGGTTTATGTGCCTTCTTTCTTCTGGCATTGAGCTGGAGCTATGTCGCAACAAATAAAAAATCAGTGCGGCCTCCTACTGGTCCGGCCTTTTAGTTTGTCAAACAGTTGGAAATTTAGAAATGGTGCTGTCCATGTCAATAATTAATTCTTGTCGTTTGCTATTATAATGTAGTTAGCCTGCCTTTCAATGTTCAAAACATGTGCAAGTGACACCTTATCATTACTTAATTCTGTTGATATGGTACTTATTTAATTTTAAATCACAGCTGATAATGCTCAGCGCTTCTGCAAACAAATTGTCCAAGCTTAAAGAACAAGCCGAGGAATATGCCTCATTGATAATGGAAGAACTAGATCCCGAAAATCTGGGATACATTGAGGTAAAATTTTCTCTACATATCGTGCTTACCTCGTTAATTTGCCTATACATATCTAATTAGCGGTCAGACATGAAACTAGGACTTCATCTAATGGCAATATATATCCTTGAACGAAAAAAAATAAGGGCCTGCGCACCCCTAACAAAGAGCAAACATGCAGTCCCGAATAATATAGCCCTTATTTCAGGGGACTGGAACGAATTAACAAAAAAAAGAATCTTGTCCAAACAGTGGCACAACAAACTTGTCAACATGATCGCGTCCCCGTAACCGTGCTCATCCATGAATTAGATGATTATTTAAATTATATGCTTCTTTTCCAAAATTTTCATCCATTCCCCGTTCGTTAAAAATTGACAAATGTAACGTATTGATATATTGTAAAGGTTATGCAATAATTAAGATTCCATCAATTAGTTATGCAAATAGTGCAAAGTGGATTAAAATAGAAATATTATGATAATGGAAGATTAGTCAACATTGATGAACGATAGCTTGGCTTTACGGTCTTGTCAACTCTTCAAGGGGTCATGTCTGTGACGTTCTGCTTTACATGCTTATTATTATTATTGTTTTTTTTTTTTTTAGTACATGTTTACATGCTTATTGTTAAAGACCACAGAATACGCACATCACAAACCACTCCATTTCCAAAAAAACCTACTAAAATTATATTATTATTATTTTTTATACCTTAAAACTAGTAGTCAAATAGTTAGAAAATAAGAGAGGTAAAAATATGGATGGAAATCAAATTTTGTCCACATGGTTAATTTACATTGTTTTTTATTGAATAAAGAACTGAAAAAAGGATCATCCTAATATTAGAAGGGTAGAATTATGGTTGTCATATTGGATTCAAGGCCTTAGTTACTTTCTACAAAGTCACTTTTTCTTAAATTCTGTGGCCTATCCATGTAAGTACTTCAATATTTGTGCTTAGATAATGGTATGCCTGAGCAACATGCCCCTTTTTCAGTTTTTCCTTGAATTTTTATGCCAAATTGGATCCTACCATCTCAAGCCTTATTATTGTAATTTTTCCAGCTATGGCAATTGGAAACGCTTCTTCTCCAAAGAGACACGTACATGAACTACAGCAGACCACTGAGCACGACGAGTACTGTGGGTTGGAGTCAAAATTTGAAACACTTCAGGCCCAAAAGTGTGTTACGCAGACTCAGCTTTACGTTGACGTGTCTAATTGTAGACAACTGGCAGAGGGCTTGGATTTTAGCCCTCTGGCTGATGACAATGGCTGGGCTCTTCGCTTGGAAATACAACCAATATAAGAACAGAACAGCATTTCAGGTCGCGGGTTATTGCTTGACTACTGCCAAAGGAGCCGCAGAGACCCTTAAACTCAACATGGCTCTGATTCTTTTACCAGTTTGTCGTAACACACTGACTTGGCTTAGATCCACCAGGGCAAGGTCGTTTGTTCCCTTTGATGACAACATTAATTTCCACAAGGTAAGAAGGATGTTTTAATTGGATGAGAAAACTTCATCTTTCCTTTCCGCAACTGAACTAAAACTACCCATGATTCTGACAGATGATTGCATGTGCCATAGTCATCGGAATCATGACGCACGCAGGGTGCCACTTGTTATGTGACTTCCCCCGTCTGATTCACTCGTCTCCAGAGAAATTTGCCTTGATTGCATCTGATTTCCATTACCAAAAGCCAACATATGCGGACCTTTTGACTGGTGTTGAAGGGGTCACTGGGATTTCTATTGTGGTGCTAATGGCCATTGCTTTCACGCTAGCAACGAGACAATTCCGACGAAATGTAGTAAGACTACCTACACCCTTCAAAAAATTGACGGGCTTCAATGCTTTCTGGTACTCTCATCATCTGCTTGGTGTCGTCTATGTTCTACTGCTTGTCCATGGAACCTTCCTGTATTTGGCCCACAAGTGGTATCAAAAAAATGTAAGAGCTTTTTGAAGGTATAATCCATTGTCACTTTGACGGTCCAAATCAATGACAAGTGACTAATGTTGGGTGCTCAATAAACTTTGCAGACATGGATGTATATCTCCGTTCCCTTGTTGCTCTACGTGGCAGAGCGGAGTGTGCGAACATGTAGATCGGAACACAGTTCCGTTAAGATATTGAAGGTAATTGGTCAACTTAGGATCTGAGCTTTGTAACAAGAAGGAAAACTCAGCTTACTCATGTTTTCATTTGTTCTTTTGTTTCATGCTGGAAGCCTTTCTTTATAAAGTATTGCAGTCTAAAATTGGGTATATGTTTTCTGTACTGTAGGTGTCGGTTTTGCCAGGAAATGTCTTCAGCTTGCTCATGTCCAAGCCACAAGGATTCAAGTACAAAAGTGGGCAGTATATTTTTCTGCAATGCCCAAAAATTTCCCCCTTTGAGTGGTGAATGTTATTTTCTACTCCAAATTCATCTCCTAGAATTTCACCTCAATTAGTAGAATCAGTTTGGAGAGCTAACTTGACATCAATTCTTTCCAGGCACCCATTTTCTATAACCTCGGCGCCAGGAGATGACTCCCTCAGTGTTCACATCCGGATAGTAGGAGATTGGACAGAAGAACTGATGCGAGTTTTCACTGAAGTGAATGATTCACCATCTGTTATTGGGAGAGCCAAATTTAGTCAACTTGGGAATGTCGATCAACACAGGTAATTACACGTTTAGTAGTCCTACAATATAAATTTATATTCAACTAACCTGTGATAATCTTAAGTCAAGATGCTCCAATGCTGCAGCCAACCCAAGCTATACATTGATGGTCCGTATGGGGCTCCAGCACAGGACTACCAAAACTATGATGTCTTGCTACTTGTGGGACTAGGAATTGGAGCTACTCCATTTGTAAGCATCCTTAGAGATATTTTGGATAGTTCAAGAGCAGCAGAATATCAAACGGTATGATTTCTGTCACGTTATTGCTGTCTTTTTGGAAAAGCTTCATCTCCCACAATTTATCGGATTATAATTTGATGACTTAGGATACGAACACAGAAACCAGTCAATCAGATTGCAGCTCAAGTAGTTATGCATCTTCAAATGTGACACCCGGTAGCAAGAAGAGAGCACAGAGGACAAAAAATGCACATTTCTATTGGGTTACTAGAGAACCTGGTTCCTTCGAATGGTTTAAAGGAGTCATGAATGAAGTAGCGGAGATGGACCACAAGGTATTTACATATTTCAACCAATGTTCATATTCTTAATCTGTGATATATTGTGCAAATGGAGAAGTGACTGATCTTTCTTTTCCCTCCCCCCCAAAAAAAATTTGTTGTGCAAACTATGAAACAGGGCCAAATCGAGCTTCACAACTATCTAACTAGTGTTTACGAAGAAGGCGACGCAAGGTCAACATTGATTACAATGGTGCAAGCTCTCAACCATGCAAAACATGGCGTTGATATCTTGTCCGGCACTCGGGTAAGATCCCTAATACAGAACACAGTATGAAGTTATCCGAATTGTTCTTTTCTTTATGAGATATCGTATTGTCTGCAATGACATGTTGAAGTAATTCGTTATTTGCTTTGTTGCAGGTAAGGACACACTTTGCAAGACCAAATTGGAAAGAAGTGTTCACTAAAGTGGCTTCCAAGCATCCGTTCGCCACAGTAGGTAAAGAATAAATGAACAAAGAGTTACATGAGAATAAGAATTTTCCTGCTACAAAAACTTACCAAATGCTGAAATGATGAACCATTTGTCACAAAGGAAATGCAATATTTCCCAACTAGGCCTATGACTTGATGTAGTA
This sequence comes from Carallia pectinifolia, assembly GCA_037832335.1. Classification (NCBI taxonomy): domain Eukaryota; kingdom Viridiplantae; phylum Streptophyta; class Magnoliopsida; order Malpighiales; family Rhizophoraceae; genus Carallia; species Carallia pectinifolia. The sequence goes on along the minus strand of CM075453.1, from coordinate 7,390,732 downwards.
AAATAGGTTATCAAAAATTTTCTCGAGGCGAAAAAAAAAAAAAAAAGTCAAAAGATTATTTTCTAACCCAAAAAGGCTTAATTGCAGGGGTGTTTTACTGTGGGAGCCCAACGTTGGCAAAGGAGCTGAAGAAGCTATGTCAAGAGTTAGGTCACAAGACATCCACTCGGTTCGAGTTCCACAAGGAGTATTTCTGAAACTAGATATCTTTCAATATGCTAAAATTGAGAAGCTGCAGTTATTCCTTATTATCAATATATGTTTAAAAGGACAAATTATACACATACGAGTCATATTCATAGCTCAGCTAGATGCAACTGCCGTTACGGAGCATACAAAGATTAATGTGATGAAACACTTCACAAGATTGTAGACAAAATCAGAATTCCAGTTTTGACAATGCAACCAGCAATACTTGTTCTAAGGGAGAATTTGTTCAGTTGCGGAAAAAAATTCGTGAAGCATTGGAAAAATGTTAGCAGAAAGCATCTTCTCTCAAGCTCTCCTCACCCCAAATGCTGAGAATGAGGTTAGACAAGATTGAAAACAGATTGTCAAACTCTCAATTATAAAAAGTTTTCTACTTTGACTTACAGTTATTTCAATATCAAAAAAAAGTTAATGTCCCGATAATTAATATGTCAAATTTTGTCATAATTAAAATTAAAACTGTTATTTTTGAAACAAAAATTAATGTTTATGAAATATTTGTTATTTTTATATATAAAAAAATATTAATATTTGTTTAAAAAATAATATGTACAGTACAAAAATCGAAATATTTTTCTCTATACATGTAACTGTACTCTTTAATATTATATGTGAGAAAAAATAAAAAATTCAAGTGAGACCCTTTTGAAATTAGAAAAGGAAAAAATATATTATATGCATCTCAAAAAATTGGCGGTGCGCAGGTATCATGGGCCAATTGATTGCAGAACGGAAGTAATGTGTCTGAGAAATAGCTCTATACTTTCATTTAAATCACCGAGCAAATCTCCGCTAAAAGGGAGACAGGACAAGGAAACAGGAAAAAAAAAAAAAAGAACGAAATTCCATTTAAATCACAGAACAAATCTCTGCTAAAGCAAACGCAGGGCAAGGAAACAAGAAAGAAAATCAGGGTAACCTCCATGTTGTCATCTGAATTTTCAACCATAAAGCAAGTAATAATGCAACGCAACCACGGGCAAAAGATATTATCTTGCCCATTGAAAAGTATACTATCTTGAAAATCTGAGAACTTCAACTAAAGTACATCTAGCAATGTCGAGACCCGGTTCACCGGCCACCTGGCAAGAGAAGGTGGGCCTTACAAGTTTGCATTAGAAACAAATGAGGTTCTGCCCTAACATCAGGCAATTTTCAATATCCTAAGAAGCTTGGAGCCCCATTTCCAAACACCGTTTATTTTTGGGTGACCAACAACAACTCCAGCAACAAGAAAATTGCACATAGCTTCGTGCAGGTCGACAGTGAAACCACCACATTTCTGCAATTAGACCAGCAACAGTGGTCAGTTCGAATAAATAGTAGCGGATTTTAGATAATGTTGTGAGTTGGGAACAACATATATTCACCCACATATATATTGTCTTTTAAGAAGATTTTTAATTTAATTCTTATTTTTTAATGAGTATATATCATATCATATAATGAGTGTGGTTCACTTGAAATAAAAAATATAAATATAATTTTATATGATGTAAAATTATGATTTTATTTTACTCACTGAAAATAATAAAGTATAATTAACAAACACATGTTTTTTTTTTTGAGATAAACAAACACATGTTTTTAAAAACATAATTGTACATTATCATTATTTTTTAATTTTATAAAAAATTAAAAAAATCTTATTTTGTAGGGCAAATATTTATTTTGAAATATTTGAAAAAATGAATAAATAAGAATTTGAAGAAAATTAATAAAAAAGAGAAATATTCGCAAATATTGACTGTAATTGGGTAAATAAAATTTAAAAAAAAATTGTAAAATTTTTAAGAGATCGTTTAAAAAAAAAAGTTTACTTTGTTATTCAATTTTTTATGCGAGTGTGAAAAAAGATAAAATTTGAGTGGCGCTAACTATAAAAGCTCATATAATCTTATACCCAATTCTTAGACTTCAGTGGGGACTCAACAATGAATAAATCTGCCACAGCCAATAGAGCATAGAAAATGAAACAGAGCCAGAGAAATTAACTATTTATCTGCAATGCACTAAAACTACCATGTTCGATTAATAGCTTTTTGGTGAAACCAAAGCTTCCTACGGAGAACACACAAAATCAAAAAAGAAAGCACCAATTTCATGAAGAATTATTTGTTTCCATGTTTACTCCAATATTTCCAGACATGCATCCTTTCCTTTAACATTTGACAGCCCCAACAAATTTCAAATACAAGTTTCCAAAATCAAATAAAAGAAGGACTGAAGTATATGAAACATTCTCATATCCAGATAGCCAAACTGGATGTCCCTGTTAATCTGAAACATATTGCTTGTTGCAGTAATAAATTGCCACGCTAGCCTTACTGCCTTACCGTTCACTATGAAGTTAAAAGCTTGGTCTAATTTAGTCAGCCAGTAACTTATACCAGTAACAAAGCTAGAATGTTTGCAATACGGTTATGAATTTCTTTTTCCAAGATTTAAAAACTAACATGGATTCAAGAAAATTCAAACAAAAAATAAAAAAAGGGTCGAAGCTGAAATACTTTGGCTGCGATGCAACCAAAAGCCGAGACTCATCAAAAGAAGACACAGCAGCCGTTACTCCAACTTTTCCAATGAAATTGTATGAATCACCGGCAACACGGCGCCAAAAACTTGACCGGATAAAATCCTGCAAGCGTATATGGCCAATTGTAGTAATAAAATCTTGGTGAATACTCCAAGTGTAGAACCCAAAGGAACTAATGATAATCGTAATTTATGTTGTTTGAGAAGAAAATTGATGTTGCGAAAATTATAAAAAGAAAATAAATACTATTAAATTAAGAAAATTAAATTAATTAAACAAAACTAACGACACTATATAAATGGTTCAAGAATAAGAATACTAGAGTTATGAGCTTTCACCTAAAATGAATTGAACTATATGAATTTTTTGCGGGCAATTGAACTGAATGTCAATTCTTCTTACTTAGTTAGTGTTCTTTATCAAATAATTCTAACCATATTCAATTTAATTGTGATCTTCTCTTTAACTCACACAAATCAGATTAAACTTATTAAAAATAGAGAATTTTTAATAATATCATATGAATTTATCTCATCTCTAATTCAAAATTTATATGCTTATCTATTTAGTGCACGACTCGTGTCTCATCTATCGATCTCAACACAACTCCTATGGCTACTTTCATGGTAATCAGACACAAAAGTATATTTAAGAGCAAAATAGATAAATCAAATTCCAATTCTCAACATAAAATTACAATATAATCCAAAGAACTATAATATATTCACAAAAATCATATAATCCAACTCTAAATTAGGTTACATCCCTTTTACCCTAGTTAGGATTTTAGCCACTCATGCTAAAAACTGAAAATAAATAAATAATAAACATCAAGAGTTCAAAAGATAAAGAAGAAACGAGAAAGAATTGAAAAACTCGTTTCCGACGTCTTCGTGTTTATTCCTTATGCTCTTCTCCTCTTTGGTCTCTACGCTTCTCTCTGTATCGTCTTTCTGTTCAAAAGAGTAGCCTCTCCAAAAAAAATCCTCTAACTCTGCTGTAACTTCAATATTTATAGTCCCCTCAAAAAAAAAAAATTGTAAGCTCTAAAAAGCCCAAATTCGAGTCGGAAAAAGATTTATAAATTTTCTGAACAGTTTCGACCCTCTTCAGACCCCCTTTCCAGGTAGAATCCGAAGTCGGTCAAAACAGAAAACTTGTAGTTCTATCTCTTAACTTCGATTCGACTAAAGAATCATCCAATTCCAACTTGTATAGAGGAAGTTATGGCTGAAATACCGAGCAGCGCGTAAAGCTGTGAAATTCTACCCGAACCGACAACATATTAGCTTTCCAACCAAACTTTTGGTTCAATTCTTTGGTGCTTGGCTTGTTTCTAGTCCTTCAAACCCGATAGGTTCCTTTTTCCAAGCGTCAAATACTTCGATTATGTCCAATTGTCCTACAAAGTATAAAACAAGCAACCGAAGTATAATTTATCACAATTCACAATATTTACATAGTTAAACTATTCAAATATATATGAAAATTATGCATAAACCTATGTAAATATTGAACCTATCAAATTCCTTCACACTTGAACTGTTGCTTGTCCTCAAGCAATCACTCCATACTCCATATATAGCAAGCAAGAGAGGAGAGAGTCGATATTCACCAGAATTTCTCTTAGTCAAAATCTTGAAAAGAAATACCTCATTAACACATAGTAACGTCAATCAAAGAACATATGAAATACATTGCTAACCATGCACAACCATTAATCTCATCAGTCCTCACATAACAAAGTCAACAAAATGTGAGTGTGTGTCAACCCTCTTATTAATTAATAGAAAATACATAGTGACAGTTATGTAAAATCTAATTAAATAAACATATATTTAAGTCCCATAAGCTCACCTCTCCCTACTATAATGGACATACACGTCAAGAATCAATAAAACCTGATTTTTTTTTAAAGATTTAGATTAGCATATGTTTTTCCTTTCTATTTTTTTTTTTCCTCTTCATCTTTAATTTCCTTGTTTCCAGTTGTTTGTTCCTAGGTTGTTTGTTCGATGATGTCAGCGCATATGGGTGTGGCTCTTTCCCTTCACTCTGTTCGGGTAGTTTCGTCCTCTTTGTTTCTTTTCTTTTCAGTTATACTTTCATTGTAACATTGAGGACAATGTTGGCTAAGTGTGGGAGAGGGGTAGTTTTTATTATTTAGGTGAACTTTGATTATTTTGTGCTGACTTGTTCAAAATTCAACGAAAATTTTCTTGCTAATTCAAAAGGTTAGCTTCTAACCCAATAAAGGCTTAATTGCAGGGCTGTTTTACTGTGGGATCCCAACGTTGGCAAAGGAGCTGAAGAAGCTATGTCAAGAGTTGAATCACAAGACATCCACTCGGTTCGAGTTCCACAATGAGTATTTCTGAAACTAGACAACTTTCAATGTGCTAAAAGTGAAAAGCTGCGATCATTCCTTATTATCAATATATGTTTAAAAGGACCAATTATACACATACGAGTCATTCATAGCTCAGCTAGATGTAACCGAGTATACACAGATTAATGCCATGGAACGCATCGCAAGATTGTAGACAAAATCAGAATTCCAATTTTGACAATGCAGCCAGCAGTACTTGTTCTAACAGAGAATTTGGTAACAGTTGCGGAAAAAAAATTTGTGAAGCATTGGAAAAATGTTAGCAGAGAGCATCTTCCCTCTAGCACTCCTCACCCGAGAATGAAAACATATTGCCAACCTCACAATTACGGAAGTTTTCTAATTTGTCTTTATGTAAAAGGTGAGTCAAGTTATTTCAATATTATATGTAAGAGAAAATTTAAAAAAAAAAAACTTAAGACAGACCCTAATAAAATTAAAAAATAATAAAATAAATTTTTGTAGTTCAAAACAGAGAATATTATACTCACAAAAAAAGATAGTAAGCACCACAATTTATACACTGAGCTATCATCAGCAAATGATTGCAGAACAGAAGTATTAGAAGTAGCTCTATATTTCCACTTGAATCACCGAACAAATCTCTGCTAAAACATACGAAGGACATGAAAATAAAAAACAGAAAATCGGGGGTAACATCCATGTTATTATTATTATTATTATTATTTTGGTGAACTATTAACTAAATTTTTTACCATGAAGTAAGTATTAACGCAACGCAACGGCAGGCAAAAAAATTATCTAGTCCATTGAAAAGTGTACTCTGTTGAAAATCTGATAATATGGACTAAGTACATGTAGCAATGTCAAGACCAAGTTCACCTCCCACCCAGAAAGAGAAGGTGGCCGTACAAATTTGTATCAGAAACAAAGGAGGTTCTGCCCTAACATCAGTCAATTTTCATTTTCTAAGAAGCTTGGAAGCCCATTTCCATAAACCCTTCCTAAGTGGGCGACCAACAACAACTCCAGCAATGAAGAAAATTGCACATAGCTTTGAGCAGGTCGACAGTGAAACCACCACATTTCTGCAATTGAACCAACAGCAGTGGTCATTCCGACTAAAGCATAGAAAACGAAAAAAGAACCAAAGTAATTAACAGAGAAAGTTCTAAATTTAGTCAAATATTTCAAAACATGGATCCTTTAACATTGATGGCCACAACAAATTTCAACCTCAACTTTCCAAAATTAAATACAAAGACCATCCAAAAAAATTGAAAATTCTGAAATCCATAAAAGCAATGTGTGTGTTAATGTTTCTACACAAGTCTCTGACATGTTACTTGTTGCAGTAATGAATTGCTACACTATGGTTATTTGTAAAGTTTATATTTGATCACTATTTTTTTGGTTGTTTATTTGTAAATTGATATTTTAAAAATTATTTATTTAAAATTTATACTGTTAAAAATATTTATTAATAAATTAATAACTTTAAATTTTTATAATTTTCCGTTGTATACTAGCGTGACGTCAACGTGGTGCTGACAAGACCGCCTACATGCCAATCCTCAATAATCTCCATCAGCTATTGACGCCACGTCATAAGCCAGGTCAGCAATCGTCTCTTTCTTCATTCTCTCCGCTCTCTCTCTCTCTCTCTCTCGCTCTCGCCCTCCAATAAGGAAAGTGAAATGGCAATGAGAATAACAAAGCCCAAGGCATTGAGAAAGGCCCATCGAGCTTCTGGGCTGTGGAATCGGAGGGGCTCTTGAGGTAGACGAGGTTGGCGGCAGTGCAGATCGGCCGCGCGGCGGCGGCGGCGGGGGCGGGCGGCCGAGATTGAGAATGGCGCCGTTTAGGTTCTGGGCGGTGGAGTCTGATGCCTCTTGTCCAAATATTGGGGATTAAGAAATTATATTTTTCTCTCAGTAATAGAAATTAAGATTGAACAAGAGAGTATCATGAAAACGAGCTAATTGGTCAAAACCTTTTAATGAGAGAATTTCCAGAAATATAGCATTCATACTTGGTGAAATTGAGAGAGGCTTGGTCTCAATGAAATCCGGTGTTGTTTTCCGGTAGGATTTCTTCGCGAGGTTGTAAACAGCTTTGCAGCTCCACTCGAAGTTCCCATCTTCGTTAGCTCAGCTAAAGCACCGATTTCTGTCAGCAACCAAGCAGGCACGTTGTCTGTTTTTCTAAAGCCCGCTTTTTGAAATTGAAACCAATTTGATTTTGTGGCTCTCTCTGTTAACGGCCAAACAGAACTAAGGCGCATATAGAGAGAGAGAGAGAGAGAGAGAGAGAAGCATGGGTTTTGAGAACTTTGAACCAGTCATCGGTGAACCAAAAGCCGAATGGGAAGAAAACATACAAAGGTGTTGGGTTCCTACCCATTGCGTTGATTCTTGATGCATGTTGACACTCCAGATTACCATATTCTCAAAATCCGTGTAACGGATTACTTCTCACATTTTAACAAAATTTACAGTTAAATGATAATGAAAAACAAAATTAAAAAAAAAAAAAAAAAAACCCCACGAAGTGGGTCGAGAGAGAGTATAAAAATCTATAATGAAATTATTCTGCTGTGCTGTGGACGCCAAGGTCGTCTTTGCCCACGGCTTCTGTGTTAGCATTCTCATTTCTTCTCTAACACCTTACCCTACCTTTTGAATTTTCAGTCTGATGAAAAGATTTTGGGTTTTTTAAGTCCCAAATCTCCATTCATTTGGGGTTGTTTCCCTTCTCAATTAGGGTTGAATTCAGATCTTCACAAGGAATATCAATCTTTCCTTTAGTTTTTTCTTTTTAGATGTGTCGATTTTGTGTTTGATTTACTAGTTGGAAAGAAAAAAAGCTAGAAAGAAACATATAGAGAGAGAGGAAGCCAGGAAGGGACGAAGAAAGAGAGAGAAAATCTAGGGACAGAGAAGGAGTCCTATGGGGTGATCCATAGGACAGGGAAAGAGTCCACGTGGTAAGAGTCGCTTGACTCAAATTCATTATTTTTTTTTGTCTCGGCGTCACTCCAGCAGTTAACAGCAGATTATAAAGATTAAAAGTTATTAATTTATTAATAATTTTTTAACAGTATAGACTTTAAATAAATGATTTTCAAGATTATTGGTCTATAAATACACAATCGAAAAAATAGTGAACTAAATATAACTTTACCAAGAAGTTAAAAGCTTAGCCTAAAATTGTTACATTAGTTAGTCACTAACTTATACCAGCAACAAAGGTCGAATATTCACGAAAAATTTTTGATTTTTTTTCAAAATAATAAAACTGACAACAATTTAAGAAAAAGGAAAAAATATAAATAATATTATTATATAATTTTATTTAAATAATATTAAAATAATAATACAATTCACAATTTTTTTTTCTTCAATCTTCAAAAGCCTCTATTATTTTTAAGCTTTTTAAAATTCTTAGAGCTGTCAAGCTCTTTCTAAATAAATAAAGGAAGACGAAATACCTTGGCAGCCTGACAACCAAAAGTCGACACTGATCAGAAGAAGACAGAGCCGCTGTTACTCCAGCTTTTCCAATGATTTTGTATGAATCCTCCGATGAGGAAGAAGAGAAAACCCTTTTAAAAGTTACGGACCAATTTCTATACATCCTCCGCACACACAAAAATTATATCCTCGAGACTTTGAGGCCCAACAAAGAGCAGAAATGTGGGGAATCAAGTCGAATGAAAAACTATTCACAAAGAAATAAAATATTTTTCCAACTTTGCTCTGCAGGGGCAGAAAATGAATTGCAACAGTCTTTAGATTTTATACTGGTTGCGCTTTTCCCCATGTGGCGTTTTGGACAAGCTAACTTGTGTGATACGATTAGTTTAGATTATGATCATTAATGTTATTCCCTTAATTAGAAAATTATTATTAATTTTATTATTTAATAGTTGGCTTTAAATTTTTTTATTTTTTATTTGAAATAAGTTATGAAAAAAAGTTATGTAAATATGTAATAGTAAATACAAAATTATTACGTGAGATCTAAATTATTGAATTATAAAAAAGTATTGAATTTAAAAAAAATTAGTTAAACTGTTGAGTTAATTACATATATTTTACGTGTTGTATATTGTGTATTTTCATAATTATGTTGTTGGAGACTTAAAAAATTTTAAAAAATTACTTTATTGTAACTTAAAGTCGAATATGGTTAAGAGTGTTTAGAAAGACCGTACGAAATTTCGTAAAACTTCCATATCACCAGATTATAAATGACTCCAAGAAAAATCAACAAGATTCAAACGTATGATGAAGTAAAATAAGAACTGATTTAAACGTTGAGTCCACTCGAACGGACTAAAGGTGTATTTCTTTTAAAACAGTTTTTTTGTAGTAACGAAAAAAAAAAAAGAGAGAGAGAAAGAGGACAGCCTGAAAAGTAATTTGGTATGTCTGTCTTTATGTTGATGCGGTTTCGATTTTTCATATCAACTTCTATTTTTTAATAAATAGAATTTTATATTGAGAGTACGGTAATAAGTTTTATTTTATTAACACTGCCATTAGATATATAAAAAAATTCACTTAAACTCATCAGTACTTAAAATAGTGGGTTCGCCTTTTAAGATAGATAAATGAGGTATTACTACAGTTCAAATAACAATCTTCAACCTCATAGTATTATAACTAATATATTTGTAATCATTACTTTTTATCGTGAAAAAAGGAAAAAAATTTTATTTTTTTTTAAATTATTATTTTGTTACATTTGAAATGATTTAACGAAATCGGAACAAAGGTTCGCATTGGCCAAAGAAGAAACCACGTGAGCGTTATCCTTTGTAAAAAAACAAAAAAATGTAGGAGAGAGGAAATAGGTAAGGAAAATTAGAGTAGAGAAAATTTTTTATATTATCTTATGTTTAGAAAATGATTTTTAGAAAACAGAAAATTAAAAAAATTTTATTTGAAAAAAAGGTGTAAATTGTGAGCAAGAAAAATAATATGTAATGAAATATTAAATTTATTCTTGCAGTAAAAATATTATACATAATATCAAAAATATTTGATTCATAAATTATATATAAAATATTTACATAAATCTAGTTAAATAGGTTTATTTGAGCAAACTATTTAGTAAATAATTTAGTAATTAAATTTTATTATTATAGGACGAGGTTGGTATTTATAATGTCTTCCACCAGGTGGGTTTGGGCCTGGTCCCCTGACGAGGCTCACATGGGCAATGTAATGAGTTTTTTAGTTAGTAAGATGTAAAATCTTTTGAATTTGCTGTGGAGAGGATAACTGAATTTGTCAATAAATAATTTTTTATCTTAATTTATAAGTATGATTATTGATATAATTTTAGTATATTGTTTTTATTGTTTAAAAAAAATCTTTTGCATTCACAAAATTTTCGAAGGTTTTTTTTTTCCTTATGGATCATTAGTTTGATTTAAGGATCACCAAATGAAGTGACAATGATTTAACAAATTGCTTTGTAAAGCGTAAATTTCGAGTTTAAAACAATTAAACTCGAAAATACAAAAATAAATTATAAATAAAAAATTAAAAATAAAAGAAAATTTACATGGGGTCGATCTCCGTAGATTCTCCGATTAGTGTTCCTTTTTTGACTCTGTCAAGGGCTGCACGAGCTTGATCTTGACAGAAATAATTTCCACAGCTTTTTCTTGAACTGGGTAGACTGAAACTGGATCTGATTTGGACGTTTTGACTACGATTAAGAACCGTAGAGACCAGATCTGAGCTGATTTGGCTTAATTTCACCGAGGGTCGAAGGGACTTGTTCTCGGATGAGTTGCATGGATTTTGCTGAGCGCCGTATGAGGCTTAATCTCAGCCGAATTTGTAGTAATTTGATATTTTTAGATCTATATTCTCATAAATTCAGATTTAGGGCGATCCGAGAATATAAACCTAAAAATAACTTTGGAAATGGAAATAGCAAATTTTTTGGGCCTTACCCCTGAAATATCTCTAAAAAAGGAGTTAGGAGAGTATACTGCAGAGTAAAAGCACGTAAGAAAAGGAGAAATTTTCTTGAGAGATTTTCAAAATTTTCTTTTTCTCTCAAATTCTCTGAATTTTTCTGTTTACAGATTTACTGAATATATTTTGAACTGAGGGGCAGGAGCCTATTTATAGGGTTCCTTTCTCATGTGAACATCACATGAGAAAGGAATCTTTTTAATTAATTTTTCTTTGGCCGGCGTTGCTGATTTTGAAATCAGCAACGCCGGCCTTTGACTTCTATTTTTTTTTTGTTTACAAATGCCCCCACTTCAAGCGTCGGTAAGAAAGAATTTTACAGAGATGATTCGAACCGAGTCTTGAAGTCCAGTTTGAAACTTTGAAACGTCCTGATGAACATTGAATCTTGGAGTCTTCTATCTTTGACCATGCCTGCTGTTGTTGGATCGCAATAGGAACCCGATACGATCTTGAGAAAGTTAGCAGCATAGCCAATATAAAAATTGACATTCTGGCTCCAGGTGCGTTCGAGCTTCCATAGCCCGCAAAGGAATTTTTATATGTCTTAAAGTTTCAGAGCTCTGGTGAGGATGATCCGGTAGTCAAAGAACTTAAACCTCCCTAAGAGGAAGGCCCAGCACTTTGGAACTTTAAGACCTGCGCACAGAGAGACGGGTTATGGTGATGATTCTCGAATCTGCTTCGACGTAAGAAGAGTAGTTGGAACTTCCCTGCACGTCGCTGCATTTGTAGATCCAGGAGGACGATCAGAACTTCTCGGCTCGCTGCGATAGATGTGAACTAAGAAGAGTAGTTGGAACTCCATGACACCGATGGCGTTGGAGAATGAGTTTCGAGAGTTTTTAGGGATCCCTCGAGGAAGACTACTCCTTCTTTTCTTAGCTCGTGCGCCTCCAACCTCTTGATCAAAGAACTTCCTGAGACAAGTGTAGAGACTAGCCATTTTTTTTTTAGAGAAGAGCTGAGGGGTGAATATTATAACTCGAGAATGCAAGATATATATACATACGATAAAGGTTTTTTTTTTTTTTTTGAAAAGTCAAAAAGAAGGTACGTAGAATCAAGTAGGGTCCTCCACGTCCTTTTCCTGCATAAGAGACAAAAGAGGCAGCGGCTGACACGTGTCACGAAAGTCGTTACCGTGTGTTGCAGAAGTCGTTGCCGTGTGCTGCAGAAGTCGTTGCCGTGCTGCCAAAGTCGTTGCATCTTATCTTGTCGGCCATCCTAGAGGGGCCCGCGGCGCAGCTCCAAGTCAAGCTCGACCTTGTCTGGTGGGTCGATGATGTTGATGTCGACGTCGCTTTCTGGCTGGTTGATGCTGCCGGAATATTCTGGAAAGAGAGGCAAAATTTCGCCGGAATGACTCCTTTCTGCTAGAAAAATTCCTCCTAGACTTAAGTATCTAGGAGGGATGAACCCTTGGCTGACTCCGTAAGACCACCAGGACCAGCATGCATTCTCCCATGGGCTACAACTTTGATGAACATACCGTGGAGAGACCATTGCAGTGGAAGAACTCGGACCTGCTTCATTTGAGGGCGAAGCTGTACCAGTGGGATTTACTATCGGAACGACAGACTGTTCTTTGGAAGAAGCAGTTCTCAGTGCAGGTTTCTGCCTGCTTCTCCGATTCTGGAACCGATAAAACACATCTTTTCCTTCGATTGCCCCGAGCGGGCGCAATCGTGAGACAAGTTGGTAAATTTGAGATGCACTAGGAATAATACCTCCATTGTTGTGGAAGATTTCCTCCAAAATTTGCAGTTGTGCCATGGTCGGTTGCCACCTTGTGCGGGGTGATCTTTCTTCTCCCTTGTCTTGAGGTTCTGCAACTTATTCCATCTTTCTTGTGGCAGAGGAGCAAAGGTCTTGGTATGTGGTGAAGATCGGTTGAGACTGATGCTGAGTTTCAGACTCAAACCCTCCGTCGCTTTTATATTTTTGGGCCGTTCACAGTTTATACTCATGCGGGCCAGGAGTTGGATTGGATTTTGAACTTGGGTTCTAGACTGTGTCTAGAACTTGGAATTTTTGGGTTTTGGACTTTGGATTGGATTTGGGTTGAGTGTTTGGATTTTTAGACTTGGATTTTTGGATTTTGGTCGAGTGTTTGGGTTTGGATTTGGACTTTTTGGATTTGGGTTGAGTGTTTGGGTTTGGACTTTTGGATTTGGGTTGAGTGTTTGGATTTTGGACTTAGGTTTTGTGTTTTCTGAATTGGGCTCAAGTGTTTGGGTTTGGATTTTTGGGTTTGGATTTTCGCTTGGACTTTCAGATCGGGACTTCCGAATTTTTTTTTTTCGATTTTTTGATTTTTGATTTTTTTTTCTATTTTCGATTTTCTCTTTTTTTTTTAAATTTTTTTTTCTCTTTTTTTTTTGAATTTTTTTTTCTTTTTGAACATATTTACACATAATACTGTTTCAAAAATTTACCGTTGATCGGGCCGATTCGGACGCCTTCTTGGTCTGACAGCATGTAAGCGTTGTGAGTGTAGGCCTCCTGCACTAAGTATGGCCCGTCCCATTTGGAAGTAAGCTTGTCACCAGGCCGATGCTTCATGTTGATGGGCCGTCGCACTGCAAGAACAAGGTTTCCAACTTGAAAAGATCGAGGGCGAACCCTGCGGTTGAACGTGTTGGTGAGCCGGGCTTGGTAGCACTCAAGTTACTGTTGTGCTTCGAGCCTCCTTTCATCGAGAGCTTCTAACTCATCCAGACGTAGGCGAGCATTCTCCTCCTGTGTGAGTCCTTCCAGAACAGCCATGCGCAGGGATGGAATCTGTGTTTCCAACGGCAGTATTGCTTCGACACCATAGACAAGTGAGTATGGCGTCGCCAGTGTTGGAGTCCGGTAAGTTGTACGATACGCCCATAATGCCTCTGGAATTCTGTCATGCCAATCTTTTTTGGATTTAGAGACTACCTTCCGCAACAGGTTGCATAAGGTCTTGTTGAATGCTTCAGCCAAACCATTTGCTGGGGCATTGTACATGGATGACTTGTACTGCTTGAACTTGAACTTCTCGCAGAGTTTGTCAATCAAGCTGTTGTAGAACTGCTTACCATTATCAGTGATGATGAATCGAGGGACTCCATAGCGATAAATCAGCTGAGTCCGGATGAAATTGGCAACATGCTCTTTCTTTACCTCTCTAAATGGAATGACTTCAGCCCATTTTGAGAAGTAGTCTGTTGCTGCGAGAATGTACAGGTGACCTAGGGATGACTTTGGCAAGGGCCCCACTAAGTCGAGACCCCAAGCTTCAAAGGGCCAAGATGAGACAGTTGGATGCAGTGGCTCCGGTGGTTGATGTATGTAATTGGCATGAAATTGACAAGCTTGACAAGTTTTAGCAAACTCTATGGAATCACGTACCATGGTTGGCCAGTAGTATCCCATCCTTCTGAGTTGGAAGTGCAACTTAGGCCCGGATTGATGTCCGCCACAAACACCAGAATGTGCTTCAGGGAGAGCCTGTTTTGCCTCTTCATTGCCTAGGCAACGAAGTAAAACTCCATCAAAAGACCTTCGATACAGAGCATCCTTGAGATATATGAAGCGGGGAGCTCGTCGTTGAATTTCTGTCTTATGACGACGATCTTCAGGCAGCTTCCCGTGCTGTAGATAGTCAATGATTGGTTGGCGCCAATCTTCGTCCTCCGCGAGACGTATAGATACAGCGTTGGCTGCTGTAGTTTCTTCATCATCCTTCTGCAGCACTATCCATTTTTGGCATACGGCAACAACTGTAGCCTGGATTTCTGACTTTGCAAGAGAGGTGGCCAGGTTAGCCAATGCGTCTGCCTGAGTATTTTCTCGTCGAGGCACATGCTCCAAGGTGATGCTTTCAAATTCATCCATTAGCTGTCGAGCACGTTGATGGTAAGGCGCAAGGTCCTCTTTCTTGATATCATATAATCCTGTAAGTTAGTTGATGACGAGCTGGGAATCTCCATGGACTTCAATAGTTGGAATCTTCATATCGACAGTCATTTGAAGACCAATGATCAAAGCCTGGTATTCAGCAACATTATTTGAACATAACTCACCGAGAATGATAGCATACGGTAGTACTTGTCGCTGAGGAGTGACAAACACTATGCCGGCACCAGCACCATCACGCTTTGCTGCACCATCAAAGAACATCGTCCGTGGTGGTAGTGTCTCAATGTAAAAGACCTCTTCATCTGGAAGATCATCTGTGAACTCCCAATCTGACGGAACAGGGTGATCTGCAAGGAAGTCTGCTAGAGCTTGTCCTTTGACTGCTTTTTGAGGCACGTAGACAATGTCGTAGCTTTGTAGGATTACTGCCCACTTGGCAAGTCGTCCTGACAAGATTGGTCTAGATAAGATATATTTGACAGGATCAGCTCTGGCAATGAGACGTACCGTGTGAGCTTGCATGTAGTGCCTCAGTTTGTCAATGGCAAAGAACAGTGCTAGACATGTCTTTTCAATGGGTGAATAACTCAGCTCCGGACCATTTAGTGTTCTGCTCAAGTAGTACAGAGCAACTTCCTTTCCCTGCTCATTTTCCTGTGCAAGCAAGGCTCCCAAAGATCCTTCCTGTGCTGCAATGTAGAGAATCAACGACTTTCCTTAAATTGGAGCACCTAGGACCGGTGGATTGGAAAGGTACTTCTTTATGCTCTCAAAGGCTTTACTGCAAGCTTCGTCCCACTCGAAGTTGACATCTTTCTTCATCAACCGATGGAAATGTTGACATCTCCCAGCTAAATTGGAGATAAAACGGCGAATGTAAGCCAGCTTTCCTTGTAGACTTCGCAGCTCGTGCAGGTTTTTAGGTTCAGGCATCTTTTGAATTGCCTCAACCTTTGACTGATCAACTTCGATTCCACGATGGCGCACCACGAACCCAAGAAACTTTCCTGATGTGACACCGAATGCGCACTTGAGAGGGTTCATTTTGAGCTGATGCCTCCGAAGTCTTTCGAACACTGTCTTGAGACCCTCGAGGTGGTCTTTGCGCTTCTTAGTCTTTACAACTAAGTCATCAACATAACATTCTACAATCTTGTGCAGCATGTCATCAAAATTTTTTTGCATAACACGTTGATAAGTGGCGCCAGCATTTTTTAATTCAAACGGCATAACTTTGTAGCAGTTTATACCTTTTGGGGTGCGGAATGCTGTCAACTCCTCGTCTTCTGGTGCCATTCTGATTTGGTTATAGCCTGAAGAACCATCCATGAAGGACAATGCTTCGTGACCCGTTGTTGCATCGATTGTGATCTCCGTTATGGGCAACGGAAAGTCATCTTTCAGGCAGGCCCTGTTAAGATCTCGAAAATCAACACATACCCTCAACTGTCCATTCTTCTTTCTTACCGGGACAATGTTGGCAATCCACGTTGGGTAGGTGACCTCTCGGATGAAGCCAGTATTGATCAGCTTGTTAACGTCCTCCTCGATTTGTGGAATGAGTTCCGGGCGGAACCGTCGTTGTGGCTGCTTGACAGAACGAACACCCTTCTTTACTGCTAGACGATGCACCGCAATTTTCGGGTCAAGTCCAGACATTTCTTTGTAACTCCATGCGAACACGTCCCTGTATTGACTTAATACCTGAACACATTCTTACTCTTCTTCTGCAGTAAGTAAAGTACTTACAAATGCAGGTCGGGGATCATCTTCTAGACACATAGTGTATGACTGGGATGGTGCTTGCAGATGGAGCCTCCTATAGGCGAAGTTCAGCTAGCTGTGGCTGCTTCTCACCTGTTAGGGTCTGCATTATTGTATTGTCGCCTTTTATACTCGTGCGAGGCATGAGTGTTGAATTGTGGTGTCGCCTTTTATACTCGTGCGAGGCAGGAGTGTTGAACTGTTGAGTTGTTCGCCTTTTATACTCATGCGAGACAGGAGTGTTGAACTGTTGAGCTGTTCGCCTTTTATACTCGTGCGAGACAGGAGTGTTGAACTGTTGAGCTGTTGAGCTGTTCGCCTTTTATACTCGTGCGAGACAGGAGTGTGGAACTGTTGAGCTGTTGAGCTGTTGAGCTGTTCGCCTTTTATACTCGTGCGAGACAGGAGTGTGGAACTGTTGAGCTGTTGAGCTGTTCGCCTTTTATACTCGTGCGAGACAGGAGTGTTTTGTTGAACTGGTGAGCTGTGGAGCCAGAGAGTTGGTGAGCTGCTGAGTTATTGAGCTGTTAAGCTGCTGAGCTGTTTGATGAGCTATTGAGCTGCTGAACTGTTTGGTGAGCTATTGAGCTGCTGAGCTGGAATTTGATTCAGGGTTTAAGTTTTACCCTCGAATCTGGATTTGGATTTGGAATTTAGATTTGGGCTTTGAGCCCGAGTTTAGCCGAGTTTATGTTTGGCTTTGAATTTGAGTCGGGATTTGAGATTTGCCCCTGAATCTAAATTTGAATTTTGATAAAGGGTTCTGACAATGCACAAGAGCTTCAGAAGTCTTTTTTTTCTTTTCTTTTCTTTTTTTTTTTGAATTTTTGGCTTTTCTTTTCGAATTTTTTTTTGATATTGTTTTGCTTTTTTTTTTGTGTTTTTTTTTTGAGAATTTTTTTTTTTAACATAACAGTAATTTCGAAATTTACCTGCTTTATTGGGTCAGGTCGAAATACATTTCTGACCTGAAAATATGAAAGCATTTTTTTTGAACTAGACATGACCCATCCCACTTGGAAATGAGCTTGTGGCTGAGTCAGTACTCTCGTCCTTCTGTTGGTCCGATTGTCTAAAAATTGTGCCCCCAAATCGAGATGATTGAGGACGATCTTCGCGGTTGACTGCATCAGCGGGTTGGGCTTGGTGAAGCCCTTTGTTAACGTCATCTATTTGCTGTCTTAATTCCTTCATATTTTCAATCAACTGTGCATTTCCGCTAATCAGCTGTGAATATCCGCGGTTTAAATCTGCAAATATTTTTTCTATTCTGGTGGTGTTGGTCAGCCTGACATCAGCAGCGGTAGATGGTTCTCCACGGAAGACTGTTGTAGAGGGCCCGTCGGATCTTTCCTGACTTGTTTCAGCACAACGCGTTGGATTTTGCTGTTCAGCAGAATTTGATGCTCTATAGAAGACTGGAGTAGAGGGATCTTCTTCTTCCTCTGTGTTCGTTTGTGCAGAATAGGTCGGATTCTGCTGTTGGGCAGAATTTGATGCTCTACCTCTAACTTCGGTAGGGGTAGGTGATCGACTCCTCTGTTTAATGACAGAGTCACGTAAGAAATCTAACTGTTGTGTGAGCTGCAAGTCCTCAATTTTAACTTTGCTGGTGGCGAGGAACTTTGTTCTTGGGCGAGTCTGTGGACTCATTTGAGTGGCAAAGAACTGTGTCCGTCCACGGGTTTGTGCGCCCGTGTACCCGAGTAGGATAGTTGATGCAGGCAATGGAGCAGTTGCCTTCTTATTGGTACCCTTGGTTGTACTTCTCTTTGGTGTCATTTGATGAAACTGGATACCTGCAGGAAATTTTCGTTTTTTTTTTTAATTTTTTTTTAACCTTTTTTTTTTACTTTTTACTTTTTTTTTTTACTTTTTACTTTTTTTTTGACCTTTTTTTTTTCTCTCGGCTCCCCTTTTACCTCTCTTTTTTTTTTAAAGAACAAGAGATGGGAGGTGAAGATGTCCCACCGAACGTGCCAAAAATTTATAAAGCGTAAATTTCGAGTCTAAAACAATTAAACTCGAAAATACAAAAATAAATTACAAATAAAAATTTAAAAATAAAAGAAAATTTACGTGGGGTCAATCTCCGTAGATCCTCCGATTAGTGTTCCTTTTTTGACTCTGTCAAGGGCTGCACGAGCTTGATCTTGACAGAAATAATTTCCACAGCTTTTTCTTGAACTGGGTAGACTGAAACTGGATCTGATTTGGACGTTTTGACTACGGTTAAGAACCGCAGAGACCAGATCTGAGCTGATTTGGCTTAATTTCACCGAGGATCGAAGGGACTTGTTCTCGGATGAGTTGCCTGGATTTTGCTGAGGGTCGTATGAGGGTTAATCTCAGCCGAATTTGTAGTAATTTGATATTTTTAGATCTATATTCTCATAAATTCAGATCTAGGGCGATCCGAGAATATAAACCTAAAAATAACTTTGGAAATGGAAACAGCAAATTTTTTGGGCCTTACCCCTGAAATATCTCTCAAAAAGGAGTTAGGAGAGTATACTGCAGAGTAAAAGTACGTAAGAAAAGGAGAAATTTTCTTGAGAGATTTTCAAAATTTTCTTTTTCTCTCAAATTCTCTGAAGTTTTCTGTTTACAGATTTACTGAATATATTTTGAACTGAGGGGCAGGGGCCTATTTATAGGGTTCCTTTCCCATGTAAATATCACATGGGAAAGAAATCTTTTTAATTAATTTTTCTTTGGCCGGCGTTGCTGATTTTGAAATCAGCAAAGCCGGCCTTTGACTTCTTTTTTTTTTTTTTTCTTTGTTTACATGCTTACCTAACATTTTGGAAGTTGGGGATTGGAACTCTGCCTCCCCATCCACGCCTCTCCTTGTATGCGGGCTCTGCCCTCAGGAGAAAAAAAAACCAAAGAAAGTTTAGAAGAGTGAGAGTTTTTTATCGGCAAAAGATTTCATTGGCCTTTACAGTTTGATTCTTTTTAAATTATGTTTGCAGCGTTGTTTTCTCTGAAAATTGGTCTATCAATATTTTCTCCATCAATAATTTTAATCTTTCCCCTAGTTTTTTCTTAAATGTGCCACATCATCCATGTGATGCCACTCAGTTGCCACATTAGCTCTTTGGTGCTGTGTGGGACGCTTTGTGAAAAATTTTGAAAATTTAAAAAAATTTAAAAATTCCAAAAAAATAAGTGAAATTTTCCAAAAAATTATTAGAAAATTTCAAAATCAGAAAATAAATTTTGAAAAATTCTTAAATATATGAAATATTTTGGAAAATATTTGAAATATTTAAAAAAGAAAGAAAGATACATTATGCGAAAGAAAGAAAATTTTCACTTTGTTTTCAATTTTTATATATATTTTTAGAAAATTTTCAACTTTTAAATTTTAGGCTTTTTGAAATTTTTTACTTTTCATTTTTTTTTTAATTTTTGGGCTTCCATTAAATTTATTAATTTTTTATTTTTTTGGAATTTTTTGTGTATTATCAAATTTATCAAACATTTCATATTGTTTAGAATATTTTTAGATTTTTTGAATTTTCAGATTTTATATTTATTTTTTGGATTTTGTTAAAAAAATTTGGACTTTATTTTGAATTTATGGTTTTGATTTTTCAATGTTTTAAATTTTCAGATTGTGTTTACGAATTGTCATGTGAGCACCAAGGAAATGACGTTGCATCTGAGCTATTTCCAAGAAACTGACATGACATACATAACGACAAATATACAGAAAAAGATGAAATTTATTGACAGAGAAAATACAAAGCAACTAATTTTAAGAAAAAATGGTTAGAAACATAATTTAACATACCTCAAAACCTGTAAGGCCAATTGAGACTTTTTGCCTATTTCTATCTTACCTAGATTTGTAATTCTCAAGGACAATAAAGTGTTTTAATAAAATTAGTTGGGAAATTAATAATTTTTCTTCTAAACTGTGAGAGGAATGGTTTAAATGGGTGATAATAAAATTTTATCTTTCTCTTCCCAAACCATTCATCAAATGCTAGCATAATTACTTTTGCTTATATTTTCCTCTTATTTCTCCCCTTTTCTCACTTCCGAACATAACCCAAGGAGGTAAATTGAAGAAGAAGTAAATCATATGGATAAGTTGCATTTAACCATACTCTAAAAAAGGTAAGTTATGGGAAACAATGTACCTGGATCTACCAATAAACAATAAGAAACAGAATCTCCATGAGGTGCTGGAAATGACCCGGATTTAGGGGATATTCGGTTTTGTTAATAGTAGTTGCTATTGTTGTTAAAAGTTAAAAAATAAGACAAAATAGTGTTTATGTACAAAAAAAATAAAATAAAATAAAATAGTGTTTGGTTATTTTTTTTACCTGAAACTGTTCAGTATTTAATTTATTAAATTGATTAATTTAAATTAATTCAGAAAATATCTTAAAATGCGGCAAAAGTTTTTTAGCAGATATTTTACGCGATTATATTTTTTAAAATTTGAATTCAAGATATCTAATTAAATAATAATAACTCTTACTATCCGTATCAGTACCTACTAATTTAATTGCTCTTTTTAAAGTGTTGTTGTTGCTGAAAAATGCTTTAAAATACTGTTAATTGAAAAAGTAGGAACCGCATTACTTTTTATTTCTATTAGCATTTGATAGAAAAGACAGTTACAAAATTATCCCTAGTGAAAAGGACAGTGCTGTAGCCACTGCAGGCTGTACGGGGTTGAGGACAAGGCAAATATTATGGACCATGCAATTAGAGCGGTGAGGGACATATATGTATCAAAATATTGTTTTTGATCTCTCCATTTGTTTTGCTCACCCCAAAAGATGCCCGCAAATAATACAATTAACATTTATATTTTTAAACAGCTAACTAAAATTTATATTGGAACAAGAAAAAGTGTACAAAATTGATGGTATGAGTTTCAAAATAAAATAATTTTTTAAATAAAAAATATTATTTTTTATTTTTGCAAAAGAAAGACCAAAAAAATAATTTTATATTCCTAATATATAGAATTAATATTATTTTTTCTAACACAATAATCTGTACAGTGAAAAGAATAATATTTACTATATAAATTATAGTCACATGTTTAATAAATTTTTATTTATAAATATATAAAATACATTTTTATAAGATAAATTTAGATTATATAGAGATAAAAAGATTATTTATAATAACAAAATAAAAATGTAATGTCTAAAATAATTATTTTATCATTTTAACATCAATTAGTCAGTGTTAATTTAATTATATATTCAATTTCATTTTGTTCATTAGCAACAGTGAACTGTAATAACAATAAACGATCAGTAACTGTAATTAACAATCAATAATAATAATAACAATTGCCAACAACAAAATTAAACAGGTCCTTAAATTTCCATCCGAACTGTTTTGGAAATGATAAATCCCACAAACAACAACCAGTCACTATATTTTATTAAGTCGGGCAGCACCAATCAAAAGAAGGTGGCCTTGCAAGTTTTTATTATTAGAAACAATGGAGGTTCTGCTTTAACATCAGTCGTCTTTCGATTTCCTATAAAGCTTGGAAACCCTTTTCCAAACACCCTTTTTAAGCGCGCGACCAACAGCAACTCCAGCAACGAAGAAAATTGCACATAGGATTGAGCAGGTGGAAAATGAAGTCACATTTCTGCAATTGGACCAACAGCAATGGTCAGTCCAAATAAATCATAGAAAATGAAAAGGAAACCAAGAAATTAACCATCGATTTGTGCTTAAAACTACCATATTCGATCAATATTTTTTTGGCATACCAAAGCTTCCTTCAGAGAACATGCGAAATTAATAAAGAAAGTACCAATTCCATGAGCCTGCATCCCTTAATAATTGATGGCCACAACAAATTTCAACTTCAATTTTCCAAAATTAAATACAAAAAATATAGCAAAAGGTCAAAGATTCTGAAATTTCAGATAAGCAATGTGTATTATCTTGTTCTACCGAAGTCTCAAACTATACATACATACATATATATATATATATATATATATATATATATATATATGTATGTATGCAAAAAAAGGTCACAACAAATTTGATGGCCACAACAAATTTCAACTTCAAATTTTCAAAATTAAATACAAAAAAAATCACAAAATGTCAAAAATTCTGAAATTTGTGATATATATATATATATATATCTAGTAGTCAATTCCCACACTAGCCTTGGAGCTACAAACTTATGTATATAGATATATAATCACAAATTTCATAAGGCCATCTGGTCAACCATTTGCAGCTAGGAGGCAACACTATAGAACCTTTGTCAGAGATTTGATCGATTGAAACGTGGATTGGAGGTCATCATCAATCGACTTGAAACCCTTCAGGTGGGAGGTGCCAACAGGAATTAGAGAGATGAGAGGAATTAGGCCAGAGATTTCGCTCACGATCAACCTATTGCTCGACCAGTCCCTACCAATCCGCATAAGTGCCAGACTTATGCGGCAGATTAAGATAATAAGAAAAACCCGCGTATGCATTAGGTTTATGTGGCAGATTTAGATGATGATAATGGAGATTTTGATGATTACACAGAGCTTAGGTATGAACGTAGACGACCCCAACATTCTAGGGGGCCAAACGAATTTCGGCTAAAGGCAGATATCTCTGTCCTTAATAATGAATTAAATATTGCAAGTTTTATAAATTGGTTAGTCAAAGTAGAAAGATTCTTTGAAAATATGGAAATACTCGATGAAAGAAAAGTTAGATTGGTAGCCTGCAGGTTAAAAGGATGAGCATTTACTTGGTGGGAATGAACAAACGACCGAACGAGAAGAGAAGGCAAAACTCTGGTTAGAGATTGGTACAAAATAAAGCACCTTCTGAGGGGAGCGTTTCTTCCTCCAGATTTTGAGCATATCTTTTTTTAACAATATTAACGTTGCCATCAAGGCCGCCAGATAGTCTATAAGTACTCGGCAAAACTTTTCAGATTGTTTAAACACAACAACCTGATGAAGTCAGAAAGCCAGCAAGTCTCGAGGTGTCTAGACTGATTGAAGCCAGCTATTCGGGATAAAATCAGAGTTCGTATGCTACTGGATATATTTGAGGCCAAGAATATAGCTTTGAAGACTGAGATGATGCTACAAGAGAAGAACAAAGCTGAATCTTCTCGTAAGTATTATTCTGATTCTAATAAATCTGTTGTAGAGAAAGAGAAATCGAAGGTTTCAGGCCAATTGGAGAAGGCAATAATCGATAAAGTTGTACGAAAATAGCCGCTTGTTAAGAAAGCAATTGTTCGGAATCCCAATTCTTACAAGAAGCCTATACTCGACAAGTGCTACAAGTGTAATGAGGTAGGCCACTGCTATAATGATTGCCACAGCGAAAGATGATGAATATAGTGGAATAGGAGGGCGCAATTGGATAAGAAGATGATAAAGTCCATTGCTGCCCAGATGGAAAAGAAGCCGAGTATAAAGACAAAAGATTTGTGTACGTGGTGAGGAAGTTGATGCTAGCTCCTAAGCAGGAGGATGACACTCAACAAAATAAATTGTTTCGTACTAGGTGCACAGTTAATAATATTCTATTTGATTTGATTATTAATAGTGGTAGTCAAGAAAATATTATTGAAAGAGAAACTATCAAAAAGTTACAGCTACCAATAAAAAAGTATCTGAGTCCATACATCATCGGATGGATCAAAACAGTTGGAGAAATTCGAGTGGCAGAACGATGCAAGGTTCCTTTTTTGATTGGGCAGTACAAAGATGAGGCCTATTGTGATGTCGTAGATATGGATGCTTGTCACCTATTGCTCGGGCGGCCATGGCAATTCGATGTTGATGCTCAACACTCATGCAGGAAGAATGTCTACAGGCTCGAGAAAGACGGAGTGAAGTGTATCTTACTATTTATAAAATGAGGGTCTCGAACCAAAACATCTCAAGTGGAGGGGAGGACTTTTCTAACAAGCACACATTTAGGGCAAAAGATGAAGGCTGCCATAAAAATATTGAAAGAAGTTCATGTGCTAGTGGTGAAAGGTAAAGTAACCAACAATCCGGAGATACAAATTCCAGAGACAATTAAGCCGTTGCTGGAGAAATTTAGTGAGATTATACCGAAAAAGTTACCAGATGAATTGCCACCGATGCATGACATACAACATTAGATTGATTTGGTCCCTAGTGCTAGTCTCCCAAATCTGCCACACTATCGAATGAGTCCCAAAAAGAGTAAGATCTTAAGGGCGAAAGTAAAAGTGCTGCTGCAAAAAGGGCTTATTAGAGAGAGTATAAGAGCATGTGCTGTACCAGCTTTGTTAACCTTGAAGAAAGATGACAGTTGGCAGATGTGTGTTGATAGTCAGGCAATAAACAAGATCATTATTGGGTACAGATTTTCAATTCCTAGATTAGATGGTATGCTAGACCAGCTCGATGGATTCAAGTTGTTCTCGAAGATTGATCTTCGAAGTGGCTATCATTAGATCAGGATCAGACCTCGAGATGAGTGGAAGACTGCATTCAAAACTCGAGATGGTCTTTATGAATGACTAGTTAGTTTATTTGGTCTTTCTAATGCTCCTAACACTTTTATGAGGTTGACGAATCAGATACTAAAACTTTTCATTAAGAAATTTGTTGCTATGTACTTTGATGATAGTCTTATCTATAGTTGATCGATAGAAGATTATATTTCACACTCGATGGAGGTATTGGTGGTGTTGTAAGAGAATAAACTATATATGAACTTGAAAAAATGCAGTATTATGACTGACAAACTACTCTTCCTATAGTACATAGTTAGTTTTGATGACATTCAGGTTGACAGGGAGAAGGTGCAGACAATTTGAGATTGGCCTACTCCCAAAATGGGAAGTGATGTATGGAGTTTCCATGACCTGGCAACCTTTTACCAAAGATTCATATGCAACTTCAATACTATCATGACACTCATTACCGAGTGCCTTAAGAAGGGCAAGTTCTAGTAAAGAGATAAAGAAAAGCAGCTATTTGCTCTTATCAAAGATAAGTTGTGTACCGCTTCAGTATTAGCTCTCTCTAACTTTGACAAGCTATTTGAAGTTGAATGGAAAGCCAGTGGAGTTGGAGTTGGTGTTGTGCTTTCCAAAGAAAAGAGGCTAGTTGCTTATTTCAGTGAATTGCTTAGTGAAGTCCGACAAAAGTGGTCTACCTATAACAATGAGTTTTATGTTGTTGTGAGAGTCTTGAAGTATTGGGAATATTATATAATAGGTCGTGAGTTCATCTTGTACTCGAATCACCAGGCCCTGAAGTATCTCCACAGCCAGAAGCGAATCAACAGTGAAATACATGTCACATGGTCCACTTTCTTGCAGAAGTTTTCTTTGAAACTGTTTGATAAGACATGCCAACAAAACAAGGTTACTGATGCCTTAAGTCAAAGAGCGTGTTTGTTGACAACATTGAGTAATGAGATAGTGGGCTTTGAAACTCTCCCTGAATTATATGAGCACAATAAAAACTTCCAAACTATTTGGGAGAAGTGCATTCAAAAGCAACCTGCGGATGATTTTTATATTCATGATGACTATCTGATGCGTGGAAGTCAGCTCTGTGTTCCCCAATGTTCATTGGGAGAGAAGATCGTTCGTGATTTACATGGAAGTAGTCTTGCAGGTCATCTTGGATGAGATAAAACAATTGCTGCTATTAAAGAACGATATTATTGGCCACAGCTGAAGAGGGATATTATCAAATTTGTCCAGCGATGTTACGCATGTTAGACAGCTAAGGGTCAATTACAAAACACTGGACTTTACATGCCTTTACCTGTTCTAGAAAATATTTCGGAAGACCTGTCCATAAATTTTTTTTTGGGCTTACCCCGTACCCAAAGTGGTATGGATTCTGTGTTTGTTGTTGTTGACAAGTTTTCCAAGATGAACCATTTCATACATTGTAAGAAGACCTCTGATGCTTCTAGTATAGCCCGGTTATTCTTTAAGGAGATTGTGCAACTACATAAAGTACGCAAGTCCATTATATCTATCGTGACACTTGGTTTCTTAGTCATTTCTGAATCACTCTGTGGAAGGTATTTGATTCATCCTTAAAGTTCAATAGTATAGTTCATCCACAAACTGATGGTCAAACAAAGTTACTGAATAAGACCTTGGGCAACCTCATTTGAAACATTTGTGGAGACAAACCAAAGCAGTTAGACTTTGCCTGAACTCAAGTAGAGTTTGCCTACAACAGTGCAGTTTACAGTGCTATAGGAAAGTCTCATTTCTCTTTCATTTATACTAAATGTCCACAACATGCTTTGGATTTAGTCAAGCTCCCTCGCATTCCAGGCTTTAGCATTGTAGCTGACAATCTTGTAGAATAAGTACAGTCAGTCCAAACTGAGGTGAAAAAGAAGTTGGGGATTGCCAATGAAAAATACAAGAAAGCTGCAAACAAATATTGAAGGAGCTAGATATTCCAAGAAGGTGATATGGTGATGGTGTTCTTCACAAAGAGCATTTTCTGGTTGGGTCCTACAATAAGTTGCAGCCTAAAAAGTATGGTCATTGTCAAGTCCTAAAGAAGATCAACAATAATACTTATGTGATTGATCTACCTAAGAAAAGGGGAATTGTAAGGACCTTCAATGTTGCAGATATTTATTCGTTCTACCTTACTAATGAGCCTCTCTACCCAGAGAATGACTTGAACTCGAGGTCAAGTTTTTTCCAAGTGGAGGAGACTGACGTAGAACCAATAGTTCAAGACTTCTTAGACCAAAGGGACTGTCAGAAAATGTCTAAAGTCAAATGCAGATTCTAGAAGACTTGAAAAGACTTATCTTCTAAATTTATCTAGAATATTCGAAGTATCTTTCCAGCATATTCTTTGCATATTCTGAAATACTGAATGTTTTGGAATATTATGGACTTATTCTATTTTCCTTTTTATTTTGATTTTGTCATTAACATATTTTTTTTTTAATCATAGACTTCAACTATAAATACCCATGTAAGCCTAAGTGCTGAATTATTCCACAAAAATATTATTTCAACTGCAATAAGACATTAGCCTTGCGTTTATTTTTTTCTTTGAGAAGTTTGTTTCCCTAAGGCCTAATATTTATCTTTCTCTTTTCCTTAAGGCCTAATTGTGCATTAGTCTTATTATCGATAAATGTTGCGTCAATTTTACTTAATCAGTTTTAAAATAGTTATAAAATTATATAATTTATTGGATAATTGAATTTATGAAAAAATAAAAATAAAAAAATTGTCTGTTGTCATCAGATAAGATTGCGTAATTACTTACTGTTACTTATATGAGACCACCTTATGTTACTTTTACAAAAATGTTATGATTTGTAGTCCAAAGAAAAGAAAAAAACAAGAACGAGAAATCGAAATATCTTGGCAGCTTGACAACCAAAAGCCAAGATTCATTAGAAGAATATGAAGAGGACATTACTTCAGCTTTTCCACTGAAAATGTACGAAACCTCGGATGAGGAATAATAAAAAGAAGCCCACAATTCTATTTTCCTTTGAAAAATTATGGGCAAATTTTCGTATTTTGTCCACGAGCGTAAAGATATATCCTCGCAAGTTTGAAGCCAACAAAAACCACAAATATAGGAAACTAAGTCAAATGAAGAACTATTCGCAAAGAAATAAAATGGTTTTCAAATGTTCACAGGGGCAAATAAAATGAATTGTAATGGTAGGTACATTTTAGATTTTATTCTAGTTGCCATTTTCACCGTCTAGCATTTTGGATAAATTAACTTGTGTGATAAATTCCATCCTTATTAAGATTATGATTATTAAGATCATTCCCTTAATCAAAAAATTATTAATCATAAATATTATTGGAAAGGAAAAATTTATGTGAACACAAAATTTAGACATAAAATGATAACATAGACCTATTATTTGAATTTTAATTATTAATTAAATGATGAGTTTAGTACAGTTAACAATTCAAATTTAAATAGTGGATTTGTATCATTTTGTGTCTAATTTTTGTGTTTATGTAGTGAGACTCCATTGGGAAATACTTGGTTGGATTTGTTGTATTAAATCAAAGAAAGATCAAAGTGATATGTGTTATTAGATTATTAAAATTAAAAAAATAAATAAATTATTAAATATCTTTAGATAAATTATGTGTCTAGTTTGATATTACATAAAGCTAAAATACATAGTAGAGCCCAATAATATTGAGATGGCATAGATTATTTCATTAATTATAACTTGATCTTAACAACAAGCTTCCTCGCAAGAACTTGCAGTACGCATTCAGTTTTGGGTGTCTTGATTTCTAAAGATGTTATGAATTAAATTATAATTGTTGTTAAAAACAAATAAATTATTAATCAGCGTGAAAATGAGGCGCATAAATTAGCTTTGTTTGGTTGACCTATTGCTCATTGATCTTATTATTGTTGATTATTGATTGCTAATTATTATTAATGATTGTCATTGCTAAAAACTAAAATGATATTATAGTGTGTTATTAGATTGATATTTCCTTGTTATTGTTTAAATAATAAAATAATTATTTCATATATGATATTTATGACAATATTTTAGTCTAATAAAATATTATGAAGATGTTTTATTTATTTATTTTTATTGTTATTTAGAGCTGATAACCTAGCAATTAGGGATAGAGATTATGAGGCAGGAATATAGGATCAAATGCCTCAACTATTACTGAATCCTCTTATAATACTTATTAATAACTGATTTATTAAAAAAAAAAGCTCCAAATTACTTTTTGGATTAGCTACTATTTGGGTAAAGTTTCAGCAAACAACAACACATATAAAAAATTTGCCAAACATTCTTGGAAGTGGGTGTTTAGTTTAACTTCTAAAAGATGTAGTTTGCAGTTTAGTTTCACAAATTATAGAATAAAGAGTTTGATATTTTTTTTTTTTGGGTTACTGTTAGCTAAAAACTCATCCAAATATCAGCTAATCCATAAGCTAACTTTTCCACTTTTTTTATTAAAGAGAGAGAGAGAGAGACATTAGTGTCCAGGAAGTAGGTGGGCGAGGCCATGGTGCAAGCTCTCAACCGTGCCAAAGACAGCGTTTGATATCTTGTTGGCCACTTGGGTAAGGTCTCTAATCCAAAACATAGTTTGAAGTTTAGATAAGGGCTCAGCTACAGTGTCACAGAACATGAACAGACTAGAGGACATATTGATGATGCCGGTGGATAGAGATTCGTCACTTCACCTGCAAATTTTCTCTATCCAATTTTCTCCGTCCAACTAATGTAACTCAATCCGTAGCTACAGTCACATCTTACCAAGCTATGAATAATACTTATTTGTATAATTTGACCTTTTAAACATGTTTTGAGGGAAAATATTGATCGACATGAAAAAATAGACATAAAGGGATGATGTGCTATTGTAGGTTCCACTTTTTTATAATTTTTTTAAAAAAAATTTAATGGTTTCTACCAAAAAACATGAGATGTACTAAAAATATAAATAAACAAATAAAATATATATTTATATTATGTTTGCTGTACAATTTATTATCTTTGTTGTATATTGAGTGGTATTTTGGATAGAAAATTTTAAAATTTTAAAAAAATAATGCTTTTTTCTGATGTGAGACCTTTGTGACACGTTGCTCTGAATCTTCTTCTTCCATATACATTTTGTATATTGTCTACGTAATGATTAGCGCCAGCCAGCACATCATAGGACTGCAGATAAAATCATAATTCCAGTTTTGACATTGGCAACCCCGAGCGTTTGTTACGTGGATAGGCAAGATAGAAAACATTTTCCAGCCTCACGATTACGTGCATCATGTAAAACGACAGTTAGCAGGTATCATATGCCAATCATTGCAGAACGGAAGTAATGTGTATTAGTAGTAGGAGCAAGATTACATATAAACTTCCTTTTAATTCGACAGACAAATCTCTGGTATAAAAATAACAACAAAGTTTTATTGTCCATTGAAAAGCATACTTTGTTAAAATCTGAGAATTATCTTGCAAATTTAAAGTTACTGTATCGAAAATCCGAGAGATTGTGACCTTATTGGAACGACCTACACTACATGGACAGATACGTTTAGCAATGTAAAGAACAGTTCACCGCCCACTAGCTCCAGACTCCTTGTACCTATCAACAGACGGTGGCCTTTCAAGTTTGTAACATCAGTCATCTTTGGATCTCCTAAGAAGCTTGGAAACCCATTTGCAAATACCCTTTTTAAGGGTGTTACCAACAACAACTCCAGCAACAAAGAAAATTGCGCATAGCATTGAGCAGGTCGACAGTGAAACCATCTCATTTCTGCAATTGGCCGAAAAACAATGGTAAGTCCGAATATAGCATAGAAAACGAAAAAGAACCAAAGAAATTAACTATCAATGTGCGCTAAAACTACCATTTTTTATCAGAAACCTTTTAGGCATATCAAAGCTCGCAACGGAGGGATAAGCAAAGAAAGTACCAACTTCATGAGCAAACTATTTGTCTTCGAATTTACTGAAATATTTCCAGACATGCATCCTTTAACATTTTATGGCCACAACAAATTTCAACTTCAAAATTTCAAAATTAAATACAAAAACTATCGATATAAGTCAAAACTTCCGAAATTCAGATAAGCCTTTTGTCACACACACAACACAACAACATTCATCACCTATTTATAGATTGGCTAGGAACATTCTAGATAGCTAAGGAAGATGAAGCTTCAAGAAACTTCATGGTTGGTGAACTTTGTAGAAGCTTCTAAAAATGGACAATTGATGGAAACTAGGCATTTTTCTATAAGCTTCTTCTCCTTTCTAGACTTATCTTTATTTCTAGAATATTCCACACTTGTGTTGATCTTCAAAACATATTACTTGTTGGCGGTTTTTGCAGTAATCAATTGCATGCCACACTAGCACTACTCCATTACCAAGAAGTTAAAAGCTTGGTCTATCACTAATTAGCTACCAACTTATACCAACAACAAAGCTAGAATATTTACAAGAGGTTTATGATTTTTTTTTTTTCCCAAGAAGAGGAAACTAACAATGATTTAAGAAAAACCGAAGATAAAAAAAAAAAAAAAAAAAAAGAAGCCGAGCAAACACCTTGGAGGCTTCGCAACCAAAAGCTGAGACTCATCAGAAGTAGATATAGCAGTCGTTAATTTAAGAAAAACCAAAGAAAAAAATTTTTTAAAAAAAAGGAAGCCCAAGAAACACCTAGCTGGCTTGGCAACCAAAAGTCGAAACTCATCAGAAGTAGACATAGCGGTCGTTGCTCCAGCTTTTACACTGAAATTTTACGAACCCTCGGATGATCAGGAAGGAGAGGAAGCAAATAAGAAAGTAATACTGATTTAAGAAAACCCAAAAGGTTAAAAAAGAAAAAAAAGGCTGAAATACCTTGGTGGCCCACGAGTCTCGTCAGAAGAAGACATACCAGCCTTTACACCAGCTTTTCCACTGAAATTGTACGAAACCTCGGATGGGGAAGGGCAGGAAGCCTCCGATTTTATTTTGCTTTCAAAAGTTACGTACATCCTCCACACACACACAACTATATATCCTCACTCACGTTTGAAGCCAGAAATGTGGGAAACCAGGTCGTTTTCAGGCAGGTATGGAATCATGGATTGCATTGTCAGGTTGTAGATTTTATTCTAGTTTTAGCCTTTCAGGATGTGGCGTTTTGGAGAAGCTAACATCTGACTCCCTCCCCACGCCTCCGGACATATTGCACATAGGTCCTTCAGTTTTTTGGAATTTAATTAGTGCTGCGTCATTCTTTTCTTATAAAAAAAAATTGTAAAATGTAGATTAAGATCAAATCCTAGACTTGAAATTAAAATTGCTCGTGACTCTATCACTGAATCTTATAACTAGTGATATCATTCTTGTCATCTATATTACATAATAGATTAATCTCTTATTTGATTTGTTTCTCAGTTCTCACTCTCTCAGCATTCGTGAGCGGCTACATACAATATGCTTAGCCAACACTCTGTATCTTCAAAAACTAAAAAAATATGGACAAATTTTTTTTTAAACTTGTTAAATGTATTTAAGTTTTTTAATCGTTTACCCTTTTTTGTGTGTTTTATCTCCATGTTATTTTAATTTAATTAGAGTACCTCTCTGGTTTGACCTTTATCAAAATTCATCAATTTTAAACTTTCTTTTTAAACGTAGAAGACTTTATAAGATTCAAATATTATAACGAATGGGTTGCCTCGAGTAATTAAACGCTTAAAGTTTTGTACAGTAACGATTCTTAGTAAAAACAAGTTCTTGCATTCGATTTCTCGCACGATCGAATTCCCTTGGGTTAACGGACGTCTTATCATCAAGAGTCGAGATTAGTCTCCGACGTATAGGGTGCGGAGACATCTTATGCCAGGAGTAAAAAAAAACATTATGATGTTTTAATTTTTTTTTGACTCATCATGATTATCTTTACTTGTTTTGGCAATTTTCTAAAATTCATAATTTTTAAAATTTTATGAGTTTAATTTTTCTACGTCAATTAATAAATTTTTTAAATTCCAAAAAAATAGTCATGATGACTCAAAAAAAATTAAATCTTATATTTTTGTAAAATTTTTAAAATTAAAAAAAGACTTTAAAATTACTAAAATCATAATGATGGTTTCAATTGTCAAAAGTAGGAATCACAAGATTATTATAATGTAAATTAAAATTATAGAAAGTAAAACACGAATAAAAAAACTACAAAAGCTATGAAAACAATTGGTAAGAAAGGAATGAAAGTACATTAAACAAAATTTTTTCTTACTTTTAGATTACATAATGAGATGGGAAAGAGATTGAAAAGGGCGAGAAAATTAAAAGTGGGGCTCACTATATTCTTACCTTACGAAATTACCCAACCACCCTTTACTCTCTCTTTTTTTTAATCTTTTAGATGGGGCCCACAATGAATATTGCAAACTAACAATAACGAAAAAGATTGATGCGAGGAGAGTGGGAGACAGAAGAAACGTAAGGAATGTAATAATGTGAAATATTTTTATAATTATACTAATTTATTATAATATAAAATAATATAATAATTTTTATATTATATTTTATTTATTTAATAATTAAATTTATTATATTATCAACACTTCTTTTGACCATTTCCTTTTACCCATGTATTCGAACTATAATAATAATAGCCTCGTTTGCACTTTTTTTTTTTTTCTTGGAATTGTTTCATTAGTTGTAACTGAGGCTACTTGCGGTCAGATGGACTCGTTTTAAAGTGTTTCACATTCACTGCGTTCCTTGTCATTTATTACGGGCATGTTAAATTAACTGTTAAATATTATTATTATTAATTATTGTTAGTGATTACTGATTGTTAATTTTTACTTGTTATTATTGATTATTGATAAAATTAATAAAGTATTTAATTAATTTTATATTTATTATTACTGTTGAATAATAAAATATTTAATTTAAATATATAATTTGTGTAAATATATCATATTAAAAATTTTATTTTTATATTTTATAATTTTATATTTTAGAATAATATTTTATAAATAATATTGAGAATTATTTTACTTAATTTTTAACTTTTTAAAAAAAATATTAATTTTTATTAAATGATAAAAATTATTATGTTTGAGATTTTTTTTTTATAAATGTCAATATTAAAGAAATTGAAGTGAAAAAAAATATTATTTAAGAATACTTGAAAAAAAAATTATTGAAGTTATATAAATACTAATAAAATAAATTAACATATCTAATTCATGTGTCAAGTAAAAAAATAATAGTAAAATTATATAAATATTCTTTAAGGGTAATTTAGTCTATATAAATTATTATTAATATTAAAAAGTAAAAAGTAATCCAAACAGCAGTAAAAAGTAGTCTGAAGTTATTTTTCAATCAACTGCTGTTAGGAAGTCAAATAAGGAAATAAGCAGAATTAAACAGTAATATTAAAAAATTTACCAAATACTTATTTTTTTACTTTTTAAAAATAAAACGCAAATATACTCCTTCAAAAGTTAACCCAAACACCCCTTACATCTTACTTGCCCATTTGCTTAATTAATTCCCTTTATTTCCATTCCAGGTCATGGCATGTTTACAATGACCTTTTGTTTTCATATTTTAGTGGTTGCCTAATGGTCACTGGATTTTCTTGTAGAGTTTTTTTTTTTTTATTTAATCTAGGATTTGCACCCTGTAGACAGAGGACCCTGGAAGGCCTTTTGTGTTGATTGATTTTGGTTTGGGAAATTTGAAGGATTACAGAGATGTCAAAGCTTCGGGCACTTTGGCAAGCTTCCTCTTAATTGAGTTTCAAGCCCAATACCCCCCCCCCCCTTTGTTTCAAAGGGGCAGATCAAATCGAATAAAAATAGATTTTAGAATTCTCAATTTATATTCAATTAACTTTTAGCGAATTTTAAAATTTTAAAATTATAATTAATTTAGACTCTTGCGGTCATGACGGACATAAATCTTGCGAGTAACGGTTTTTAGTGGTTAGTTGGATTTTGAACAACCCTAATTAGAACCAAAAAAAAAAAAAACAGATTAATAAATGGTTTATCATAGAAAACTATATAATTTCCAAATAATACATTCAATTTTAATTGAAAGACAAAATTATTTTTTTCAATTTTTTTTTGTCTTCACTTTCTTATCATATTTAAAGTTTTAAACAAAAATTTTATTTTCAAACCAATTCATTCCTCACTCATTTCTAGTTTATCCGAATACCTATAAAAATTATCATTTTTTAACGTTTTTTTAATCACTTTTTTTCACACCTCACTTTCAAATATAAACAGTCCATTTAATTAACAAATCTTTGTTAAAATAAAAAAAGGACATATCATGCATCGGTGAATCTATTCATACTTGAGGCGGGCAAATAAAAAAAATTTAAATATATTTAAATATAATTTATCTTAATTTTAATCGTTGTCTCTTCTTGAAATTAGAGTTTTGCCTCCTAATTTTATATCCACTATCTTTTACTATTATTTTTTTAATATGTATATAAATTTTGTTCCTTGATAAAAATTTTCAAATCCGCGGCTGACATCGTGCAAGAAAACAACACAGAAAAATGGTGCAACGTGCATGTTGCTATCTCACTCCTTCACCAGGAAAGATATTAAGTATTAGTGCAGCCACAGGCAAAAAATTATCTTGCCCATTGAAAAATATACTCTTGAAAATCCGAGAATTATCTTGTCCATTCATAATCATACTGTGTCGAAAATCCGAGAAACTTTGTTATTGGAACGACCAACACTACATGATCAGAGAAACCTATAGTGATGTAAAGACCGGCTCACCAACCACAAAGTCCGAAATCCTTGTACCTATCAACAGACAGTGGCCTTTCAAGTTTGTATTGCAGACGAAGGAGGCTCTGTTCTAACATCAGTCATCTTTGGATCTCCTCAGAAGCTTGGAAACCCATTTCCAAACACCCGTCTTAAGGGGGTTCCCAACAACAAGTCCAACAACAAAGATAATTGCGCACAGCTCTGAGCAAGACAGTGAAACCGTCACAATATTTCTGCAATTTGCCCCAACGACAATGGTAAGTCCGAATAAATCATAGAAAATGAAAAAATACGAAAGAAATTAACTATCAATGCGCACTAAACTAACATGTTTGATCGGTAATTTTTTAGGCATACCAAAGCTCCACACGAAGGGATGAAAAAAAAGTACCAATCATTTGCATCCAAATTCACTGAAATATTTCCAGACATGCATCCTTTAACATTTGATGGCCACAACAAATTTCAAGTTCATGTTTCCAAAAATGAAATAACAAAACCATCGAAAAAAAAAGTAAATTCTGAAATTTACATAAGCAATGTGCATGTTCATTTCTAACCATATCTTAAACGCATTGTTTGTTGCAGTAATCTATTGCCAAACTAGGCTCACTCCATTTCCATTACCAAAAAGTTAAAAGCTTAGTCTACAACTAGTAAGCTACTAATTTTACAAAAGGGTTATGATTTTTATCTTTATTTTTCAAGGAGAAGAAACTAAAGAAAACCCCAATGGTAAAAAGTAAAAACACAAAAAAAAAAAAAAAAGCCGAGGGCATACCTTCGTGGTTTGGCAACCCGAAGCCGAGACTCATCATAAGTAGACATAGCGGTTGTGACTCCAGCATTTCCACTGAAATTGTACAAACCCTTCGGATGATCATGATCAGAAAGGAGAGGAAGCAAAAAAGAAAGTAACGTTGATTTAAGAATACCCGAAACGGAAGAAATAAAAAAAAGAGCCGAAATACCTTCGTGGCCGCCAAGACTTATCAGAAGAACACAGGGTTACTCCAGCTTTTCTACTGAAATTGTACGAAACCTCGGATGAGGAAACCTCGGAAGAGGTAGAACAGGAAGAGGAAGCCCCCGATTTTATTTTGCTTTGAAAAGTTAGGTACATCCTCCACACACACAGATTCACACACAAAAATATTTATCCTCTCTCGCGTTTGAAGCCAGAAATGTGGGGGACCAGGTCCTTTTCAGCTGTTGGACAGAAATGGATTGCATTTGTCAGGTTGTAGATTTTATTCTAGTTTGACCAAAACCGGATGTGGCGTTTTGGAGAAGCCAACATGTGACTCCCTCCCCACGCCTCCGGTCAAATTGCACAAAGATCCTTTGTCTTTTTTTTAATTTACTGCTGTGCCATTCTTGTCTCTTTTTCTTTCTTTTTTTTTTTTTTTTCAGTTTATACTTTGTAGAAATTACAAATCAAATTCTAAACCTCAAATTAATAGTTTATGTGACTGTACCGCTATATTTTAAGGTAAGTGGCATCATTCCTATCATCAACATTACATAATCAATTAATCTCTGATTGGATTTGTTTGTCGGCTCACTTTTATAAATTCATTCAAGAGCGACTTATATAGAATATGTTTAGTGGTTAATTTGTTAATTGTTAATGAAAAGAAAGAAGCGGTCCTAAAAATACCGTAGGAGGTGTATAAGAATCCAAGAGGGCAAATCCTATGCCTTGTGATTGGATTGAAAAATTTTGGTTGGAAAGTAAATAAAAAGTAAAAAAATAAAAAATAGTACAATAATGTTGATATTACAATTGATAAAAAATAATGATTAAAAAATTATTAAAAAAATAAATAGTAATTTATTAGAAAAAAATAAAAAAATAATTATTTGAATGGATAGAAAATAAATAAATAATATTTTTCTTTCTATTTTCCTTTCTTTTTCCTCTGAAAATATCAGATCCCACTAATTTGTGGGAATTTGCAAGCGTTGACGGAATTGACAAATTTGTGGGAATTTGCAAGTGATGGTAAAGGTTCAACTCCACAACTTGGGGCAGTGGCCAACTGATCTAAGACTAGTTAGTTAACAAAGAAGTAAGATATTGTTTCTTGAAAAGCTTTTAAAAAAAAGGAAAAATATTTGTTTTAAATTTTGGGTTAAATGCATTTAAGTTCTCTGTGTGATTTATAGCTTTATCTCCATGTGATTTAGATTTAACTAGAAGGCTTCTGTGGCTTCTCACTTTGACAATTAAGACCTTCAATCAAAATTTATTAATTTTAAAACTTCTTTCTAAATGTAAAAGATTTTATAAAATTCAAATATTGAGAGTTTTTTTTTTAACTCATCATGTTATTTATACATATTAGAAACTTTTTAGAATTTATAATTTTTTAAATTTTTTGGAGTTCAATTTTTCCAACTTTAACAAAATTTTTACAAAAATAAATTCTAAAAATTACAAAAAAAGCCAAAAAATAATTATGATAACTCAAAAAAAAATTAAATCTCACAATGTTTGAGTTTTGTATAATTTTGGAATTAAAAAGGATCTTTAAAATTAATAAAATCATAATAAAGTTTTCACATATCGAAATTAGAAACCGCAAGAATTTTATAGTATAAATTAAAATTATATATAAGTAAAACGAAAAAAAAAAAAAGAAGAAAAGAATCTTAAATGCATTTAACCATTAAAATTTTAATATGGATTAGCCGAGCCGGCTAGGCTCTTCTTATGTTTTTAATAGCATGATTACCTATTATTTTTCTTAATTTCTTTTGTAGTGTGTTTGGATTGTGAGAAATTGATGAGAAAAAAAGTCGAGAAGAAAGAAAGTTGTGAGAAAAATAAAATAATTTGGATAGATAAGAAATAAGTGAGAAAGAGAATGACGAGAAAGAAATGAGAAAGAAAGCTAGAAAATGTTGCAGGAAAAGAAGTTGTTTGGATGGATGAAAAATTAATGAGGAAGAAAATGATGTGATTGTGAATTATATTTCTCATAATTTCTCTTACTTTTCCTACAAAACAAACAGAGCATTAAACTTAAGATTGATTTTATTTCCCAAAAAAAAAAAGTGTGTTGTGCACGATTCTTTCATATTTTCCAAACTGACCAAACTTTTCATTTTAAATCTAACATGAACACTATACAAATGAATAAGGAAACAAGATTTCAAATTATTTATTGTCTGGTCAACAGAAGTTAAATAACTCTTGTGTTCATTCACACGTCTAAACTAGTGCATAAAATTATTTTTGAATATATAAATGGAGGAAAATATTCAACTAATATAAAAGATGGGAAGATACAATTTTTTTTATTATTTTTATTTTTATTTTTAGATGTGCTTTTTTTGATAAAAAAAATTGGCAAACTCCCATTTGTTATAAAAGTTGGATTGTGGCTAGCCCATTTCCACCTGGCCCAATAAATAGGCCCATGGATGGAGCCTGGGTTCACAAGCGCCGTACAGAATTCAGAGGTTGGGGTCAGAAATTGTGGACGCCGAAAAGCCTATCCCAATCTTCTCGACGTTCCCGCCGAGACGACGTCGCACTTCCGAGGCCTGGTCTGCCTGAGCGGCAAAAGAGCTATTAGCCTCTTGTCACTGGCAGGAGTTCAAACTGTTGCCAATTCTTCATTCTTTCCTTTTGAAGTTATGATCTCTCCAATTAAGATAATAATAATAATAATAATAATAGACACTAGAAGTGTTCAAAAAAATAGAAAATTTTTGTTAATTGAAAAAATGGAACTGAATTTTTAGTTAATTTACCAATTTGAGAACATGGATAATTAATGGCTAAGATCCCTAGAAATGACTGTAGTGCTCTTTGCTAGACTCCTTCACAGCTTCAGCTGGAGTGCGCAACCCAACCATTCAAGCATTGATCTCACCGAATTAGAGGATCTCTTTAAGGCTTTTCTAAACCATTGCTTGCACTGGCCAAGCCCCGTTTAATTACCAATAACTTGGATTTGAACAATGTTTTATCAGAACATAATAAACAGATGTGCTCGTGGACTTAGAAATGAGTAAAGATTAAATAAAATTCAGTTGTTAATTTGATGCCAAAATCGTAATTTAATTATTTTTAATAATTTTTTATGCATGTTATCTCAAATTTTTCTCCTTTTTTTTTTTTTTTGGGTGGTATGAGTTTGATTATTGTACGAAATATTTGGACATAATCTAGTCGAGTAGCGTCACATTTGACCTTCATAGCCCCACAAATGTTGACGCCTTATACACTAAGACGTCCTTTTATATTCTTAGTTATTTATTAAAAGTAAATATTTATTTTTATTTATTAATTTCTATTAAAGGAAATATTTTTTTTTTATAAATTTAAGTGTATTCATGACAATAATTTGTATAAGTTCAACTAGTTTTATTAAAAAACTTTAAAATTTGGCTAAAAAAAATAGGGTCAACTTTACTCGTTAATCAAATGAACTAAATTTAAACATCTTAAAATTCAAGTTAACTCGACTCATTTATATCCCTAACTCACCTAAAACAAATCCAAACACCACAAATATTCATATGGAGACATAAAATGATGGGTATATGATACCTTTGTATTTTTTTTATTTAGCTATATTTATTTTAATTCTTAGTTGTAACAAAGGTTATTCTCAATTTTGATTTATATTTTCTTTATTTTTTATAATTATTACTTTAATTTTTTCTTTGTGTGTGATTAGTATCAAAACCAATTAAAACTCAAATGCATCATTTAAATCATAAACAATTATCTGATTTAATTAGTTTTAACCTTAGTTCGTTAGTTGCGATTTTAAATTTTCCGTAACTATCAATTTGGTTTTAATATAAATGACAAATCAACTCTAAACTTACCCTTACGCCTATAGTTTCAACTAATCATTGATAATAATTTGCTTTAAGATGGTCATTGTTATCAATATATACATTAAATGATGGGTTTGCCTACAATTCCCTACCTAACATTTCCCATCTTGTGCTCGTAAACAAACTTACTTCAACGCATCAAAAGAGTAACTTCCTGAAGGTACATTTACCCCCAACACGCCTCGTCCACACCTTTTTCAAATTATAACTAGAGATCTAAAAAAAAATGTAAAATTAAGGCAGTGAAAATTCCTGACAGCAGTGTTTCGCGGTCCACGAGTTAGTGCCTTCACCTCTGATTCACGTTTTTTCTTATCTCTCCACCTTTTCATCGTCATGCCTTTACGGCTTTACCTTCTTTCTTTCTTTGTGGGTTTTTTTTTTTTTTTTTCTGTGGTTGGCAATTTTATGTGTTGGAGATTTAACTATAATTTTCTTGACGATAGATGTAATTTTTCAGATAAAAATTAAAAATTTTACTGATTTATATGAATATTTAAAAAAGATATAACGCTTGAAACCAAAATATATGTACCACGAATAAAAATGCATATTCGTTTTCTATATAAAGTACCTTTGTAACAAATAACAAAATTGCTGTGTTTGTAGTCAGCGTGAAAAATTCAAAATGGAAAAATCCGGATCTGGAACGAAACCAAGACCCACTAGTGACCTTACACGTGTCATATAATTAGGATTAAAAAATATTGTACTTGTGGAAATAGGAGATAAGTGGTAAGTGAACAGGCACATATTTTCCTCATATTTGAATTTTTGCGCTTGCATCTTCTTGAGCCGCAGAAAAGGTTGGCGTTGATTTCAAGTAAACGACAATTGACAATTGAAGCATAGCGTTGATTTTTAAATTTAATAATTATTATAATTAATTGTAATAAAATTTTACTTATTTTTATTAATATTTAAATAAAAGATTCATTTTAATTGTTAAAAAAATAATATTAACAAATAACTTCAGATATTTATAAATATGACGATTTATATTATTATATTTTTTTAATAAAAAATAAAAAAAAAACTTTACCATATGGTAACATTAAAATCACCCTACAATACATCTGATAATATACAATAAACTTTTTTTTAACAACTTATATAATATCATTTTGATCACATTTGTTTTTTCAATTTTCACCTTAAAAAATCTCACCACATATTCCGCCAACTACAAAAAAAACGAAAGGAACTTTGGTATATAATTTGGATCTGCTTCAGCAAAACAGCATCTTGGCACTGATTCCCGGCATCTGTTATCTGATCCGCTCCCCCGCATGTTATATCCAACGGCTCCGATTTTCCCTCGTGTGCCCATAAAATGACCACTTCAATTCCTGTTGTTATTCACCTGCACAAAAAACAAGCCAACCCCACCACCACCGAAGCCACACCACAACCACTTAAAACAAAAGGCGTGCACGCACCCAGAACCGTAGAAACCTCAAAAGCAAGACCGACGAAACGTTTCGATCCCGACCATGAATGTCTTGGATTCTCCCCTCGATGCACTGGTCGTTGACGTTGCCGGTTTCGGAATTCTCACTGTCGTCAACAATCTCTGGACCTGGGTCGCCGTCTTAACGGCAGCCGTCAGCTTCTGGAGGATCAGAACCGCCGGAGCCGGAGGAGCCTCCTCACGCCCCTTGAAATCGGAGCCAACGACGCCGCCTTGCATCGACCTCGATGATGATGGTGTTCCTCATCCGGTTCCCGAAACATCAGCCACCGAGCCACGTACTTCTCCAGCTCCGCCAGCTGCTAAAACCTTCTCATCTCCGCCAGCTTTCGATGATAATGGAACCACCAAAGGGAAATTCGTAGCGTACTTTGAGGATGTCAGAGGAGGTGACGGCCGGTGCGAGGATGACGGCGAGTTAACGGAAGTTGTGGAGTGGGGTTACAGTGGCGGCCGCGATGATGGGTGTGGAGAGTGGTGGGATAGCTGGGACAGAGTTTTGAGGTTGAGAATGGGGGAAATGGGGTGGTACGGCCACCAGGATTTGACGGCGATCAACGGCAACGTTGTTAGGCTATGGGATGGAGTTAGGAGAGAAAAGTACAGCTCAAGCTGCCAGTGCCTTGTTTGGTAGAGTAGTTTAGTGTGTTTTGGAGTGGGGGCTTCATTTATTTTGCTTGTAATTCGGGCTAATGCTTTTCAATTGTAAATATGTTGCTGGGGGCTAAAACGCCCACAAAATTGAACCAAGCAAGCAATGTAAAGTTTTGCAATTTTTGTCTCTTTAAGGAGATGTGTAATAAATCACTTTGCTTTAACCATTTAATCAAGCTACTGTTGAATTGGGGTGCGAATAGAAGAGTGATTTCATGTTAATGAAAGCCATTGATATGGATAGTTAAGGCACTTGTCCAATGCAGAATGGAAATCGTTTTCCAACTTGAAGTGGGAAGGCTGAAGAGCCGAAGGAACTTGTCATTTCAAGAAAGACGACGTCCGTGCTTGTTACAAACACCTCTCCCTTTTAAACTTCAGGCCTAATAATTCCAAACATCTTTTGTCTTCGACCACCGGTGGTAACGTAAACAAGTGGGCTTTAGTTTTTCCTTTTCAAAGCCACAACCAAGTCTGCTTTTTTTATTGGGATAACAATTTTTTTTATTCTTCAACTTTTATAAGTTTTTATAATTAAATTTTATACGTTTTAAATTTTTTATAATTAGTCATTTTTATCAATTACAGTCGATCAAATCGTTTAAAATATATTTTGATCAAGTAGATATGAATAAAAAAATATAAATATTGGTTCTTTTATATTTCTTTGTTTTAGTATTTTAAAAAAATGATTAAAATATTTTAAAATAGCAAAAATAATAAAGGTAATAAAAAAAAACCAAAAATTCCCTATTATAGCCATTCCTGAAAATAGCCAAAAAATATTGGCTAAGACCCGATTAGAAAAATTCTGGAATGTGTGGGACTTGATTGAAAAACGTTAGAACGTTTAAGACTTGATTAAAATACATTCGAAATATTGAGGATTTGATTAATTCACTTTCTTTTGGTCAAAGTACGTTTTAAACGGTTTGACTGATAACTGTTGATGAAAGGACTCGATCGTAAAAGATTTTAAAACGTATGGCTCAAATGAAAAAGCTAAAATGAGTAAAATTCAATTGTAAAAATTTATAAAAATTTAAAACTGGAAAAAGTGTTATCTCAATTTTTTTTTATTTGGCTGAAAATATATTTGAACATCTATTTTTTGTTGAAAAAATAGAAAGGGAAGGATCGGATGCTACAGTTTTTTCGTAATATTGTCCCGTGTACGTGAGATATTTACAGTGAGTCTCCTTAAAAATACATATAAAGCCTAATAAATGTCATTAGATAATGTATGTATCTTTAATGTCACTAAAAATTTTAATGATAATTCAAACTAATAACTCTATCATACAAAAAAAAAGATCTTTTAACAATTAG
Organism: Carallia pectinifolia; assembly: GCA_037832335.1. Taxonomy (NCBI): domain Eukaryota; kingdom Viridiplantae; phylum Streptophyta; class Magnoliopsida; order Malpighiales; family Rhizophoraceae; genus Carallia; species Carallia pectinifolia. The sequence goes on along the minus strand of CM075453.1, from coordinate 7,346,379 downwards.
TCGATAACGATGGGCAGCGCTTTGAAAATCTATTTGACAACAAAGTGTATCAACATCCGGAAAATATTAAAATAAATTACGATTTCGATGCCCAGATTATTCTATGTAGGCTGAATTCGTGGGACAATTAGAAATATAATATAGGGTGGTCGTATTTTGCTAGGGGACAATCAGGAAATATTTAATAATTTGACACCTGATATCATTGTTGCCTTTATGTTAATTTGAACTCAAAATTAAAATCTTCGATCTCGAAGCATCTTCTGATGAATGATTCTTAGGGAACGTTCATTCTGATTCCTCGTCAAAACGGATGTATGATTCGGGTGCCCCTGCTCTCCCCCATTGGCTTAGACGTTGATGTCATGGCCACAATTGTCTTAAGAAACTTGTATATCCTATCCAATATCAGAAAAGAGAAACACAAAGCAATTCACTTTTATATATACGTATGATATTAATTATTTAGATTATTAATTTAAAAAAATAAATAAATTGTTAATTATTGTTGAATAGATTGTACATTATTTATATTTTTTTAAGATTAGCTTTTTGAAAAATTAAAAATATTCACCGTTGATTAGGGTGTGGGACACACGGAATCTTCGATTATAAAAAACTACAAATGCCTTTTCTTTCTCTCCATTGTTCCGGCCTTTATCTATTCACTCGCATACTTCTCAGTTCTTCTCAGTTCTGATAGCGAAACTCGCTTTCCACTACAAATTTTCCGTTAGCCTAGTTAGATTATAGAATTCTTTAGGCCCAATCTTCATTGTTAATAAATCCTGTTACGGAGATTAATTGCAAAAAGATAATTTTTGTTTTGAAATTTAATATTTTTTTGTCAAAATTTGTATAATGAGTAAGAGAACCAACAAAATGCGCAAGCGCAAGTAAATCAAGAAAATGTAAACCAGAATTTGAAAAAAAAAATGTAATGTAATATAATTCAACCTTTGTTTTACTTTTTTCAAACTGTTATGTATATTTTGTTGGTTCTCGAACACATCATACGATTTTTAATCTAAACTAATAATAATATATTTTGTTGCGACTAGCTCTCTTAAAGTGACTATATTTTATCTTTTTTTTTTTAAACTAACGTCAGCCGCAAGAGCCCTGTCTAGTTCTCTCCGTCCGCCTAGTTTTTTTCGAAGTTCCAATCTTCGAACAACGGGGCGCCAGGATTTGGATTGGAGCCATGTCATTAACCCTTTCTGACCTGAATTCTAATAATATGGATGAACAGGAAATCCCTATGCATCACCATCGATTCTTGTGATTTTATCGGACCAAGATGAAGCGTAGACGTATTCGAACTTAGCGTTTGTATGATCGTTAAATTTTCAGTAATATCATCAACAAGCAAAAATTTATGGTATATATATATATATATATATATATATATATATATATATATACATACATATAGTACTAGGACGTATTCGAAAAAAACAGGGAAGAAAAGTCGTATTTTTTGTTTGTCATTTTGTATCACCCAACAAAGCATTAACTCGTGGCAGAATATATGGTAAACGGCCAGACTCTAGTTACAGGGATTAAAAATTAGAAAAAATTAGGTAAACACCAAATAATGATAAGAATAAAATAAGTAAATGAAAATCTAAATAATTATATTAGAAAAAATATATTTAATTTTAAAAAATAAATAAATTATTAAATTAATTATATATTTTTTTATATCGTAAATTATGTGATTAAATAGTAGTACTTTTATAAACTATCACCAAAATATTCTTTTAGCAAGGGAATTTCATACGATATCTCGGGTAGTTTTCAGGTACATACATGTATGGTGGCACTCGCATGTTATTGCATATTCTGATATTCCTTGGCTGCAGCCGTCATAAATGAGTGCAGCCTTGCTTGTGCAGTGATGCTGGCTGGTGGATTGTGGCTAACATTTTGTGGGCCGGCTCTCTGCTCGTTTCTTTTTCTTTCTCTTTTTTTGACATAATGAAAATTTATTTTATTAATATCTTTAAAAATCATATATAAGACTGATATAAAAATGTTAAAAAATCTCTACATAAAGTCAGAGAAGAATATGACTCTATTGGCTCACACATCAAGTTAAACGAACTTTTTTGAAACTGGACATACAGCCGGGTAAAATATAATCATCTTTGAAGGATATAAATTGACTCGTAATTAAATTTTTCTAACTATGAGTAGTTAAATATATATAATTCGGCCGAACAAATCTATCAGTGGCAGAAGACACCGCAGGTAAGTAGAATTGTGACCGAAATCGATACGATATTATTGATACTAATTTCCAAATACAATAATCCACAAGCTACAGATGAACAACAGTAACACACCCATATGAGACAGAAAATACACAATCCTTCTCAAAAAATTTCAAAAGAGACAAAAAAGATCCTAAGTGGTGGCAGTGGCAACTCATCGGAGGAGGACGGTGGCAGAGGGAAAATGATCGATTGTGGTGGGGACAGTGGCAGCAGAGGCGACAGTGCCCGTTTCAGCAATCCCAAACTATCTCCAGTGGTGGCGCCGGCAGCCAGTAAGGCGGGCCGACAGCCAAGATGGCGCTGCCGATGGCTAGTACGGCAGCTAAAAATATGGCGAAGATGGCGTGTGAGCCATATGTCTTGCTTGCAGTGAGACCAGCACAATCATTTTAAATAGGATTATGTAATGCTACATTTATTTTCTTATTTTTCGAAGCCAAAGTGCTTTAATAGTTAAGTTTATGTTTCTGTTGGCTGAGTGTGGGATTTGTCCTGTATATTGTCAACAACTAAGTGTTGCATAATAATTGTTATGTGAACTTTTTAACATGGCAAACAAAAGCCATATTTTATTTTGTGGAAAATTATCGGCATGTGAACCAACCCATCAAAAAAGTTTTAGTTAAATGCTTTATGCACACAATCATATAAAAATAGAACAATTTTACTCAAAAATTTTAAGAACCTAAACCGATCTCTTCACTAGTTTCCTTATCGACGATCAAACTCGTATAAAACAGTGATAAACTGATAATTAATTGGTGCCAAATATAAGGCCGAGTAGACACAATATTTCTCAATCATATATGATCAGCGAGATCAGTCAGGACAAGCATAATTGGTAGGGTTCCATAGGCGATCACCTGGATGCCAAAACCATCAGTTCGATGAAGATCTGGCACGACCAGCCTCTTGCTAATTGTAAACCCTATCTCCAGGAAATTGCCCATCAGATGGCAACTCAAGGTCGGATGATGGGCCAGCCCAGCTACTCACTGCCAGGCCAGCCAACTACCAGCAAGCTTGTCGCGTTTCCGCCCGATAATAATCTTCCAATTCCTGAACCCTCATTAGCCAACATCATTTCATTTATGAAATTACGCATGGAAGGATACTGTAATAAAATTGATTGTATGATAATATGGATGTGTGTGTGTTTGGCGATCACCAAGCTATCGGTCGACTGGTGTTCAACGAGGGATATAGGTTTTTTTTTTTTGGGGGAGGAGTGGAAGGTCGCATGACTGGTAGATGACATTATTCTCAGTAAAAAATTATTTTTTCTTTGAAAACTCAATTTTTTTTGTTTGCCAAAAAGTGAGTGGATGTATAAGCGACCACTTTGAACGTGCGAAAAGTTGTTGAAATTTGAATAATATATCTAATCTAATTTAATATTAATATTATAAAGAAGTAGTTCCTTATTTCACTCTTTACATTTAATGTAAAAAAATGTTTTACCTTTTTTCACTCCCCAAATTTAATGTAAACAAATTTTATTATTGTAAAGAAAAACTTTTCCTCATTATTTAGTTATTTTTTTTTCACTAAAAAACTTTTCCTCATTGTTTACTGCCCAAATAGATACCCTCATTTTACATTAATTTCGCTAATGTTTGATGAGGCATTTGTACATGTTTCCATCGCTGCCAGCAGCTCATTCGCTATCAATATCTATATCCATTTTATAGATTTAAGACCAAAGCATATCTGAAACCTGAGCATTCCTTTTTCATAGAAACCGTCTTTTTCATATTATCAATCAAAAGGACTTACATTTCCAAATCCATAGACTTAGAAAAAACAATGTTCTCACCTACTATGATCACATACAACAGAATATTATGCAGTTCAGTAAGATGAGTAGAAAAATTGCGATGTCAAACACAACTACCTCAGCTTCTACCTGACACTGTACTATAGGCATCTGCAGTTTTACCTAGGTACTTGCATTGTAATCCCAAAATAAATGCTACTCTGCCTAAAAATCGTAGCTGGAATCCCCGCCCTGAGGTTGCTTCTATTTTTCGTCCTTATATCCTAATCACTATCAGTTTCAGATGAATAATACAAAGTTGTATTGCAGTTATCGTTGACAAAAGGTTTTTCACACCGAAATAAAGATGGAAAAATGAAGATGATTACTGACATTGGAGCTGCTCCCATAGTCTGCTAAAGATGTCTGCAAAGATAACATGGTATAACATCAGTCCCCGAGTTTACAATAGGAGAAGTCCAAGATATTGATCATGTGATCAAACAACGGAGGCCCAAGGAAATTTTGATAATATTGAAAAATTATATTGCTTTTTGAGAAAATTTCCATGATAGTCACAATGTAATTTTAATCAGCCAAGAAAAGAAAAAAACTCTGAAAGTCTCTTTGTGCTTTTCTTCTTTAAGCGAAACCACGCCGAGGTAAAAACCTTCTGAATGTTGACTTAAAAAAACAAAAGAAACCTTCTATAAGCAGTAATTCTTCTCTTTCACTTGGGCCAATTGTACCGCAGATATAGAGGTGTAGAAAAAGAAAGAAAGAAACAGTAAAAAAACAGAGAAGAAGAACAGGGAAATATTGACATGGACTGAAGGAAAGCATAAACAAACAGAGATTCCGTAACCAAGGCCATGAGAAGAGGAGAGAGGCGCCAGTGCTGATGGTCTTTTTTTTTTTTTTTTATAATGTCGTTGATCAATTTCAGAACAGAAAACATAGGAAATTACTGGGGAGGAGAATGGATATTTATAGAAGGAATGGGTATTTAAGGCTTTATTTCGATTCATATATTGAATGTAAAGCAGAGATTTGTCCCTTAAAGCCAGAGAAAATTGCTTATTAACTCTGTTTTGTCAACACAGTGAATATTGTAGAAGTAAAATAAAAGAAATAAATTCGAAAGGGAAATTCTTTTTCTTTCCTAAAATTTCTTCATGACCTAGGAATATTGATTTTTAACGTAGGAATTACAAGAACAGATCCTTTGAGTGTGAGAAAAAGAGGAGAAAAAGAAAGAAAGTGAAGAGAAAATAAAGTTGTTTGGAGTGATAGAGAAAGTTGAGAGAAAGAAAATAAGTGAAAGAAAAAGTAAATAGTAATTTGTGCGAGAAAAAGTAGAGATAAAATAAAATTATTTAGAGTGCTAGAAAAATGTGAGAGAAAGAAAATATGGTAAAAGAAAAGGTAAATAGTAATTTGTGAGAGAAAAGTTGAGAGAAAATAAAGTTATTTAGAGTGATGTAGAAAGTGAGGAGAAAGAAAAGTGAGAAAGAAAAGTAAATAGTAATAATTATACTTTTCTTTTCCCTTAATATTTCCTCGCACACCAAACATAGCCTTAATCTCTCCTATAATCTCTCTATAAAACATATCCCTAAAACATTGACAGGAATTTGAGAGGAAATATTTTGCAATTATGGCCAAATTTCCGCCTTATTACTGTACAATTATGACCAAACTTAACACATATCTTTTGTTATTTGATGCATTTTTTTTTTCCTTTCTAACAGATAGCTAATTTTGATGATGATCTCAAGGCTCAAAAATTTGAATTTGAATTGATTTTGTAGAATACACTGAATTATCGTTGAGGCTCTCACTTCCGTAGTTGTTATTTCTCCTTTCTTATCCATTGGGATTAAGGTAAATTAATGACAGAAGTACCTTTTAGCCCTTTTAAGGTAAATAATACAAAATTAACAGCAATCAATTAAAATAGGTCATGAATTTAAGATATTAGATGCCAGCGATTTTTAAGATTTAAATTTTAGTTATTCAAACATTTAGGCCAATCATATTTTAGATTTCTAGTGATTTGAATTAATGACTATAGTCGATGTGAGTAAATAGTATAACACACTGCTTTGACAATGGATTATACTATTAAGCTATTATCGATGTGAATATTATTTCCTTTTGTAATTCTTCTCACACTGATCTGAAAACCTCATTTATTCTGGTTCTCGCACAACCATATATGGCATAACCATATATGTATCCCATGATCTTGAGATCCCTATAATCTCTTCTCTTTTCAATCAATTATTAAATAGTTGTACAACATCTTTCAAAGTTCACAGTTAAAAACAGTATGGTATAACCATATTTCAAAGGAAATATGGCATTGTTAGACAACATCTCTTTTTTTTTCCTCCTATTGACACTTAATTTTAATAAAAGTAGCGTTTAAATTGATTTTTAAATTTAATGTTGAGTATATTACTAACAGTTACAAATAATATTTGGATTGAGAATGTAATATTTTAAATAGTGAATATTAAGAAATAACACATATTAATAAAGAAAATAATACAAAATTAGTAGCAATCAATAGCAAATGACCTATTGAAGATTTCGTGATTGTAGATGAATTCAAAACACTAATTCGCAAGAAAGAGGCTAAATGAAATTACTGCCAAATGACAATGATACGAAATTATTGCCACAAAATATTAAAAAAATAAATAAATTGTTAATTTGTACAATTATGGTCAAATTTCCACTTTAATCCTCTCCTAAATTTCCGACCGCCTATTACAATTTAAATTGTTTATCTGTGCAATTATGGCCAATTTTAACACGTCTCTTTACCAAGCTGACAATTTTTCTCAAGTCATATTTAGACCAATGGCTTCAAACAAGAGCTTGGGCATTGATGACAATATGATCCAGACAAAGCCTATAAGTGTATAAAATGAAATCAAATGTACAAAATGATAGCTTATATTATGCCAGAAAGAAAGCAACCGCAACCGTCATTGGAAAAAAGTTTGTTGCGAGATTGAATTTATGAGAACTTGAAATCAAATGTACAAAATGTTTCATAGAAATTAAATTATATAAATTACGATTTCGGTTTGGTTAAAAAAAAAAAAGCATCAATATTCAACAAAGAATCATTTTACTATCAAATAGTCTTGAGATACAATAAGATTGTACTTAGTGAAATCGAATCTTCTACGTGTAAGACAGAAGTCTCCAAAAATAATTTACTAAAATTTTTACGGCCATTCAAATTTTTGAAAATTAATACAAAAAAAAACTGAACCCGTGCAACGCACGAGCATTTTCCTAGTTCTTACATATTTAAAGTGGTTGTGTTGCATATTTGAAGCGGTCGTTTATGCAGTCATCATTTTTGATAGAAAATTTTGAATATTCAAAATAATAATAATAATATTGTTATTATTATTATAATTTTATTATGGGTCCTCAGGCCGATACCTCTCCCTTTTGTTGGGTACAAAGATAATGATTTATGTATAACAAGAAGAGGTTGTTGAAATAACAAAAATTTGCAAAATAATTCAATCCAATTTAACTTAGTTCCTCTAATTTCTTTGTTTAGTGTCACAATTTTTATAGTACAGGAGTACAATTCAATTATCACACATTTAGAAAAGATACTAGTTTGACATATTTACCCAAAAGTGTTTTGATCAAACAAAAAAATTTTCAATTCAATTATTTTATTTAAAAATATATAAAACAAGATGTTAATTTTAAAATTCGATTATTAAATCCGTTGAATTGTATTTTATTCTTAAAATTAAATTGAATAAAATATCCTATCAAACTAATAAAGTTGGCCCTCTACACAAAGATCATATGGAGTATAAGCATAGCCAATTGGTCACTAAATTTAGATGCCAGCAACTGATTGATTAGAATTATGTCAAGAAAAAGGTACAGGTCCAATCCACACTTTTTCAAATCTCTCTTTTTCTTGTTGTAATATAAGTTTTAATCCTCACTTAAGATAAAAAAAAACAAAAAAAAAGGATAATTAAACAAAAATTGCTTTTGTTTTTCATATTCAGTTACATTATCTGTTTGTGGGTCATAACATATCGTTGTAACTAATATGAGAATTTTTTATAAGGAAAAAACTAATAAGGTTTGCTATCTGACCCACAAAATTTGGGCTGATTTGTCACAATCTTGAAATATAAGCAAGAATTGAGCAAGAAAAAAGATTGAGGGCAGCCGCGTTAAATATTTATTAAGAGACTTTTACCGCATTTCGAAATCCTATCCGGATCGGTTCAGATTAGTCAGTTCAATGGACTGAATATTAGGCGGTTTAAAAAAAAAAAAGATTAAGGGCAGAATTGCATTTTTTTTTTTATATAAAAGATTTCTGGAAAATTTGGACATTGACGTTTTACCGGGTGATTTTTTTTTTTTTTTTTTTTTGGGTTTTGATAAGTATGTCTTGCGTATTTTTCCTTCTATTAAAGAATGGGTTCAAAAGTCCCCGAAGTGGGTGAACTAAATCGGATCGTAAAGCACAGCCATGAGCTTACCTTTCGAGTGGCGTAAATTCTATTTAGGAGTTGCTGGGGCTGGGACGCTGCCAGTGCCACATGCGCTGTTTGGAGCTAAGAAACTAATTCATTTCAACCACACAGACAAAGCGCACATAATGCATTCCAGACATTGCATGCAATAATTTAGCTGCGGCAGGGACCCACACTGGTCCATGGTCGTCGGTGGTACTCAATTTGGATCAGCTGCAATGTAATATGCCAAATTGCCAATAGAGCCTTGTTACACGAGTATAAAACTTAATCAGAATTAAACCTAAATGAATCAATCCTTGCTAGCAGGCCATGCCATCTTTTGGTGGATAACATGGATACATTTACTGCGACGGAAAAAAAAACAAATGTGCGAAGGGTTCTTTAAGGTATTTACAATTTGGCAGAGATGACCCATTTTGTGTTTTATGCAAAACAATTCGGAAATGAATCTGAGATCATATTATTTGGAAAATTTTGACAGGTTATTATTTAGAAAATAATTTTTTAATTTTTTGCTCATTTTGTATCTTATTATATGCTAGAGTAGGTAAAAACGTTATTATCTATATTTACATATTAATTTGTAACTAAAGGATATAATTTTTTATTTTTATGTATTAATTTTCATGAACAGTATACAAGTATATTACACATATACATTATATATATTTGTATTTTTGATAACATGCATATATTTCTATAAAAATTTTAAAATAATATAATTATAAAAAATAAATAGAGAATAATGAAATATACATAATAAATAAAAATATGTAAATTAAATGTAACATATATTTATGTAATATATAAAAAAAAAGTAATGTACTTGTATGGAGTATATTTAAGCGTATATATAAATAAAATAATAAGAGAAAATATAAAAAATATTAAATTATATATATATATATATATATATTTTGTAGATAAAATGTTCATAACATTTAAATTTTATGTTTGGTTACGGTGAGAATAAGCTCTGGCAAGTGCAATCTGACGTCTTACAAAAAAATACTTTATAGTCAAATAATAAAAAGTAAGTTTTTCTTTTAAAAGATTTATAATTTAAATGTTAAAACCTTTATTTTATTTTTTATTCTCTTAAAAATTAGTATGGTGACAACTGACAAGACACGATTCTGGTCAAATTTGTTCAGTTTTCGGTCGGATCCAATTGCGACCCATTATAGTGTCTTTTCTCCCAGCTGAGCGCGGCACAATTTGAATTTTAGAGAGCGGTTTACGAATAATTACTTTTTATTTTTTTATATATTTATTAATTAAAAATTAATATATTAATATTTTTTAATAATAAATTTATAATGTATTTAATTTTTAACTTTTTAATAATTAATTAATGCAGGTTAATTATAAATAATTATAAAAAAATAATTGACGCTAAGAAAATTCTCTTAAAATAGACAAAGAACTACTGTGTTATATTTCAGTAACATACTTTACTATTAATTAAATTTTTTTATTTTAAATCTTAACAAAAACAAAGAATCACTTTATTAAAGTATTATTATGAATATAAATTAAAAATATATAACTAGACACACAATCAGTATTTAACAATTTACCTATTTTTAAAATTTTAATTAATTATCAAACAATTTATATTATTGTAATTCGATCTAATTTATACCTACCAAAGATTTTCGTAATTTTTAAAAGGGATAATAATCATTTTAGTCCTAAATTTTTATAGATTTCTTCAATTGAATCCAAAATCTTTTCACTTTTTTATTGAGTGCTATACCTTTTAGATCTTTTATAATTAAGTCCTTTCCACCAACGGTTGTTAATCAAACTGTTTAAAACGTGTTTTTGACTAAACAAAAGTGAATTAAAAAAATTTCTAAATACATTAGTTTAATTATTTTTTTAAAATAATAAAATCAAGAAATAAAAAAGAAGGTACATTTATGATTTTTTTATTAATATCTATTTAGTTAAAGTATGTTTTTAATGGTTTGACTGATAACCATTGACAAAAAAGACTCGATTGTAAAAAATTTGAAAAGTATATGACTCAATTGAAAAAATTAAAACGTTTAAAATTTAATTAAAAAAATTTATAAAAATTTAATATTAAAATAATTATTATCCCATTGTTAAGAAAGAAAAAGCATAAAGCATATTTGACATAACTTGCTCATCATGCGCGTGAATTGCCCATAGGGATGCCCGTACCTGCAGACTCGAGTGGGAAAAGGATCAATTTTGCGGAGGAGGTACAGAGTTTGGGCTACAGGCCATTGGCGGGATCATCAGACCCAGTTAATAATGGTGCAGACATTTTGGTACTCACCCCTGCTATTTTTGCTTCGGTTCATCTAGTCGAGGACAACTTTGCCAATACTCAAAACTGCCCTTGCGTCCAACGTTATATCACAACTACAATTTAATGTTAGATTGGTGGCCTGCCCGAGCAGTACAATCGTGGTCCATTTCGCAATTAAGGACCGCCTTTATGCCCACAATATGAAGCCATTCCCCTTATAATTAACAACATTGGTGGTCTGTCCTAGCAGCAGAAGCATCATTCACAATCACTAGACACAGCCATATAGCCATATGTAGCTAGAGCAAAAAAATGCCTATTCGGGTCTCTTTAGTTTTGTGTTTCTTTTTCTTCCTTGCTCTCTCTGCCTCTCCCCGTACCGCCACCGGAAGGGATCTGGTCCGTTCATCGTGTGTTCACGCCAGTTATCCCCCTATCTGCATTCGCACCCTCTCCTCCTACGCGGGGCCGGCCAGCACCCCGCGCGACATAGCACAAGCCGCCGTCAAGGTCAGCCTAGCAAGAGCTCGCAGGGTATCGAGCTACCTGGCAACGCTGCTTCCGGGGCTTAAGGCCAAGGGAGAGCGAGCTGCGCTGAGCGACTGCGTAGAGCAGATATCTGACTCGGTGGACGAGTTGAGCAAGACCCTCGCGGAGCTCAAGCACTTGAGAGTCGAAACGTTCGGGTGGCAGATGAGCAATGCGGAGACGTGGGCGAGCGCTTCATTGTCGGACGAGGACACGTGTCTTGATGGGTTTCAGGATGTGGAGATCAAGGTCACGGCCGATTTGAAGCGGAAGATCACCAATGTGGCTAAGGTTACCAGTAATGCTCTGTACCTCATCAATCGCCTTGGCGAGACCCGCGGTAGGCCTTGAGGTTGAGCCTTTGATGAAGATGCAATGCAAGCCTCTGGCTCGGCTGGTTGTTAATGAATCTGTTATTATGTGGTGTTTAGCGCTAATTAATCGAGTGCAATTGTCCCCTTAAAATTGTTATGGTTATATTAATCTACATATATATGGAAGCTGTATGTATAATATTTCCTTTTTACTTGATATTTTGTTTATAATTACTGTTAGTATAATTTTACAGCCTTTTGTTGCTTTTTTCTCCTTATTAAATAAGGATGCACCGACGCATCAAATTTTGGGCCATGCAAGTATCAGACATACGTCGGATATGGATACGTGTCTGACATATCATAAAGTGTTTGCTAAAAAAATTTTGAAAAAAAAAAAAAAGAGACGGCTTAATCACGCTAAGCACACATAAAGGATAGCCTTGAAAAAACATTAAAAAGAACCTAAAAAAATTGAAAGAGAGGAAGAATGATCTATCAGCCGGCCATCGTAACTGACAGTGATATGCCATCCTCTTTTTTTTTATTATTATTTCTGTTTTAAATTTAAATGGGAGGAGAGAGGGGAAAGATTTGAATTTATTTTTTCTAAGTTTATGTTTCTTGTGTTAGTATTTACTACTTAATATATATTGGGAGATCTTAGACATACTTAAAAAAAATATATCTTATGATATTTGTTTTAACAATAAAACTTAAATTTAATCTAAAATATAGGTTATAATTTATATTTTATTATATATATATATATATATTTATTTATTTATTTATTTATTTATACTGTGACTGTGCTCTAGTTTTTTTAAAATTGACATGTCACTTTATCTGTCTCTGTCAAATCTTTGTTACCGTATTTGTATCTGTACAACTAAGTTATTAAATGATCTATTATATCTGACGCTTTATGTAGTCCCAGAATTAAATAGTTTTAGCAACGCGTCCCTTTAAATTTTCAATATTTGGTGTCATTTTTTCAAATTTCATTCTTTTAGGCCTATATTTTAAATTTCAATTAGAAAGGAACGAGTAATTATGTGTTTAAGATAATATTATGCAATGGGTCACTTATAGGACAGTTATAGACTTAATACTTTCATCTTATAAGAGGTCTTGAATTTATGAAGAAAGTATAAAGTTACTTCCATCGTGTAGAATGAACCTCCAAATTAGGAATATATACACACACATACAAGCATGTGTGTCAAACAACTCTAACAATTAAGTATTGTTGAATTGATTAGAAAATTATGAGAAAGTAAAAATTACGAGAAAGTTCTAATTTCTTTATTTTTCTACCATTTTCTAACAAAACAAACAAAGCCTTAAATTTTGGCCTTAGATTTCACCTCCCTTTGGGCTATGAGTCCTGTCTGATATATGTTCTAGCTTCCCGTAGTTTACTCGTGGAACCTTGTGGTGAATTAATGACTATTATTGGCTCTTCCAGGTACTGTCTACAACTATTGGCTGGCATGGCGGAATTGAGGCAGTGAAAAGAGGTGGTGGACCCATAACATATTAACATTCCTAACTACATCGTCTTGACCGACCCAAAATGAGCCGATAATTGACATTGGTAGGACTCTGATAAGGAAAGGCGGTCCATAAACAACAGCCCATTTCTAATTTGATTTATTTTTTTTAATTTATTTATAATTTTACACAATACAATAGAAAGATTTATTTGAAATAAAACATAATAAAATAAAATTATGTAATATAAGATTATAATTATATTAAAAAATAGTAAAAATAACAAACACCTAAATAACAATAGCTTGAAGGATTTGGTAGGTAGACAGAGAATTTAGTTAGAGAGTAATCAAAGATCCTTTTGTTTTTCTTTTTGTTTGGGCAAAAAAAATTAAACTGTACTTAGCCTTCTAAAACTTGATTTTTAACAAATAAAATTCATTTTTTTTATTTTTCTATTATCTTCTGGAGACCATTTTCCCTGCTTACAAAACTTTTCTCTAGTTTGATTACATCTATAAACTAAAAACCGACTTGGTGGCACCAAAAGTGATGGCCACATCTTGTGTGTTGTATAAAAACTCTTTGTTCTAGTTCTAGCCACCATGGTTTGGTGTTGTGTTTCACAACATCAGTTGTTAAATTTTCCTTTGGTGCACTTCGCAACATGAGTTACTAGAGAGAAAGAGATAGAGTTGTCGCATCAATGTTGGGATGTTTTTGGGCACATGCAAAATGCCGGGTGATATGTAGATATATATCTTGCGACGAATCGGAGAACCAAGACCTGAGATACATGCTTTGGTCAAAAAGAAAAAAAAAAAACCTGAGATATATGTAACTTGTTCTGACTGAGTTAGATTTAGTTAATATTTAAGGGTTAGTTAAATCTAGTTATAGTCAGTTTATAAGTTTAGGTTTCGTACCCTACTTATTATTGGTCAGTGTGACCATTTGATTTGTAAGTCATTGATACCGATGTACTCTCCTACTTTAAGTAGGTATCTTCGATGCATTAACATCAATTTTGTGTACGAATTCTCCGTGTATTAATACAACAATATCTGTTTCGGTTTAGAAAGACCTGAGATATAGGAGATGTTTAGGTTAATTTTTAAAAAGATATATTTGCATTTTATTTTCAAAAAGTAAGGAGATGAGTGTTTAGTTGATTTTTTTGAATTGCTGTTTAATTTTGCTTATTCTTTATATGATATCCTAAAAACAGTTGATTGAAAAGTAGTTTAAAGTTATTTTTTTCTACTTTTTGAGTTACTTTTCAGTTTTTAATATTAATAATAATTTATATATACTAAAATACCCTCAAATAATATTTATATAAATTCATAATTTTTTTACTTACCGCTTGAATATGATTAATTAGTAGTTATTAAAATTTATCAATATTTATATAAATGTAATATTTTTATTTTTTAATAATTCATAAATATTTTTTTACTTCAAATTTTCATTAATATTGATATTTAAAAAAATATTTCAAACATTATATTTTTTGTTATCTAGTAAGCACTAATATTTTTCTTAAAAAATAAAAATTAAGTGAGAAAATTCTTAATATTATTTATAAAATATTTATTCCAAAAATAAAAATTATAAAATATAAAGATAATTTTTTTAATATAATATATTAATATAAATTAATTGTCCAAATCAATCATTTAGTTATTTAACAGTAACAGTAAGTACAAAGTTAACCAAATATTTTATTAATTTTTTTAGTAATCAGTAACAGGTAATAGTATTCAGCAGCAACAGCCATCAACAACAGTAATATTGAATAGGTAAATTAAATAGACCCATAGTATGTAGTAAACAAAAGGACTGGCCGGGCCCAACTGTAACTTAAAACGCAGCCTCTGAAAATTGGGCCTAACAGCCCAAATATTTGTCGTTTACAGGCTCACTTAATCATATTTTATCATTTCTTTAAAAAAAAAATTTTTCTTAAATGACCTAACTAAAGAAAGCAGTCCTCATAAACCCTAACGAAAAATAGCTCTCCCTCCACATCAGACCAAGGGGTTTTAAAGGTTACTTTTGTTTCCCTGAAAAAGCCGTTGTCGGCAGTCGGCGGCGCTACGATGGAGGGCATCGAGATGGAAAATTCCGCTACCGTCTCCGCCGCGGACGACGACTTCTGCGTGTCTGTTCTCTCGCGCTTCTCTTCTTCGACGCAGGAGGACCACCAGCACCTCTGCGCCACCATTGGCGCCATGTCCCAGGAGCTCAAGGACCAAAACCTCGCTTCCAACCCTGTCGCCTACTTCGGCGCCACGTGCTCCTCCCTCGACCGCCTTCTCTCCTCCTACCCGGAGCCTCCTCCCCACGCGATGGCTTCTCTCTTGACGATTCTTTCCCTCATCCTCCCCAGAATTTCGGTCCCTATTTTGAAAAAGAAGAGGGAATTCGTTTCGGAGCTGGTGGTTAGGGTTTTGAGATTGAATTTGACCACCGTTGTTTCCCTAGTTTCGGGATTGAAGTGTATAGGGCATTTGTTGATTCTTAAAGATACTTCTAATTGGGCTGATGTCTCCCATTTATATTCTCTTTTGTTGGGGTTCATGGTTGATTCGCGCCCAAAGGTGATCTATATCAGACCTTATTTTTTAGAGTAATCTCTCGCGTATTTTTTTTTTTCAATTTTCTGCATGTGTGATAGGTTGTTTTAAATATTGTATTTTCAAGTTGAATTGGGCTGTTTTTTGTCGCTTGGAATTTTGTTTAGAAATCAATTGTTCATCACTGTGGTAGCCCATGGAGCTAGTGAATTTTCCTACATGGTTTTCTGGGATGAAACTTCTGTGGTTCCCTCTTGCAATGTGTGGCAGAAGATATGTATCCTTAATTGGCCGACAGAATAATGTGGTAGTGTTAGCATTTCTTTCCATAATTAGATTTGTCTGGGTATGCTTAATCTTGAAAGCCGGAAACGTTAGTCTTTTTGGCTCCATTGTTTGAATAGAATTAAACAATTTGGCATGTTCCAGGACTGTTTATAGTTGATTTGAATTAATGTCTTGTTTTTGTGTCATTTTAATAACATTTGAGTGATTAGGATGAGCTGTTGCTCTCCATGTTCTCATGGGCACTTTGAGTGTTGGTGCTAAATGTGTATATTGACAGGTGAGAAGGCAGTCACACACGTGTATCAGAGATGTCCTACGAAGTTTTCAGGGGACATCAGCACTAGCTCCAGCAAGCGAAGGTATCACAAAAGCATTTGAAAGGTACCTTCTTTTTGCTGGTGGATCAGATGCAAGTGCTACTGAAGGGTCTGGGGGTGCCCAGGAAGTCCTTTATATTCTGGATTCTCTGAAAGAATGTCTTCCTCTTATGTCGATGAAGTACATGACTACCATTCTCAAGTATTTCAAAACCCTTCTTGAACTGCAACAACCTGTTGTTACAAGGCGCATAACTGATTGCTTGAATGCTATTTGTCTCCACTCGACTATGGATGTTCCAGATGAAATATTGCTCGATTTGCTATGCTCAATAGCTGTTCATTCCTCGACAAACGAAACATCAGCTGATAACATGACTTTTACTGCTCGCTTGCTGGATGTTGGGATGAAAAAAATTTATTCCCTTAGTAGGCAAAATTGTGTGGTTAAGCTGCCCATTGTATTTAGCACACTTAAAGGTTAGATGCTAATCTTTAGTGTAATTGCTAATATTTTTCATTGTCTTTTTTCCCCCTCTTTTTGTTGGATTCCATTTTCATGACTAATGAATTTCTTACTTTGGGATCTTTAGATATTTTGGCGTCTGAACATGAGGAGGCCATCTTTGCAGCCACGGAGGCGTTTAAGAGTCTGATACATCACTGCATTGATGAAAGTTTGATCAAGCAGGGTGTGGACCAGATTGCAATAAACAAAAATGTAGAAGTTAGAAAATCTGGACCAACTGTTATTGAGAAAGTTTATGCAACGATTGAAAGCTTGCTGGATTACCAATATAGCACAGTGTGGGACATGGTATTTCAAGTTGTTTCAGTGATGTTTGATAAACTAGGTATTCTGATTGCTGGTTTTGTGCTTTCTTCTCTTGTTTCATTACATGTTATGCTTCCAACTTCTTACCCATGTGGGAGAATCATGTGTTTAGGTTGGTGGATTAGTTGACACTTTTTTTTTTTTTGAAAAAAAAGAGCTTCGTTTTGTTTGAAAGTTGGCTGTGAGCCTTTCGGTTTTCTACTGTCATTTATTGATGTAAAAATAATTCTTACCTCTGAAATATAACAGTCTGCACTTGTTGACACTCAGGGATCTATTCCTCATATTTTACGAGGGGAACTCTCATGAACTTGGCAGACATGGAGAGAATGCCAGACGAAGATTTTCCGTACAGGAAACAGGTATTGTGTGCTTCCTTTTTGAAAAATTTTTATGAGTCTTCCTTGTTGATAAGCAGCAGTGACTATTTTTAGATTTTTCTACCATTTGGTGTACTAGTATAGCAACCACTCAATTTATTGCCTTGGATCTTATTGTAGCATGCCTGTACATGTCACCATGATCTGATTTCTTCCCATTTTGAGTAGGCATAGATACTTGTATAATTGCTGAAGTTTGTTCGACTTCAATTGCTCTCCATAAATATTATTTGGATATAAGGTTTTAACATGCCAGCGCCAAGAAAGGAGAAGAATATGGCCTTGATAGAAGAACCTAGCTCTGGTTGACTGTTTTAGCACAAGTTGGTTAACTTAAAATCTGGTCATGGACAAAAGGCTAAGAAAAGAGGAAAAGCAGTATGAAAGTTTTGAAAGTTTGGGTCCCTCAACAACATAATTACATGCCTGTTTCTTATATTCTGGTACCATTTGAATGTTTTGTCCTCTGCAATTTGGTCATGAGCTATATTGAGATTATGGGATTGATAATTAGTTGTGTTGTGAACCAGTTTGGTTTATATTAAGCAACATGCTTTATGGTTAAATGAATATATATTGTGGCTTTTCTATACTTGCTGAATTAGTATGTGTGCTGCCTATCTAAATATGATTTGGTTAACCTTCTTTATGTATCTAATTGCAAGATTTTTTATCTAAAGCAAATATTATGCTTTCATTATTAATGGAATTTTGTTTACTTGCTGAATCACAGGAAATTTCCAAACATGCACTTTTGCTGACAAGTGATTTTGTTCTAATGTGCAGTTGCATGAATGTCTTGGATCTGCCCTTGGTGCAATGGGGCCAGAGACATTTTTGAGTATTTTACCTCTAAATTTAGAAGCTGATGACTTATCTGAGGTTAATGTCTGGCTGTTTCCTATTCTGAAGAAGTATACTGTTGGTGCACATTTAAGCTTCTATGTTGAGACAGTTTTGGGTATGATTGGTATGATGCGACGGAAATCCCGACAGGTATGAAACTCACAATCCGTGTTTTGGTTTTTCCGTATGTAACAGTTTTCAGTTACTTCTTATTTTCTGCAGCTTGAACTAGAGGGAAGAATTGTTGCAGCAAGAAGTCTTGATGCGGTTGCATATTCTTTGTGGTCCTTGCTACCTTCCTTTTGCAATTATCCTGTGGACACTGCAGAAAGTTTCAAGGAACTGGAGAAGGTTTTATTTGGTGCTATCCAGGAGGAACTTGAAGTACGTGGGATGATATGTTCTGCTCTTCAAATTCTTATCCAACAGAATAAGAGAAGTCTGGAGGAAAACTACAATCTATCTGATATCGAAGTTAATGATGCCAAGCTACGAGCTATGGCCTACTATACTCCCCAAGTTGCTGCAGATAATTTGACTGTGCTAAAGTCATCTGCTCGGGAGTTGTTGACTGTTATGTCAGGGGTCCTCCTGGAATCTCCAAAAGACGATGGTGGTTGTTTGCAGGTACGAAATGTTACCATTATCCGGAATAGCGGCTTTTTATATTTCATCTAAGAGGCAATATTTTCTGGATTAATGCCATTAATTTTTGGGAATTTCACTCACCTTTTGAAAAAGAAAGGTAATTTAATTTATAGATGCTTTTTTACAAGGAATTATGTAATAATAATTGTCAGTAGGCCTTCATGTGTAGGAAGAAGCTAATAGGATTTATTAATTGAGAGAGATCTCTGATCGACATGTATTTTTTCATTCCTTCATGGGAAGTGCTCTGCAATTAATGAATCATCCTGGTACTTTAGTGAGTTGTCTAATTCTATTTATGTTGTGGCAGCATACAATTAGTGAGTTTGCTTCTATAGCTGACAAAAAGGTGATCACAAGGATATTTTCAAAGACAATGCTCAGAATTTTGGATGTCACAAAAAGGGCTGCAGAAGCTTCCACATCATTGCAGACTGAGGACTTGTCAAATGATAAGTCACTATCGGTTGAGAGGTTTCTCTGTTTCTCTTAGCTTGCTATCCATTGGTCCACTATCACTGTTATGTTGCTCGTGTAAATTCTCCATTCAATTTTAACCCTTTTCCACTGATAAAAAAAGTTTAATAATTAGAGTAAAAATGACGTGACGTCTCCAGTTTAAATTTTCTGCACCTAACTTTTTTCCAATAATTCCTTTTTAAATGCAGGGCACGACTATTTGACTTGGCAGTTTCACTTCTGCCTGGCCTGGATATTAAAGAAATTAATGTTTTATTTGATGCTGTAAAACCTGCATTACAGGTTTGTCAATTACTAGAGATTGGTTACTGATTTGACTTTGGTTTTGGCTAGGAAAAATTTTCATTTATACGAGAGTAATTGGAGATCTCCTTTATCTCGTGACTGTACTGTGATTTGCAGGATGCAGAAGGCCTGGTTCAGAAAAAGGCATACAGAGTTCTTTCAGTTATTCTTCAAGTATATCTTTCATCTCTGTAAAAGCTTCAGAATGTTGTAGTCATTTATACAGTCTGCTCACAAACCTTGTTTTATAATTACAATCAGTTTTGCAGATTAAAACAAAGCCATGTGTTTATGTTGCTTATTCATAATTGAGTGATTTCCTGAAATTTTTAGCTGCACAAGAGCTATCTCAAACATAGGGAGATCTTGTTTCTTTGAATGTTTATTTATTGAATGAGTAATCATATGGAAGCTTTTGTAAGGCTTTTGTTTTTGTATTTTGTCAAGGCACTGATTGAGTTTTTCATTTCTGGTTATTGTTTCAGAAGTCTGATGGGTTTCTTTCATCAGCACTTGAGGAATTGCTTCAACTTATGATCGAGGTGCTGCCCTTGTGCCATTTTTCAGCCAAACGGCACAGAATCGATTGTCTGTATTTTCTAGTCGTCCATGTTGCCAAGGTTGTACAACCTATCATTATTCTCTTTTTCTTTCGTCGACTTAAATTTGGTAAAGCAACATATCCACCTACTCACCTTTGATTAAATTGAGATTCTGAACAGCTTAAAGATTGTGTTTCCAATCCAAACTTAATTCCTCATACTCATTGTTGCAGGAAGATTCTGAGCGGAGGAGGCGTGACATCCTTTGCTCTTTCCTTACTGAAATAATAATTTCTCTAAAGGAGGTATTGTGCTATATCTACTAGGATGTTGGTTTTCTGCATATTTGCTTTTGTCTTTTTGAACTTTTTTTTGGTTTATCATGATAAACTATTATCTCTTCTTTGCTCTTTTCTTTGTCCTAGGAATTGATTGCAACTCGCAATTAAAATTGTTTGAATCACAAAGTCCTCTCATTTGTCAATAGAGGTTCCTACCAAGCCGCATAATTTTCTAAATGACATGTAACATATTGTCAGTTAACTAGATCTAGACATAAGATTATATATGATGTTTGTCCTTCGTCTACTGGGAGGCTGCATGGCATGCATAATCAGCTACAGATTTTAAGGAATGAGAATTTGGTTGTTTGTTTGTATTGTTTCTTTTTTTTATTTTTTTTGGGTTGGGGGTTGGGGGGTTGGGGAGGGGGGTTGAATGTTTATATATAATTGCCTCCACTTCTTGACAGGAGAGGGAGTCTGAGAACAGGAAAACAGTTTCACTTTTCCTGCATAATGTACTTGACCTTTCTTTAACTTGGGTTTGTCCATTGTCTTCAGCTGACTATGTTCAACGAAGTATTATTGTATCTGATCAGTTTCATGTTGCCTTGTACATAATTTGTTTAATATCCTCTTGCCTCCACTTCCTCCTGAAGTTGGAGTGTTTTCGTACTTGCTACCTTTGGTTTTAGCCTTTTCCTTTTATGATTCTTTTTGACAGGCTAACAAGAGAACAAGAAATAGAGCCTATGATGTGCTTGTGCAAATTGGCCATGCATGTGGAGACGAAGAGAATGGTGGAAAAAGGGAAAACTTGTATCAATTTTTTAACATGGTAGTAATTTTCAGCTTATTGAGCTGTTGTTTTGGCCTAATACTTGGAAAGTTCTGACAAAAATTTTATGAAACTAACCATCTTGTTTCAATCCATTTTCCTTCGATGATAGTTGCTAGTGCTTTCCATGCCCATTATGAGTTTTTCCTTTTAGAATGGGTTAGATGTATGAACCTGAGTTGACTCTTTGCAGCTGAAAGGAAAAATATCTAAATCCACCACTTGTTGGAAGCATCAACTTTCTCTTTTGTTGCAGGTAGCTGGAGGCCTGGCTGGAGAAACTCCTCATATGGTCAGTGCTACTGTGAAAGGCTTAGCTCGTTTGGCTTACGAGTTCTCAGATCTTGTTACTAGTGCTTGCAAGTTACTTCCGTCCACGTTTCTCCTTCTTCAAAGAAAGAACCGAGAAATAATAAAAGTGCGTTTATCTATACTTTGTATAGTTTTATCTTTAGCTTTATTGGTCAACTGCATGATCAATCAAAGTTCACCATTGATTAAAGTTTGTAATTGATATTCTTTCCTAGACCAAGTTCGGTTCATCTTTGGTGCAGGCTAACTTGGGATTGCTGAAGGTGCTGGTAGCCAAATCACAGGCTGAAGGGCTGCAAATGCACTTGGCCAACTTGGTGGAAGGCTTGCTGAAGTGGCAGAATGACACCAAAAATCATTTCAAAGCTAAGGTATAAGGCTATCCTCCAATCATGGATTGTAGAAGATGCGTTTTTTATCACATCAACCTTTTGCTCCATCAATTGTTTCACAATTGTTATTTGTTCTAACATCTGTTGTCATGCTTCCTTTATTCTGCCAAAATAATACTCTTCCCTGTTGTGCTGACCAAATCTTTTACATGGTGGGATGATTTGTTTGCATTATGGAACCAATGTTGATGAGGATAGATTTTTTGATGTAAGATGTGCTGGGATGAGCGTCTTGGTTCAGTGTTGGACCTTGTCCGCAATGTCAGTTCTGGTGCTGGATTCATTTTTATCACTGCTAGGCAAGCCTCTTATTTATATGAAAAAGTGGTCCACATTTTGATATGCATCACTTCACAACTATTTTCAGGTTAAGCATCTCCTGGAAATGCTTGTCAGGAAATGTGGTCTTGATGCTGTCAAAGCAGTGATGCCGGAAGAACATATGAAACTTCTAACCAACATTAGGAAGGTTAGACATATGGTTACTCTAACACAACTTCTTTTTTAACATTTTTTAAATGGAAAGCTATTTTTCGGTTTCATACCTTCTGTGGTGTTAATTGTTATTGATAATATAGATAAAGGAACGGAAGGAGAGAAAGCTTGGATCTAACACCGAGGATACTAAATCTTATCTTTCAAGGGCGACAACATCCAGGTCTCACTCCATTTTGGAAAGTTGTAAATGTAGTGAACTGTTAATGTTAACATTGATATCTTCGAATGTGCCATTTGACCATTATGTCTTAATTTATCCTCACTGAAGTTGTACAACCTTAGTTATATGTATATTATTGAAAAGTTTTTGTTTCTTTTCCTTTCATTGAAGGTTAAGCAGATGGAACCATACAAAAATATTCTCTGATTTTGGTGATGAAGAAGCAGATGATGGTGATGATGAGTATATGGACATGAATTCTGGTAGGCACAACACTTCCACAATGCTCAAATCAAAGGCTGCTTCATTGCGGTAAGTCCATTAAGAATCTTCTGTTACTGTGTAAATTGCAGGCCCCCTGGTATGGTTTTTAGTAATGTTGTTTCAAGCAGATTGATCTCTGTAACTGGAAAATTTTGTAGCACATTCACAGACGTTTATGCTGTTGCATGCCTTATTCTCAATGTCTGTCAATAGTTCGTATTGTTGTTTGCTCCTTTTTTGTTATTGGATTTTGTTCGGGTTCAGCTTTTATTAATTGTCCAACAATCAAGCTCAATAGGCCAATGAATTTTACCAACTGGATCTTCGTGGAACCTTTGTTTGATTCACTTTATTGCCTAACAGTTGTGGTTGAGAACCTAAATAAGGCATTGGCTTAATTTCTGGCATATTAGTTTGCTGTTGGGATCCTAAACAATTGAAATGAACACTATGTTATTATGACACTTTATAATTAGATTTGAGAAAGACATTTGGTACACATTTGTAAAAGAAAAAAAATATTTTAACAGAATTTTAGAATCTTTAGTAACAAACAGATGTAGAAATCTTTTGTGGAGGAAAATAATTTTATATTATTGAATCAAAACTGTATTGTTTTTGGGCTTTTTTATCTTGTAGTGTGATAAAATAAATGAAAATGTGTTATGAAAGTTTAAAATTGTAAGATTTGACCTTTAATTATATGTGTAATCTATACAGGTCAAAGAGAAGACATAGATCAGATAAGAGCTTGCCAGAAGATTTATTAGAGCACTTGGATGATGAGCCTCTTGACTTGCTTGATCAGCGCAAAACAAGGTCAGCTCTTCAATCATCTCACCGTCTGAAAAGGAAGCAAGATTCAGATGATGAACCAGAGATAGATTCTGAAGGACGGCTGGTTATTCGTGAGGGAGCAAAATCACAGAAGGAAAAGCACTCTGACCCTGATTCAGATAGAAGGAGTGAAGCTGGTAGCTTTATAGCTGCGCACCCAGTGAAGAAAACCCAGAAGCGCCAGAAAATATCAGACTCTGGGTGGGCATACACTGGGAGTGAATATGCCAGTAAGAAGGCTGGTGGAGATGTGAGGAGGAAGGACAAGCTTGATCCATATGCGTATTGGCCACTGGATCGGAAGATGTTGAGCCGCAGGCCAGAACATCGGGCAGCAGCGAGGAAAGGTATGGCAAGTGTGGTAAAGATGACCAAGAAGCTTGAGGGCAAGAGTGCTTCAAGTGCACTTTCAATGAAGGTTTTGAAAGTAAAAAAGAGTCAAAAGAAAAGTAAGAGAAAAAGTGGGCAAAGGCCCCATCTACATTGAACAAGTTTAAGCCACTCCCAATATCATCAAGATCATAATGGTTTTGTGTTTATTCTGCCGCCATAGTTGAGTTTCTTTCAGTTTTGGAGTTTTAAGTCTCAGATTCTGGAGACTGTCTGGAAGAAGCTCATTTTCATTGATGTAGTACAGCTGAATTGTTTATTAGTGGGTTCAGTTTTGAATTATTGTGGTTATGTGGAGCATGTAACTCATGGGTCTCCTGATACCGGGGTACTGGACTGTCGATGATGCTGGGCGAATGAAGTAGCATGACATAGGTGAGCGAAGATAGAAATGATATTTAAGGATAAATATTTTTATAACTTCAAATCACAAGATTAGTCGTACATACATTTGATTAGTTGCATGCATATGTTGTAATTTGACCCACTGTAACTGATTTTCGTAATTGACCGAAGCTACCCATAAACATGTTGGTTCTCTAGTGCTAAACCAGAAAGTACTGGGCCTCCAGCTTGTTTGGAGTTGTATAAAACTCTCAGTATGAAGTGGTTGTATAAAGGAATTCAGTTCCTCGATACTTGAGATTTGAAATATGTCTAGATGACGATAAGCTCTTCAATTTCCTCTTTAGTTTTTATCTCTGGGCTCAATTTGAGTTTATAAGGGGAGGTATGAACGATTTATTTTTTACAATGACTGCAGCTGATTGGTTAATTGGTGGAAAGCAGGCCAAAGAGAAGGGCAACATACTGTTGCAACTTACATAGCGAAGCATTCTCTTTCTTCTTTTCTACAACAGGCCTTTTCCTTTCAAATTCATATGTTTGTCTTGTTAAAATGAGCTAGGGTTAAACCCCTTGGATAGCACTTGTAAGCAACAAAAGGGATGTGCCTTTCTAGGGTTAAAAGTAGCTTTCCCTGAGTAGGGCTGTATATGGAAATTTCTCTGTAGCAAAATGCCCTGCAAAGCCATCTTATGAATGCTTGGCCCAGGCCGAAAACAGCGCAAAAGCGGGCAATATCCTTAAAGTTATAGCACTTGTCAAGAACTTCGTTAGTTAAGACAAGGGAATGAAGCTCGTTAAAAGGTACATTTAAAACTTTAGAAAGGTTATGGTGAGGCAGCTGTGGATGACATAAGAAAAAAAAAATGAGGGACGAGGATGAGCTATCAGCCATACCAGCATACCTTATGCGATTTCTAACTCAAAACTCACCAAGTATGCGACTGCAATTTACCTAACTGCCAGCTCAAAATTCACTAGAATTTACTTTCTAAGACAACTGCTTGTACATGTAAACAGAAAGAAAAGGGGCAGGGGAGAGGGGAAGCCAGGGCGTCTACTAGTGATTTTATGGCTCTCAAGCAGCTCGATCCTGGATGTGCCCTGAGAGGATTCTTAAAAGAATTAAATGTTTCTTTAGTAACCATGGTAAAATTTGAACATTCACCTATACCAAAATAAAAGGCCATCTAATCATTCCTCGATCCATATCAACTGTTCCCGAAGTGTTATATTTGAAAATTATAGTGCTCAACAAAGCCAATAGAAACTCAATACAACAAAGACTCCAAGGGTGGTCTGCAAGATGCATCCATTCCAGAGACTGTCAGTTGCCGACAGATTTGGCATGCTGAAGAGTTAAAATAAGACGAGCAGTCCAACCCCAGGACATCATCTGTCAAACAAAATAATGCATTCTACTTTTAGCTTTATTTATTACTGATTTTTAGTCACATATATGCCTATCATGGCACACAATCAGGCACTAAAACCACGCTTCCAACTAGGATAGTGGATTAATGATCCTGTCCCTCTACATCAAATTATGAAAGCCAAAGTGCAAAAGGCAAATGAAATACAAATGCACCTTACCGATACAGCAACAGCAATGTTGAAACAGCTCTGTTTCACTTGTATGGGGCAAAAACAATCGATGAGTTTTGGCCACCAAAACCAAATGAGTTAGACAATGCAGCCCTAATTTTCAGTCTCTCTTTCTTTGGGCCCACAAGCACATTTGTGTCCTGAATTGATAGCCAGAAACATTAAATAATTTAAAACTAGAATTCTCTGTTTACCCCGGCTAAGACATGTAAGTAAGACAAATTCCAAGGACACAACATACCACGCCTTCATCTGGATTTTCCAGGTTGATATTTGGATGAACCCATCCAGTCCGTATTGCCTGCGGAAGCAACGGGCATAATGTAACAGCAATACATTAATAGTCTGTTTGGATTGAGAGATTTTGGTGGGAGAGAAAGTAGTGAGAAAAGAAAGGTATGAGAAAATGATGAGAAAGTGAAATTGCATATTTAAGTTATATGAAAAAATGGTGAGAAACAAAAAATTTATAAATGAAATTACAATAATACCCCTATAATCATTGAATAGTAGATTGAATGCAGTTAAAAAATTGGGGTTATTTTGATCGCTTTTTTTCTTTCCAATTGGTTTTATATTATTTTTCTGACAAATAAAATTACGTGCCATTTTTCTTCCAAACCATTTTCTGATAGTTCCCAAACGACTGATTTTGCTTTGGATTTTGTGCTTTCTTTCTCTTTCCTTTCTCAGGCCAAAACCAAACAAGCTGTAAAGCTAACATTGGAGACATTAGGGGGAAGAGAGGAAAGAAGGGGAGCAGTGATTTATATTTTAGCTGGCTGAACAGTCTACTATTTTAAGTGGCCATGCAACCACACAATACATACCTGGATTGCTGCAACAGCTTCCACAGCACCAGCTGCTCCCAGCAGATGGCCAATCATAGATTTTGTTGAGTTCACCCTTAGCTGAAATTGTAGGATATCCCTTAGAAAATTTATGATGTTTCGAATAGGTGTTCTATATAAACAATAATGCATGCACACTTACATCAGGATTGTGGCCAAAACAATGCATGAGAGCTTGATACTCTTTCATATCTCCAGATGGTGTGGACGTTGCATGCGCATTTATGTAATTCACATCCTCCCGAGATACACCAGCCTGAGATAATGCCTTTTCTATGCAGAGAATGACACCAAAACCTGTTTTCAGAGAGACAAAAGGAGCAGTAGTTAGATTGTGATGCTCTGCAACGCAAGCTAGACAACAAACTCCCAAATATAGAGTTACAGATTTGTGTGCTGATTGATAAGCATCAAAGAAATAAGCACGTTGCATCTAAAACTTTTTTTTGGGGGGGGGGGGGGGGTTGTGGTGGGGGGTGGGGAATAATACAAGCTGCATGTAAACATAACTAAGTACAAATCTGATCAACAGACATGATTCACTGATAAAATGAAAAACTGTTGCATTCATTTGTCTTATTGGTTTAAGTAAAATATTGGAAATTTGTTTTCTTGTCATCAGAATGTTTAAAAGAACTAGTCATACAATGCCCTTAGTACTTTATGTTAACTAAGGAATCCTTTTTTTTCTCATGTAACTTTATCTAGTCTGCATAACTGACAACCATCAACAACAAATAACAAAGCACGGCAAGAAAGAAGCCAAGATGTTGGCCAGTTGAAATATTTCCTGCAAGCGCATTTCATAAGAATCAATGAAATGCTTACACAAGCTATCTCCAACTTTTGACCCTCCTTTGGATCACATGTGAAAAAGTAATTATTGGAATGCCATGTAATTTGACCAAGTGGTACAAGCAACTAAATAGGTGGTAATTTAGCCACAAAGACAAACAACTAGATCCAATCACTAACATGTATGTTACATCCATCAGCAGGTCTGGAGATATCCATGACCAAACCTGAGCGAATTTACAAGCACTTTATATATTACCATCTGGACGTGGCTCAGTCATGTGATAAGCATCACAAGTAAAGCTTCCACCAAGAAATTCTGCATAGATTTTTGCACCTCTTCTCTGCAAATCATAGATTGACCAGCAGATTAATTATTCAAGGGAAGGGAGACCTTCCCATCAATATTTACAAACAGTATCAAGCGTTAAGCAAGCAAGAAAAATCAGAATCACAGAAACAGAAAACTGCAAGAAAACTAGAGGCAAAGTTGATTATACGCATAAGGTAACAAGTACAAAAGTAAGCTGTTTTTGACAGATTGACTCCAAATGGGACTAGCAGGAAAGAAGCTTAAGACTAAAACCAGGTAATAGTAAAATCCAAACAATGGGCTACAAGCAACGTTTTAATGAACTAAATGTGGAATACCTTGGCATGTTCTAATTCTTCTAAAAGCAGAACGCCCGCTCCTTCCCCCATAACAAATCCATCCCGATTCTGTTCATTACCAGAGACGAAATTCAAGTTAAGTGACATAAAAAGCACCTTGAAAAGCAATATTCTGACTCACAGCTTTGATCAGCTACTTCCAATCACATGTTCACACAAGTGAATGGGAGAAGACTTTCACAATAGTTTTGGAAGTTTAAAACGTGCAGCACTTGGATTCAAAACTTCTTGGCTATGAAACAAGAAACCAGGATAAGAAAGTGGAGTAATGGCTGATGCAGAAGCGGAGGACACCCATGGCAATGGCAGTTTCTCAAGTGGTGCTCATGAATTATGGAATTTTGTATGCTATAGCTTTCTTACAATAATTCAAGTAACCATTACACATCATATCAACAATCAACAGGGAGAAAATTGGGGAAGGGATGATAAGGTAAACTACCATATCCCAAGGCCTTGAAGCTTTGGCAGGGTCATCATTCCTCTGAGAAAGTGCTCTGCATGCCACAAAACCTCCTAGCCCTACAATGAGAATAGCAAAGGGGAGTACACCTACCTCGGTCAATGCCAATTTGAGACGCAGTGTCAACAAAAAGAAAGAAAGATTACCGATGGGTATAATTGCTGCATCCGAGCCACCACAAAGCATAACATCCTGTAAGTTCATAACAACACAATGTTTAAAAAATGGGACAAGGAATACTCGCTGGTTAAGCACAGTATCTTAAGCATACCCAAATGAATTGTTGAACAAGTATCAGATTCAATAACACTCACAGCTTCGCCTCTAATGATGTGGTTTGCTGCACTCAACATGCAGAAGTTGCTGGTAGCACAAGCAGTAGAAATTGAATAGTTTGGCCCCATCCAACCCTGTGATTTAATAAGAAAATCCACAGTTAACCTAATTTACAAGCTTACTCTGCATGTCTTAAAAGGATGAGGCTTACCAGATCCATAGCCAGCATGGCAGAACCCATATTTGTAGTTGCAAAAGGCACACAGAATGGGTTCATCTTCTTGTAACTGATCCTCAGAGCTTCAAGGGCATCATTGAAGACCTAATAATAATCATAGAAAGCATTAATTTATCTTCATTATCAATGTTATGTCATGAGACGCAAATGTGCCTTTTGCCGAACCATCAAGAATTTTGGCTCTTGTGCAAGGAGATGGAACATTAAACACTTATCCAAAAGATTTTATGTTCCAAGATAAATCAACAAAGCCATTAAGGTCAACAAAAGGTCAGCCAATTTTATACAAGGGAAAAATAAATATGGAAAATAACTTTACATTTCCAATTCTTTAAAGCATAAAGAGACCTGGTAATGCCTACAAACTTATATAGCATGTAATTAGGGAATCTAAATTTCTGGATGCCCCAATTGCCAGGATAAGATTCAACTTGAAAAACAGAAGGTCAGCTGGCATTTCTCCCCCCCCGAGCTTTATTATAACCAAAAAAAAAAAGCAACAGAAACACATGAACCGCATGTTTACCTTCATACCACCCATTGCCGAGCCAATCAAGACTCCACATTTAGCTTTATCTAACTCATCCATCACATCCTCAGTAATTCCACCGTCTGCCAACGCCTTTTTGCCAGCGGTAAGCATGTAAAGCATAAATTTGTCCATTCTCTTTGATAATTTTGGTGCCACCCATCCATCAGTCGAGAAAGACTTTATCTCCCCAGCAATTCTCTGAAAAAGCAGATGCAAAGACAGAAAAGAAGAAAGAGTCAATGGGAGAATAGAATACAATGCAACTAGCAAAACAAGAGAAACCTTCAGCAAAACTTACAGTCGGAAATTGAGCACAGTCAAAGGCCTCTATCTGGCTAACACCACTGACCCCTTCAAGCAGATTATTGTAGAAAACATCTAGATCATCGCCAAGGGGTGTCAACACACTCATCCCCGTCACAACTACTCGTCTTTGCTTTGTTGCAGGTTTCTTTCTTGTTTCAACTTCCTTTGCAGGTTGCACTGCTACAGCCATAGCTTCCCCTAAAATTTTAAGCAAAGCATCATAAATAGTCAGGGATATGTATGCTGTAAGAAAATTCACAAGAGAGGCTCTGTTTCTTGTTAGGGTGTTGTGTGCGTGCATGCACGCAAGCGTGTTGTCAGAAGAGAGAGAAGGGGGGGGGGGGGGTCGAGACAATTTTCCTGAATGGAGAAATGAAGAGTCACTATAATCTTATTTCCATAATCTGACAACTCTCCGATTTCACATGCAAGGAAATGTCATAGGAGCAGCTGGTGAAGCTAAAACAAACCTGGGTTTTGCTTGCTACATTTCTCAGCCAAACATACACACTAATTACATCTAAATTCAGCCACAAAGACTTGAATAATAGAAATTACAGGGGTTCAGAGCTCCAGGCCCACTCTGTTCAACTGATAATGCCACTAGAGAAAACACTAAGATGACCAGCAAAGGATCTGGCATTTGTCACTTACAGTCAATATAGGTTTACAATCCAATTGGTGGAAACCGGAAGGAAACTAACTACGTGAAGCAGAGCATCCAAAACTGCTTCAAACAAAAAGACAAACGAGATGAACAA
The DNA here is from genome assembly GCA_037832335.1 of Carallia pectinifolia. NCBI lineage: Eukaryota > Viridiplantae > Streptophyta > Magnoliopsida > Malpighiales > Rhizophoraceae > Carallia > Carallia pectinifolia. The sequence goes on along the minus strand of CM075453.1, from coordinate 7,315,164 downwards.
TCATAGCATAGAACATAACGCCAGCACAAATTCGATTTCAGAAGCCATAAAACAGCCAAAACAAATCAAATTACTCGAAGCATACTTAAAGAAACAGAGAAAAAAGGCAAAAAAACAATAATCAGGAACGGTAAATTGATCACAAAATGAAATCGAACATGCAGCCGAAAAATATAACAGAAAAGAAAAAAGCGACCGGAGGTGTCCGAAACGGAAGAAAGAAGTTACCGGAAACGGCGGCTCGATCGAGGCGCCTCTGCTTGCGATTGAGATGAGTGGAAGAAGAGAGGAGACCATTGGCGGCGTAGTAGTGAATACAGGGCTCGAAGGCCAAGCAGGAGGCCATTAATCCCTGGAAGCTCGATCCACCACCAAATGAAGACGCCGAGCGTCTCGAGAGAGATTGGCAGGCGCCGCCTCCTCCTCCTCCTCCGCCACCAACACCTAGGCCAACGCCAAACGCGGTGGTGGTATTGCTAACGCTTTTGCTAGTGGAGCTATTGCATTTAGAGAGAAGTGGCTTCGTCCGGCGGCGGCTGGAGCGCCGGTTGCTGGATGGAGACGCATGGAACGCGTGTGAGGAGGCCGTCGAATGCTGCTTGGCGCACGTGATCGACATGCACGCAGCCAAAAGCCACGCGCACAGCGGAGACGAAACTGAAGCTGCTGGCCCCGGCATAACCAACAACTGATCCTCTCTCTCTCTCTCTCTTGCTCTCAGTAAAATAAAGAAAACAAAATACTTTAACCCAATAAAAACAATATATACCAGCTAGCTAGTAGCTCAGTAATAAGCCACGTGTCTCTCTCTCTTTCTCTCAGTAAAATAAGTAAAATAAATAAAACAAAATACTTTAACCCAATAAAAAGAATATATACCACCCAGGTGGTGTATCAATTGTACGTTACTGTATTTTTATATTATGAATTTTAAGTTTGAAGATTTACGTTTACGCTTCTCTTTAATTGACTTATGTTAGGAACTGTTTCAGAAATCAGTAATAATTCATATCGTTTGAGCTTAAGTTTGCTCGAGACTCCACTAGCAATGTTGCTCATGACTTTATTTGTAGTGAAGAGGTGAGTTGATTTTTTTAAAATTATTGAATGAAATTCAAATAAATAGATATTATTCTAATATTAATTTAAAATTCGATAACTGATAAGTTTAATAAGATTTTTTTAGATAAAAAATAATAAAAATAAAAATTATATATATATATATATATATATTAAAATGAGATAATATCAAAATTTTAAAATATTGTTGTTACTTAAAGAAAGCGTTTTTCTGTTCTCCTCTATGTGTTGGGGTTGGAGGGGGTGGGGGAGGGAGGCGGGGTTTCGCAGACGGCACGTGGTGAAGCTCCTGTGAGGACAATCTGCGTCGTCCTCACGATAAGAGTGCCGAGTGCTCCTCTTCCTTTCTCTCTCCATGTTCTTCTTACAATAATAATCTGATACATACACACATACATACATATATGTGACTGTGTTGTGTGTGGGGAATAGTTGTGGATGTGCAAAATAACAAAAACTGTAACAGACAGAAATGTAACAGCATTTTATTACGAGAAGGTTACACTTAAATTAAGTAGCACAAAACGCATTTAATTATTTAATTATTTATTTCTTTTAATTTAATTATTTAATAATATATATTACTACAACATTTAATTACCTAATTAATTTTTTAGCTTTTGAATTCAATTATTTTTTCATTAAAAGACTTATTAAATCATGCATTATACAATAGAAAAATTTACAAATTTCACTTCCTCCTTATTTGAATCTAAGATGTTTAAAATAGTTGAATTTTTTCTTTAGAATTTGAATTTAACTATTTGACAGTTTAGATCGTGTTTATTTTATTTTTTATTTATTAAAAAATTTATTAAATTATAAGTTAGACAATAAAATAACTATCTCTTTATATAAAGCTTAAACTCTAATCATTTAAGTATCCCTTCAGAGATCACGTTTATTTTATTTTAATCTCATTTAGCATTTCTCTTTTATTATATGAACATATATTAATGCATGACAAGTGAAATAATAGTATATTTTTTATTAAATTGCATTTAAATCTTTAATGATTTAATTCTTTTGCGTTTACGCTCTAAAACTTTCTGCAGTTTTAAATCTTTGCAATTGAAGCTTTTTGTCAAAATTCATTAATTTTAAATTTTTTTAAATGTGAAAAAAATTATAAAATAAATATTTTGAGTATTTAATATTTTTGACTCATCATGATGATTTTTATTTTATTGAAACTTTTCAAAATTTATAATTTTTATATTTTTATGAATTCAATGTTTTTAACTGAAAATTTTTATAAAATTCTAAAAATTTTAAAAAATTATAAAAAAGCAAAAAAAAAAAATAAATCTCACAATCTTTGAAGTTTATAAATTTTTTTAGAATTAAAAAGAAATTTTAAAACTAATAAAATTATAACGGAGAGTCTCAATTACTATTTATAGAAACATTAGGACTCAAATAATATGATTATAAAGAGACAAAACATAAATATGGATTTTTTTTTTTTTTGTGTATGTATGTGCATGTAATGTATTGAGGGGATTTTTAGTTTTTTACGTTTCTTGATTATATTAGTCTAATTTAATAAAAGGTTGATGATGCTATAGCAGACTTGTTGTAGCCTGCTTTCCACTTGACTATGGACTCCGGTCTGTACAAACGGGCCAGCTAACCCTACAGTTTATTCACGTATGATCATAAAAATAAATAAACAAATAAATAAAACTCACATATGATGAGCACGTGTTTTTAACAGTAGCAGTAATTTTGAATTATTGGACTGAATAAGTTCATTTTTTATCAACATGTTGCAAGGGTGACATATATTTTTTAAAAAAATATGAGTAGATCTGATTAAAAAGTAGTTGAAAGACTACTTTAAAATTATTGGACATATATTTTTTCTCCCTGTTATTTTAATTTTTTTTTTGATTTTTCAACATTAGAAATAATTTACATAGGCTACATTTTTACTACAAAATATTTATACTACTTTATTTTTTTATGATTTGTATATCTATTTTACTAATATTATATAACATAACATTTTTTAAACAACTTTTAAACAATATTTTTTCACTTCATGTTTTCATCAATATCAACACTTATAAAAAATATCATGAACGTTATATTTTTTTTTTTATCAACACTATATGCCACTTATTCAAGTTGAGTGAAGAGTTTTAAAATTCCATTGTCCATGAAATAAATGAAGGAAATAGAAAGAACGCTATATGCTGCAAATTGATATAAGAGTTTTAAATTTTCATTGTCCATGAAATAAATGAAGGAAATTGAAAGGCTTTACCTGCCTCTTCTCTTCATTGGCAAAAACACTGCTCAATATGCACTAAACAAATTCTTACCATCATGCGCCTCTCCCCTGACGACCCACATGGTAAAGACTCAGTAACTTAGGGTGCATTTTGTGTAACTTAAATCAATTTGACAATTGACATTCCATGGAATTTTAGTGTCTGCTGTGACCACCACAATTCAAAATGAAATGACATGGTTTGCATCTCAGATGGGTTGCCTAAGCTAAAGCTTGTTCAAGATGTTCGTAGAGTGATTAGTTTGAAAAGCACCACTTCTTTTCTTCCCTGTTCAACGTTTCCTTTTTATTTGCGAATTTTGTTTCAAATCTTTCTTGTTAGGTGTTAACAACATTAAGATGGAATTTGATTCAGCTTCTAAAATCTTCCCAAGATACAGCGGAACTGGCCAGACAAATTGAGAAAACAGGTATTTCAACTCTTGGCGTTCATGGAAGTTATTTTATATTGTCTATAGTTTTTAATATATTCGTAAGTTCTATGAGATTGCAACTAATTATTTCAACATTGCCATTTCTGTAAGTATTTTTTTTATGCATATATAATTTTTTTCCCTCTCTATAATCAAATATGTGTCAGAATGTTAGTGAGAAATGATGTGGTTGATAATATGTCTATGGTTTTGTTGTTATAGAAAAGAAATCGGGTGGTGCTAGCAATTTTTTTCCATCTCTATATTTCTCTTTTCAGTTTTCTCTATTCTCTTTTGCTTATTTATTCTTTGCTTTATTCTCTATTTTCTGATGTGCATTTCGTGGCATGGAATCATTGAACTATCTATTGGGATTAAAGCTTCAACTTAATAGTATTTTTCTTATTAACAAATTATAATTTTTGTATAACAATCAATGCACATACATTTGTATGCTTTTCTTTTCTTGTAGCTTTTAAATTTTGGAATTATCTAATATATTTTAAATTTTTTAGTTTAATATTAACTATAATTATTCTTATTTTATTAAATTATAAAACTAATTATATTAAATAATCTGCACAAATTATTACAAAAATGGAACTCAAATTTCTTTAGATAAATAAAAAATTTAAACATTATGATCAATTTAACAAAACAATATTTTGTAGCCTGAGTATAAATATAATATGTATTATCTTATCAAAATAGTTGTTTATGTTTGTGTTGAAAGATATTTCAATACTTATGTGACATTTTTTAATACAAGATCAAAATTAATGTGAATCGGCACATAATGCGAGTAAGGCAGCTAAGCATTTAACTTGAAAGGCACGATAAAAATTCAATTCTCAATCTTTATTATAGATGATGTATTAAACTAAGAGTTACTTATGTTTTAGAAGTTTTTTTTTGGGGGGGGCGGGGTGCGTACTTGATGGTTCGGAAGTTGTTGTATAGTGATAACACATCAAAATTTGTGATTTTGTTTCCTCTTAAATCGTTCATAAATTATTATGTACGGTTATATTAGATCATTGGAATTGACAGGAACACACAAATAAATGTAAAAAACTATTTCCACGTGCTCTTGGTGCCCCGCATGGTTACTGGGCTCAATTATTCTTATATCATACGAGAGTGGAAGCATATCACTTTTCTTCAAAAAAAGGATATAATGATTCGATTTACACCCACCACAACAAGATGAAAAAAAAAAAAAAGGAAAAAAACCCTAAGTCACTAGAAGTCATCATGCGACGTATAAGACAACTAGATTTCGTGTTATACCCGCACATTGGCACACTATCAATAGCATGAATTTTCTGCCAATAACACAATCTTTTTTGACCTTTAAAAATTTGTTGACCATTAAATTACTGACAAAAAGTGCCCATTACATTAGTAGTATAATACAAATTTAAATTATTAGATGAGATTTAATAATGGATCACGTATAAAATTATAATACATGCCCAACAAATTATAAGTTTTTTTAACTAATATAATTTTCAATGGATAGAGAGTAATTATAACAATACTCCAATATTACATCAAGAAAACTAGTAAAATTAGGCTGTTGAACAAAACCTAATAAAAAGATTATATATTAAATTCTAAGAAGCATGAAGAGATGAAAGGTGGCATGTGAAAATCTTATATTGGTAACCAAAAAAATTCCATTCTTTAACAGAATCAGCTCCGAGACGATTGATAAGAAAAACGGAAAAGGTCTGTGGATTTTTTAAGAACGTGATTCAAAGATGAAAAACGTGACTCAAAGATGAACAATTACGTGTTTGCTTGACATCCACTCTTATGGTGTGTTTGGATTATTAGAAAGTTGTGAAAAAATAAAGTTATTTAGATTGATGAGAAAATTGTGAGAAAGAAAATGATGTGAAAGAAAAATAAATAGTAATTTGTGAGAGAAAAAATTATAAGAAAATTATATTGTTTGAATTGATTAAAAAGTTGTAAGAAAAAAAAAATTGTAAGAAAATGATACGATTGTAAATAGTAAAATTTTTAAATTTGATTTTTTTCCTATCATTTTCCAACAAAACAAACAAAGCATGTTAAACTTTGCAACACCAAATTTGTGTATTTAGCTAAGGTCCCAACCTACCAAAATGGAGCCTTTTGTCTTTCCTAGGGAACTTCAGCACTTTTTTAAATCTAATACAACTTCATTGCATAATTTGTCTTTCCATTGCTACGATATTTTCTCAATTCCTCTATTTCGCCATCAAACTTGCACCCTCCATTAGAATTGTTTGTTAAGATTGAAATCTCAAGTTGCATCTCCTGACATGCTATGGTTGAAAAGATTTAACTCCTAAAACTTGTACGAATTACGAAGTGTATATAAATTAATTGCGCTGTAACTTGGGTTTTAAATATGTTTGCAATTTGCTTGAATGTTTATTTTTGTAGCGTTCCTTGGGGTGGCTGTTAGCTTTCTTAATCAATATAATTTCAAAAAAGAAAGCTGTCAACGATGCTCTCTTAATTTTCATCCAAATAGAGGAATATGCCATCTGCTCTTCATAGTTATTCTGTTTTCTTTTTCAGAAAAATAAAAAACAATAAAAAGCTCTTCTCCTTCATCCTTTCTTATTGGTCTTCATCAGAAAAAAATGAATATGTGTCAATTATTTGGATAATTAGGATAAGATTCCGTCTTTTTAGCCATTACAAGTCCTAATTAATAAAAAAAATTATTATTAGTTATAATGTAAATGAATTTTACCACCTGATGATAACTTAAATTTTTTAATTGCTATGGGATTTATATACGTACCATGGCATGAAATCTTATTTCACTCACCCTCAACTTGACTACCATTTAATTGAGCTATGTGCTGACCATAAGGGTTTCCTCCTTTATTAACATTATTTTAATTCCATTCAATCACCTTCTACTCCACCCTTCATAAAAAATGAAAAACAATGGCGTCACAATTAAAACAGGGAGATAGGCTGGGTTACATTATCTATTAGTGTCGCTATTCGATCCATACGAAACTTAAATTATTGGATTACAATGGGATTTTACGACACTAAAAATTCATTAATTACTAATTCATTATTATTGAGTTTAGTTGTACAAATCTTTAGCTTAATTAGTAGCCATGCCTTTTGGGATTGGCATGAAAGAGTAAAATTACGTAGACACACTTAACTAAAAATATGAGAAACACATAATTAATCTAATAATATTTAACAGTTTATCTATTTTTTTTAAATTTTCAAATCTAACACATCCTTTACCATCCAATCATCCAGAACACTATGTTTGGACTGCATACCTATGATTGTGTGTCCAATAACTAGTTCTGTATTAGTTAAGCACTAGCATGATAATTGTTATGCTTAGTCAATGCATTGCAGCAGGAATGGCAATGCCAGCAACGTTGATTGTTTGATCAATGAATGCAGTACAAATTGACAAGTGTGCCAAGCATGGTTCGCCTTAAACACTAATGATTGGATAATCTATTGCTTTGGCTGCTTTAATGTCACACTTTTATCGTTTCTAAAGATAATATTGACAATAATATTAACAGTTTTTCCTGACCGTCTCTCTCATGAGTCATGAATAAGGAGGGATACCAACAGGAGCACAACCACAAAGATCATGTGACTCCTCCCCTTGTAACAGCAACTTCGCATATATCCGCACTGAGAAAAAGGAGGCATACCAGCTGGTGGATTCTCCCAAATAGTGAGTAAGTCAGTTCCCTTGGGCCCATGAATAAGAATTTCCCAGTGTGGGTTTTAACCTAACACTAGAAAATTAAAGTATTATCACTAGCAAGCACTGATGTGAATGATAGGATCCGTCATCGTTTAATTAGAGATCGAGTCTTGAGAATACAGTTGTGTTGAGAGACCCTTACTGTCTTTCGAGATTTTTTTTAAATCGATTCAGATTAGTCAGTCCAATGAATTGAATATTAGACAGTCTAAAAAAAAAAAGTGTTATCAAACTTTGATTATCTCTGTCGCTCGCTCTGATTCTCTTTTCCGTCTCGCAGATGCAACATAAGGCGGTTAAATAATATGTTTTTTAAAGTATAATTTCGACTTTCCATAGGTTATCTCAAAGCATTAAAGAAGTTTGCACTTAAAAAGTGAAAATGAAAATGAAAATGAAAATGAAGTCGTTTTTTTTTTTTTATTCATTAAAATTTTTTTTAAGTCATAAATTATATAACCTAAATGATTAATTCTTTATTATATATCTCACAACTCGAAGACCTCTAGAAAGAAAAGAAATATAATTTTCGGTCCTTACTCAAAATATCCATTTCATCGGACACTCGCACCCCAGCCAATCAACAATTGAAAGCATCAAACAATCCCAACAAATCTGTCACCAAACCACCTAAATGATAGTGAATACTGATAGATTGTGCTAGACCTAAACTGCATTCGACGTTGACATTTGAAATGCATTATTTTATTTAATTCTTCTTCTTTTTTTTTTTTTTAGTGCCACAATGCAGAGGAAGCAATATAATAATAACAAAAAAAAAAAGAGTAAAGTAATTTTTTTACATTCAACTTTATTTATCTGTGAGACTAAGTAAAATTTAATTAGTCCACATTTTTTGTTGCCATCATGTTCTCTTTATGTATTTCTATCTCATGTTTTTTCTTTTCTTTTCTATTTTTTTTTTCTTTTTTGACTGCCTAAGGTAGCTCTCATTCTCATATAAATATATAATAAATATAATTCACTCCCACAAATTTTAGTCCTGTTCTCCTCTCAATGATTAATATATATCTAGTAAGTGAGAAAAGATGGGAAAACGGGAAGCTGCATCTAACACTAACCAAATCATATTCACCTTTTTTTTTCGGAAATTTCGATTAGGTCTGTAGTAGATATAATAAAGAAAAAAGAGTATTGACCCATTGTTCCAAGTTGTCAATAGTTTGTCTACTTTTGGCATCTTTGAGCTTTAGAGATGAATCAAGAATCTGTCAATCTTATTACCCATATGTTAACCAATCGCGGACGAAAACATTAAATACCGTAGTTATGGATGCCCATTTGTTTTTTTTTTTAAAGGACAATTGCTTAAAGAAAATCCTTCATTAAGAATCTGTTCGGTTATCAGCTATGAAATCTTATACACTATTGACTGTGACATTAAATCTGTCGTTGAGCTGCTTTAAAATAGAGGAAAAAATCTAAATCTTTCCTGGATTATTTTTTAAATAGAGCAAGAGATGACCAAATAACGAAACAATTTTCAAAAAAATTAAATAATAATAACCAATTTCAAAGAATTTTTTAGTTGTTTTAGTGAGAAGAGAATGAAAAAGCTAGAAATATTTATATTCAACCGTCATTATAACAATTAGAATAGCTATTGACATGTTTGATGTACCTACTGAATAATGGCTCATTTAACGTGCACATTTAGCATAAGGTAGAATAGCAGAAGATGACATGTATTTAATGGTGTCTTGAATTCGTGGTCATCGCAATAATCTTCAATTAAAATTGGGTTAGAAACCACCTTTGTTTTTACGTGTAGAATTATCAACAAGTAAAATAAAATTTTAAAGGGATTAGAAATATAATTCACTAGAGGGATTTTCTAATTTGACTTCATTTTTAGGTAATTAAGTTAACTCAATATCAAATATGTAGAAGAAAAAAAAAATGGGATCCACTAAAAAAAATTTAAGTGAGACTCAATTTTGTAAGAAAAATTTGAGTGTCTATTATACTTAAAGAATAAAGTGAGGGAATCCAAAATACACAGTATGCACCCAGGAATATTCGTTTGATAAGCTCAAGCCATCAATTGGGGTGGCCTTAACAAGGCAATGGAATATTGACGAAGGTCTTCTTGTTTTGAAAACCAACCAAGAGTTTTCTTTTTCTTTTCTTTTAGGGAACAACCAAACAAGAGTCTGAAATGCTTGAAAACGTTCCTTTTTGGTGGGATACGGAGCAAGAGTTTGAAATGCCTGAAAATATAATTTAACTCGTAAGTAATAACAATGACAAGCACAAGCACATCACTTGCAATCTCATCCAAAAAGGACTTGATAAATTGCATAATGGATTATATAAATAATAATAAAATTCAACTAACCAATGCACTTTATGGTCTAGTGGTAAATACTGAATATATCAACCGTTAGACCTTCAGTTTGAGTACTATCAAAGTGTACAGTGAGGTTAAATGTATGCGACACCTCTGAGTTACGAACGGTCCAGTGTTTGGACTGAACTTGCAAGATTTGCTCCCTCATAAACTCAATATTTACTGACCTAGACTACTTAAGTGATTAAATTACTTAATTATCTTTAATGAGTCTACAAAATACTACTTCTACTTATTTATTTTATTACACTAAACAAATAAAACAAAGTAAAATACAAGTATACGAGTCAAACCAATGGTTCAGTCAGTTTTTTCATTTTTTGGGTCCATGCAGTAAGTCTTTTGCTCGTCTTTTATACTACCCTAACATTATGTAGAAAAGTTTCAATAATGCTTCGTGAGATGGACTACATAATGCGAAAAAACATATTTGTCAAGTGTACAATAAAAGGCCGAAATTAAAGAAGGGATCCATTACGAGGCTAGAGGTCCCCACCCATAACGAGGCTGAAGGCTCCCTTGATTGGGGCTCCCTTCCCTTCAAAAATAGGAGGCCTTTGCCCTCCAGTGGGGAAGGCCTCTGACCCCAACGATCCCCGTTTAAAGAAACAACAACCATGTACATCCTACTAATGCGCCAGTTCCCCTCTTCAGTAGAGCGGCAATGTGTTGGTGATTATAGCAAAAATTGGAAAACTCATAAAAACTAACATTTATTAAGAGGATCCCGTTGGGGGTGGTGGGTCAAATTTGGTAAGCCAAACTTCCAACTTCTAAACCAAATTCTTGAATTTTCCACTTCACACTTAACAACATCTCGCTTGTAACAACCACTGCCAAGACAAATGCAACCAAAAAACAAACATTTGAGAGGAAGAGATATACATGCAACTACTCTTCCAAACCAGCTCAAGAACGTGCATGTCCTTTTGCCCAGGGACGAAGGCACATGGAGGCAAATGGTTTTTTTTACTTTTCTTTTCTTTTTAAGGATCGAAGTCAGCATAAATAAATCCCTTCATTGCTTTTGGTCTTTTGAGGCAACGAGCAAGGCCAAATGGCCTTTTTTTTATTTTTATTTTATTTCTTTCTTCTGTTTTTTTTTTAGCATTGTTTTTTATTTTCTTTCAAATGCATTTTTTGGAGTTCATAATTTACTATTTTATTTTTTATTTTATTAAATATGAAAGTCTCATATACTGAATTATTTTTTTAAATCATTTTATTTACTCTTAAAAAGTATTTGAATAAATTTTTCTTATTTTTATAAAGTCTTTTTACAGATATTTAATCTTTCAATGAAACAAATTATTAATAATAGACGTTAAAAAAATTAAAAAAAATATTTAGAAACACATTGAATATTTGAACATATATTTATTTACAAAATTGACTTTAATTTTATCAGTTACAACGGTTACGCAAAAAAAAATTACAATATTTGTAATAAATATGATAAAGAATCAGTTGTACAATCACATGAAAAATAAATAATTAAATAATTTAATTATTACTTATATAAAAAAAATATATTTAAATACATATAAAAAATAAAAAAATTATTTTAAAATATTAAAAATCACATGATATAATTATAATATTTACTATTTAAAATAATTAATATAATTTTTTATTTTTTAATATATAAATTAATTTTATTATTATAAATATAAATACAAAATTTATCTCCCCTAAAATTTCTTTCCGGCTTTGTCCTTACTTTTGCCGGGGAGATGCCACCAGACTAAATGCACGGGATGGGGTCTTCTGTCCAACACAAATCTTTCTAACCCAAGACTTATAATTGAAAGTTTCTGGCTGCCGGACGTCTTCTAATTAAGGACAATTCCCTAAGAACATTTTTTCCCAAAAAAAAAAAAAAAAGCCCAAAAATGAGAATTACAACCAATTGGTATAACTCCTGTTTTTTTTTTTTTTCTTTTTGGAGGGAAGGGGGGGGGGGGGGGGGGAGTTACAGTGCATAACGCCTAGGACTCTTACTTTTTTTCGGTTAAAAATCGGTTGAGCCATAAGTTGTACATATGAGTAACTCTGGCTGACTTCGGGCTTATTCTTCATTTCCTGAGCACACTTGAAGCTCGGAGAACCGTCTTACCCTTACCCACTCTCGCATTTCGGCCGCCCATTACGTTACTCATGGATTTATTATGGGGATGGGCCCATTACACATGTATAATGAATTGGTTTTATTAGTAGGCTGCAATTATGGGGATGGGCCCCCAGATAGGGCCCTTAAAATAGCCGAATCATTAAACATACCAACATGTGGGGATCAATTTCTTTTTTTTTTTTTTTTATTCTTTAAAAACTGGAGCCCAACTAATAAAAGAGAAAGAAAAAATAGAAATTGAGAGATCCAAAAAATCAAACCTCAGACATGATGATTAGAGGATAAGATTTATCTTCCTACCACTGCAGCTGCACTCCCAAAGTTAATTTTCTTTAATATACTAAACCAAACCAAGTTTGACCTTTTCCTTTTACTTTTCGAATGTCGGGGCTTAGGCTCTAGTTAGGGCTCCGGCTGGGACTAAGACGGTAAAAGAGCTGAGTTAAATTGAGTTTGATAAAATTTGAGTATTGACTTATTTATTAAATGAGTTTAAAAATAAAATTTGGTATCAGTATTATTTACGAACGAGATGAGCTTTGAGTAGAGTCTGCTGTTATCGAGTCAAATTTTTGAATTTTTAACGAACTATATCATTTAATTTTAGAATATCAATTAAATAATTAAAATTAAAAATTTTTATTATTATACATAAAATAAAAAGATATAAATATTTAAATAAAATTAACTAATTAAAAATAAATGTTCAACTTTAATGTATAAATGTAAATATATATAATATATAATTTTGAAAATGAGTTTGATGAAATTATTTTTATAACATAATAAATGAGTTTTTTTTAATTATTATGTAGACAAATTCTTTACCGAGTTGTTCATAAATTAACTAAACTTATCTTTATTTAGACTCAGTTTATTTATTAAATGAATTTTGAATTTAAACTGATATATCACTTATTTAGTTAAACGAATGAGTTTTAGTCAAGTTTTTACTAAATTAAGTCACCAAACTTTTAGTAAAAATATTGACTTACTTACAGTCCTAATCACGTATAAGTCTTATTCAAATAACTGTATATGAAATAAAAGATATAATTCTAAATTGGTAACTATTTATACTAAAAGTTAAATGATACAATTAGGTGTTATTAATACATTAAATAAGTTTATAACGATACATATTAAACGAGTTTTTAATAATATATTTGTCGAGTTTTAAACGAGTTTTAAACTAGCTGTTCACGATTTTGAATCGAGTTGAACTTACTCATGTTCAAGTTCGGCTCGTTTATTAAACGAGTTTTACTTTTAACCTTGCATATCGCTCATTTAATAATATGAACGAGCTCAAGCCGAACTGTTATTGAGTCAAACCACTGAACTTTTATTGAGTCAAACTACCGAATTTTTAACAAATGTATCAGCTCATTTGCATCCTTAACTGGGACAACCTACTTGGATGTAATATTAAAGCTTTCACGCATGCAAAGCATTGATGAGTGAACAGCAAAAAAAACAAAAAACAAAAATCCATGCGGGTTTGAACCCATATGTCGCACGTTAATTTTTTGAATATTTTAGATAAAATTATGAGACAAATTCACGCGTGAATGCCTCGCAACCAAAACTCAATATCACTTTTCCAATCGATTTAGACTAAAATCATTGCATTTATTGGTGACGAACAAAAATAAAATCCATGCATTTGATGACTAAAATCCTTGCATTTTTCTTTTAGGGAAATATTTGGTGAAATTCTTCAGGTAATTTCTTTGATCCTAAATTAAGAAAAAAGAATGAATAAGTAAGCTATTAGATGATGAATATAATGAAACTCTTAGCTTTAAGACTAACTGGAGGAGTCAAAAGGATTGAGAAGAAAGTTACAAGTTACTCTTTACATTATATTAGGAGTGTGCTTTATGCCATTTATACTAAAATATATTCATAGAAATTTGCTGCAACCAAGCACATCAGTAAAATAATAATTATGGGATCAGATCAAACGGTAGACTTGCCATTTTCTTGCTTTGATGCTAACAGGTACGTACTTGATCAAAATTAATTCAGTAATAACGCTATCAACAAAAAGAAATTTCTACTTTAATATTTGATGCTTGAAACAGATCATTGCCCGAATTTAAGAAGGAACAAATCTGAAACTCAGAAAGATGATTGTACATTAAAAAAAAAAAAAAAGGGATCTATGCCTCAAATTGGCTCGCTCATTAAATTTCTCGGAAATCGCTATCATAAAACATTAAATCAACTGCAGCAAAAACTCCCTTATGCGACATGACAAGAGAAGAAAAGAAATACTAACAAAGGGCCAACTTTTTCTTTCCTATCTGAAAAATTTATTTTGAAAACAAGGTTTGAGAAATTTACGAAAATAATATGCAGTAATCCTAATGATGTCCTAAGTATGTTCAAATAGATGTGATCAAGTTGCCAATGATGACACTGATACTCAAACACCTACCTCAGCCTACTTAGACATCATTAAGATTACAACATTTTTTTCCACTAATTTCTCAAACTCAGGTGCTTCGATACGTGCTTAAAAGTAAAGAAGAGGCATTGATCCAAGCTTTGACCGCTAATAGAATTGAAAATGGGTAGCTTGGCATTGAAAATGGGTCCAATCATACCTAGATCATCGGAAAAAAGAAAACTCACCCTATTTATTTATTAAAAAATAATTTATTTTTATAAAAATATTTACAAAAAAAATATTTTTAGTGAAAATAATAATTTATATATTTTATATTTTTCTTAAAAAATAATTTCAGTTCAGAATACATGTAAATTATTTTTTAAAATAATCTCAAAAATTTTTTAAAATTTTCCGTTTACTACTCATTTTACATGAAATAAATACTGAAAAAATAAGAAAATTTTTTTCTTATAAAATATTTTACTGCAAAAATTATCCAACTAAAATCGGCTTAACCAAAATCTCCAAGAAAAGAATATATTTGGATAAGTAATAACAAAAGAAACTGCATTGTGTACGTACTACGTACCTCGGACCCGGCAGAGCCCACATCATGCCTAGCATCGGAAACTTGGCAAGCTGCTGAATTGAAAGATAGAGGGATTACAGTTTTGTGAATATGAGCAAAGAGTTTAGATTAGGGCTATATTTATACTAGTAGAGTTTGCAATTGGTTCAGATTCTGCTATTTAGGAGTATTTAGGTTAAGTTTTACGATGGTATATTTACATTTTATTTTTAAAAAGTAGAGAGATTAATGTTTGATTAATTTTTTTAAACTACTTTCTGATTCTGTTTATTTTTTTATATGACATTCTAAAAACAATTGATTGAAAAGTAACTTTAAGTTATTTTTTATTAGTTTTTGAGTTACTTTTCAGTTTTCAATATTAATAATAATTTATATAGACTAAAATACTCTCAAATAATATTTATATAAATTCATAATTTTTTAACTTACTGCTTGTATATGATTAGTTAGTAGTTATTAAATTTCATTAATATTTATATAAACGTAATATCTTTATTTGTTAATAATTCGTAAATATTTTTTTCTTTAAATTTTCATTAATATTGATATTTAAAAAAATATTTCAAACATTATACTTTTTATTATTATCTAGTAAATATTAATATTTTTTTGAAAGAATAAAAATTAAGTGAGAAAATTTTTAATATTATTTATAAAATATTTATTCTAAAAATAAAAATTATAAAATATAAAGATAATTTTATTAATATAATATATTAATATAAATTAAATATCTAAATCAGTTATTTAGTTATTTAACAACAAAAGTAAGTATAAAATTAATCAAATATTTAATTAATTTTTTAATGATCAGCAACAGATAATAACAATTAACAATCAACAATTAGAAATCAGCAGTAATAACTAACAACGATAATATTAAACAAATAAGCGAAACAGACCCTTAATTGAATTGATAGAGTCCAACTGATATTCTAGTGCGTTTTACACGACTGACCCATTATTTTCGGCTAGACTATAGAAGAAGCTCAACATATGAACCTATTTCTAAGGGCTGATATCCATTTGGAAAAAGGACTATGGGTAGAGGATGTGGCTAGGTACCATCCTAACTGAATTGATTATCTAAAAACAGAACTGAATTAATGAAAAAATTTGAATTTTTTTTCAAAAAAAAATCACGATTTAAGATAAATATATCCAAATTTTAGTTTTTTAATTTTTTTAATCTCTGAATAAATTCTGGTCAATTTCTTTACTCATGTACCGAAACTTCATCCATTTTTGGGAAGGGTTAACCTAGAGGTTGAGTCGGTCCGGTCTGATATCAGGGGCAATCTGGGAAGATTCTGATAAACATGGATAATTAATCGAACAAGAATTTGTCACATGAATTCCAAATGACCATCTAGGATACCATCTTCAAGTTTATGCAATAAGAGCATTACTAACATAATTCTTATTGCAAAATTTTTAAAAAAACTAAGAAGCTCCCAGTTCACATTACACAATTTTCATGGAATAAAATTGAGTAAATTTGCATCAAAACAACAATTACCAATCATAAAAACCAACATTTCATCCAAAAATTACCACAAGAAAACTAACTTCAATATCATTCCCCCACTAAATCAACTTCAACAAAACAAGGCTAGCAGTTCTTTTGGCAGCCCAGCTAGCAAACTCCATTAATGCTAATAGATTGGACATCGAAACTGACTCAAAAGTGATCAAAGAAGCGCTGCAAGCACCATCAGATTCTTGGCCTTGGGAAATAGCCCCCTATTCTCAATGACATTAGTGTAATTCAACAATTATTCTTTTTTTTTTTTTTTGGTCAATGTAATTCTACAATTATTAACTGACTGCTCTTGTAGCTTTGGGCCCAGAACTGCCAACTCCGTAGCAAATTGGGTTGCTTGTCAGTCTAAATTAGAAACATGTCCTCCAGACTGACAAAGCAGGCCTTGGCAAATCTTTTATGTAAGGACATTTTAGTCAGTTAATGCAATTCTCACCTTTATGTCAAAAACGAAAAAACAAAACAAGGCTAGCCATCCAGGACGAAGGACCAAACTATCTACGCCAAAATCACCACAAGAAACACAGGAACACTAAAGGAAAAACCAACAAAATCAAAGCACTAAAAAGAATCAAAATTTGATAATGGAAACAATCTGAAAAACAAAGGCAGCGATCGCAATTCCAATAGAAAAGGCGGTGGCCTCAACATGGGCATCCTCTGCTCTGCCGCCAGCAATGCACCCCGAGAAGGGGCAAAAAGTAGCGTGGGATTTCTAGGTCTAAAGGCCACGCTCGTAATTCCCCTCGTGATACTGAAAAGAAGATCCGAAGAAGAAAAAAAATAAGTGATTGATGTCGAGGGCATGGCAAGCGCGTCTTTATAAAGGTAATCTTGAATGGATATCTTTCGTAACGTACCAGTTCATAATCAAGCTAGTAGTAGGGCTGAAGGGGGCAATGCCTGGAGAGGCCACAGCAGTGACAACTAAGCTGTATCCTTTAATAGATAACGAATACCAATTGAGAAAACTTCCCATCAATTTCACTCTCAAAGAAGTTGGAGATGGGAGAGACTGATCCTTGTGAGGCCTTTTTAAAAACAAAATAAAAAATTGTGACTGCAATCCTCGTGAGCCTTAGCTAAGGTGGTCCAGGCATGGAGATGGAATGGCAGCACTTCTTTAAGACGAGACCATGCTCTGACACGAATGTGATTATTTCTCTCATTGGACTCTAGAGTTCACTCTTTCTAAGTGTCGCGGGCCCTGGATCCATTGTCAGCGAAGGTGGAAAATTTTGGCATTGGGCTTTTCTTGCACAGTTTCAGCGTTTGCTATGCAGCTGGTGTCTTTTGAGTACGAAAGCATAGCAGAAGTCAGGAGGCAAACAATGCATCCTGTGATCTCACCTAGTTTGGAGCTAATATATTACATCTCGCGAAAACTACAAGGCAGCATCCATTTTCTTAACAGTAATTTGAACAACCCATGGACTGGTAATCAACCGTACGTTCTTGCAAAAGAATCAAACTAAAGTGAATGAGTAGCTAAACGTGGCGAACAGCATCATACATACTACCTCTCCATGTTAGTAATAAGTATCATTATCTGTCGTAAAGCTCATGATTGCCTTGTCCGAGCTGAATTGAACATGGCGAGAAAAAGTATACTCCCAATAAAATAACCAAAGTCATTTGAAAAGGGGTTTTTGAAGAATAGAAACCGCATACTTGCATATGTGGATCAGCAAATTGTTTTCAAAAATTATATCGGTGATCCATATGCCTTAAATGACAATGTGCATCAGCAGATTGCATTCAAAAATTTTATGGATGATCCATATGCCTTAAAAGACAACTCGACCACAAAATTCACTGAAACATGCAAATAACATAAGGAAAGACAACTACGATAGCACAGCCATTACGTCGGAAGCCCTTAGGGCAATATAGTTGCTGCCATCACTGCCCTTGAAGTCATTCCCTGCGTATTTGGAGTACAAAACAGTGTTCCCTGGGGAGATGGATAATGGTTTCCTGTTGCCTTCCTCGTCAAGAGGCCCGGGCCCTACGGCTATCACCTGTTTATGCAAGGGATTTGCAATATCAACAAAAATCAGCAAATAGTCTGCATTGCACATCGCAACACAGAAACTGCTTTATCTTACCGTGCCAATGGAAGGTTTCTCCTTAGTAGCCTCTGTCAGCAACAGGCCTCCAGCTGTCTTCTCCTCAGCCTCAGCCACCTACAATCATTCACACCCAATGCAAATAGACAGATTAGTTGCCACAAGCTGTACGTGACAGACAACAGAGAATGAAAATAGAAATTTGTTTCTAAGTAATTAGTCTCTAATAGCAAATGCGGCAGATGTGGATAATATCATGTAATCATGAATACCTTTATGAACACCCTATCGTTTAGAGGCTTGAGATCCTTGACATCGTCTGTCTCAAGTATGCCAACAATGTCATCTTCCTTCAATATAAGGTGACTTGAACCATTGAACTCTACTTCAGTCCCAGCATACTTCGAATAGACTACTTGAGCTCCAGCCTGTACATAAAAAGGCTAAGTGATGCTATAATCAATGATTCGGGGGGACGAAGGAAATATATGCCAGCATACTTCAGTCTCAAGTATGCCAGCAAGCTACCTTCACGCTAATGTCCAATTTTGTCTTTCCAATTGTTTTCCCCTCTCCAACTGCAACCACCTCACCTCCTTGGGGCTTTGTTTGAGCGGAAGTTGGAAGCAAGATTCCACCATCGGTCTTCTCCTCTGAATTCTTGATCTTCACAAGGACTCGATCACCCAAGGGCTTAATTGAAGTGTACTACATAGCATCCAACACCACTGTGTGAGATAAGCCAATGAAAATTGCAGCAATTCAGTTAAGATATACATCACAAACCAACAAATATGAAGGTGCTCAACTAGAGTTCACTTTTCACAACTGAAGTCCATATCCAAGACCTTTCTTAAAAAAGCACTACAAATACACACGTTGTGAAGCATTTTAATTAGCCCTCCAATGGATAACATCCTAAGACAATATCCAGTTTTGTGCATCAAAGTGGAAGGAAAATGATGACAAATTGAACTTCCAAATTAAGAAACCTTATGCCAAGCAAAAACATGAATAGAAAACAAAAATATACCCAAAAAAAACTTCTTGTATGTCCGCTATATTAGCATTAAGGCTAAGATGACTTACGGGAGCATCCCAAATACTACACTAATCTTGAAACCCAACGATGATCCTATGTCCAAAACATATGCAGTTTTCATTCCAAATTCAAGCCCTTTACTTAAAAGTTACAAAACTTGACTTGTCACCTCTTCCCAAATTTTGATTTTGTAGCTACAGACACACGCTAAAATGAACTAAGTCTTCCATGATCAAGACTAATAAGTTAACTCCAACCTTCAAAATCAACACAAGGCTAGACCACAACTTAAAGTTCACTCCAACCATAAACCAAGCAAAAACCAACCAAACAAGCAAGACTTTAAAAAACCACTAGATATAGCCCAGCGGCCTCCAAGTTTATAACTTGGGGTGAGACATAGGATTCCAACTCCAAATCTCACTATCACTTAAATTCCCCTCTCCACTCCAACTGGACTTTAAAAACTTCAAAACTTTTGCCCGAACAAATTCTAACAAAACATAGCTTCAACTAAGGTCTCGCAGAGTTCAGAGGCAAATACATTGAAGCGAGTGAAAAAAAAAAATTAAGCACAAGAAATTTAGGAAAAAAAAAAAAAGAAAAACCCAAAAAGCGACACAATTAGAGCAAGAAGACTAGGCTACCTTGGGAGCAACCACGGTGGCAGCTTTAACAACCAAGCCCCTGAAAGACCGCTTGGAGAGACCGTCGGCAGTTTTAAGATTCCCAAAAGAAGCCAACTTGACATTCGTTGGCCTCAAACCTTCGAACGAAGTCAAGTTCCTGGCCAACACTGAAGCCGAAGATGTTGCGGTCAGATGTGCTGTCGCCATTCCCGGTCCTAAAATCTCCCCAAAAAAAAAAAAAAATCACCGACCAAACGGCGAATTCATTACCAGAAGTCGGAGATAATCCTCCGGAATACATAAATAAATAAATAAATAGTAATAACAACTAAATTTTAGTACCTTTGTATTTTGGCAGAGTGTAGTTTGCTGGCCTTGAAAATGAGGAACACTCCAGAAGATTACTAGGGTTTTTCTTTGTATGATGACGACTAATAAGGAGTGGGTTTTGTCAGATATAAGAGACTTCTAGAATTATCTGCAAACGTATGTATGTCCCAATATGAGACCAGACTGTAAGAGGAATCTGGAAACGCTAGTTTTGTTGGCGGGCTAAAAGAAGTGAAGCATTGGGCCATTATTGGACCTTGTTGTTAGCCCGAACATGGTATTTGGGCTTGGCTGCCTGGAATTTCTGACAGAAAACGAAGGATAAAGTTTGGCATGGAACGGATTGATAACAAAAAGTTTGGTATGAGGATGGGTAATCTTTTCTAACAAGTTTATTTTGGTCATTATATTTCTAAATTTTTTTTCTTATTTTTTCCAATTGATTTGACAGCATGGGTTTACTTTTCTACTACTTTTTCCACGTTTCCAAATATAGAAAAATGCTTTGAATTTATTTTTTTTTCTAACGTCAAACTAAACACATGATAATATAATAATCAGTAACTTTTATTTGCTTATCTACTTTATTTTTTTTCCTTTTTATATTGCTACCAAATACTAAAAAAAAGTTATTTTGGACCAGAATCTAAATTAAAAATGTAATTTTTAATTTTCATCAGCCTGTTGCAACTGTGAGAAAATCCTCTAAAAAAAATACAAAAAAAAAAAAATCTGAATATATTTGACTGACTTTTTGCCCATGCGGGTAGCTGAAGTTTCACACGAGTCACCTATTGCAGGCGTCCATGAGTCAACGGGGGGTCACGCAGAGGCTGACGTAATCTGAGAGATGACGTCAGTTCTAGGGGACTTCGATTTGGTATTCCGCTCCGGTTGGCCACAGTGTGGTGACCTTATTTGTTAAAGACCTTATTTGTTAAATTCTTTCTTTATTAAATTGGAAGAAATATTCATTGCTCTTGAATTATTTTAGCATTCGTTTTGTAAAGGCGTGCCCTTTGTTTCAGTCCCGGACTACGAGCAAAGGAATTTTAAATAGGAATTTTTTTCTAAGATGTTTCATAATTTTTTTTTATTTTATTATTTAACAGTTTATATTTTTTTTGACTTTATTTTATTATTATATAGTATTCTTCCTTCTAGAATGATAGTGACATATGTTCGCATCAAACACATATCATATCTAACATTTATTTGATATTTCTTATACATGTATCAAACTCTGTAGAATGCATTTGACAGAAGATAAAAAAAAAAAAATCTGAATATGTGTGTCAAAGATTTTAATACCCATGTTGGATACATATAATAGATGTTTCAATTGAATATCTTTAATACATGTGTAGGATTTTTTTAATTAATGTATATATATATATATATATACACACACATAAAATTAATTTTAAAATTTTAAAAATCATACTCATGATAACTTTTTTTCTATAAATAGACTAATGAATTATTTGATAATAATAGATAAATATCTTTTATTCTACAATTATGTTAACTACTTTAAAGTAGAGTCTCTTAGATACAATGATACATTTACATGTATAATATATTCTTTTAAATTTCAATTCTAACTTACCGTCAAACCCTACTTATAAAACTCGTCAAAATGCACGACGACAATCATGCCTCAAATCCATCTAGTTCTGCCATGTGAAAAATGTTTACTAGAACTTCCTTCTCAATTCTAACTTACCGTCAAACCCTCCTAATAAAACACGTCAAAATGCATGACGACATCAAATCATTTCTCAAATCCATAAATATTTTTTTGTTATTTTGAAAAAAATAAATTATATTTATTAAAATTCATAAAAATTAAGATATGCTTGTTTATTAACCAAACCATTAGTTTCAAGTTGCTCGTGAAATAAATAAAAGTTACTTTAACACGATAAAGTTCAATCCACCAAAACTTTGTCTTGTTGGTGACTGGTTAAAGAACATGGCGGAAGAATAAGAAGGATTAGGAGTGTTAACAAATCAATATGCTAATTAAATATTCAGTGGCTCGACTCGATAAAAGTTCGTTCGAAGTTTAATAACAAAACTCCTTTAATAAATAAACTAAGTTTGAGTAAAGGTAGACTCGATTCGATAAAACTCGTGAACAACTCGTTTAAGAACCATTTAAGACTTGTCTAAATTTTATTTAAAACCTTATTTAGTATGTCATTAGAATATATTTGAAATATTCATTTAAGTCATTAAATAATTTTGTTACGAGAATAATAATAAAATTTTACACATTTAACTCTTTACAAATTCTGTATATATAGATACCTTGTGTATTAAATACTTTATTATAAACAATTAAACGTTAAAATAAATTTTTATTTTTTAATAGTTAATTTTATTTAAAGTAAACATTTTTTATAATTTAGTACTATTTATAAAAATAATTTTAATTATTTTAATTATTTTTATTAATATTATAAAATTAAACGATACGTTCATAAAAAATTCGAAACTCAACTTGATAAAAGACAAGTTCAACTTGACTCAGATCGTTAGCTAAACAAACAAGTTTAAACAGACTAGTATCCGTCTCGGTTCGACTTGTTTATAGCCCTAAGAAGGACGTCTACATCATAATGACAAAGCTAAATTTATGCTCTTTATTTTGGTGTTTTTGTTTTTGAGAAAAATTAGGAGATATAGAAAATAATTATTGAATAATTATAGGTGGTAGAAATTTTTTTCAAAATTTTAAAAAAATTTTGAATTAAGTTTTAAAATAATATTAAGTATATCTAAAATAACAACAAATACATTTATAATTTAATTTTACAAAAAATAATTTTTTTATTAATTTTTAAAAACTAAACTTATTCATATGATTATTCTATAATTATTTTATGTCCTTCTAACAGAATTCTTTATTTTTTGTCTGGTAAAATACAAAGTTAAGGCGTTACTTTACATATTTGTTGGAAAAAAATGCGCTGAGCGGGCCTTTCATATGCTTCTCTTCAATGGAAGTTTTAGTTTGCAATTAGTTATATACAATATTACAATTATACAAAGCAACCTCTGTCGTCAGTGCGGGTCTGTGGGTCAGACCGCTATTTACAAAAAAAATAAAACATAAAAATAAAAATAAAAGAGTAAACTTCTAAGTGCATATCTGTCGCAAATTACATTTTTTTATTTTTTGGTCAAACGCAAATTACATTTTTTAATATCAATTAGAGCACGAGGAATGAGTGGCGCACGTGATATGAATCCGTGTACCCCGCGTCTACGCTAACAATCCTAATTCATCCGCCACGTGTAATTCTTCTCACTCTTCTACGGCTTTCGTTTCAACGCGGTTCACAGTGTTGACCCTCACGGTCACAGGTCCTCCTGACTCTCCACTGTCCGCGAAAACGCTCTCATATATATACACTACAAAGACAGCCGCAAAATCCAGTCCTCAGCAATCAGCCAAAAAGCAAACAAAACATCATTCGATTTCAATCAAACCGCAAATCAAACACATCATCCAAATTGTCAGGACAGAAAAGCACAGGAACAAGTCGAAAGTTTTATAAAGTATCCGAAATGGTGAAGCGGGCGGCCGAAAAGCCAGCGGACAGGAGCGAGTCGAAGTACAAGGGTGTCCGGAAGCGGAAGTGGGGCAAGTGGGTGTCCGAGATTCGGCTACCGAACAGTAGGGAGCGAATCTGGCTGGGGTCATATGATTCCGCCGAGAAAGCGGCGCGTGCTTTCGACGCCGCTCTCTTTTGCCTGCGCGGACGCACCGCAACATTTAATTTCCCCGATAACCCGCCGGCCATAGCAGGCGGACGTTCGCTGTCTCCACCCGAAATTCAAGCAGCTGCAGCAAGTTATGCTAATGATTCGGATGCTCCGAGTCGCCTGTCGGATCAATCTTCGACGGAGGAGCCGTCCATGTCCGAATCACAGGCAGAGTCTCCGAGTACTTCTGTAGTATCAGACGGGACCGCACTGTTTGGTGATGGCTGTGAATTGATGTTGGACATGCCATTCTTGGACCTGCTTGCGAATTCGAATATGGGTTCGGACTACGGGTTGTTTCCGGATTTCGATGATCTTCATAATGACTTTTTTGCACCGCCATTAATAACGGGCGTTGAATATGGGGAGGAGAACTTGGATGGGACTTTGGCTCAAGATTCATTTCTTTGGAATTTCTGAGGATGACTAATTTCGGGTCGGACTTTTGGACTGTTTTAGAATCCGGATTTTCTGGCAATTTTTTCCCTATCTCAAATGTCAATTTCGAGCACTAATGGACCATTTTTTTGACGGTCAAAACGTCCTATTTTTTCATTGGGCGTGTAAACCACTAAAAATTAAGGAAAAACCTTCGATTCTTTTATGGAAGAAAACTTTCTATTTTACCAGCAGGCAATTTGTGTATCTTGTGCTCTTGTAACTAAGATTTGTTAAATGAATATTCTGCTTAGATTGTTAACTTATCACCATTTTCACAGGCTTGATTTGGCAATCCAATTTTCTTTTTGTTTTTAAGTCATTTTTGTGCGGATAAGACCATCTAGCATTTTTCACGTGTTCAATTTCTCAACGCGGGTTTCCAAACCTTAACACCTGTGCTTTGTTATATTCTTGCCAAAGTTCATCTATCCAATGGAAAATTGTATTTCAAAACCACCAACATAGATTGTACGAAAATGGGAAGCAATTACTCATACGGAACATGATTTAAAAAGTACAAAGAATATCATTTCATGGGAAATTTAATCGGCGTAAAAATATATACCGTAGAGTACATTATATTGAGGTTTTAATCTTATTTCTTTTTTTTTTTTTCGGTAAGCAGGAAAATGCGATGTACTCCACTGTCACATTTTGACCCTATGCTCAGCAAAACTCAACGCCGTATATTTATACCCACCACTTGACCGTGACAAGGTTTACTTCCCTAGTCTGTGCTTTGGATTCCCTTTTGTTCCAATTCCCGGTTTGCCGAGCAAACAGCTTGCACCGCCAGTCTGAAGTTACCGTTACCAAAATTCTTTGCTGCAAATGTATCTTTTGAGATAGTAATTGAACAGCGTTCTTTGCCAACACATGCCTGCAACAGAAGAGAATGTGTTAAACACTGATAATCATAAGTATTTCCAATTTAATCACAAATTAGGCAATTGGGGCCAGTGGATACCTTCTCCACTATAGCCTTGCTGTCGGTCGCATCAGTAGAGCCCTTCTGGAATGAGCCACACTGGCCATTGGGGTCACCGAAGCTGGCAAATTCGATGTTGGAGATGGTCCGACCGCCCTGGCACGACAATTCCAGTGTGCTTCCTTCGTATGCGTTCCCGCATACTGTGCCGGCTGTAACAATCTGGAATGCCACATTTGAGGGGTCCCCGCCAACCTCCTCAAACAAAATCAATGTGTTTGGACCTGTGCTGTTGAGGTATGACCTTGGAACATGGTACCTGTGGCAATAACAACACCAGCGTATTTATTTATATCATTGATGGTTGCTGCTGATAATCATTCCAGTGGAGCAAAGCAAAACAGTTGGAATTTGCAAAAAGTATATTACCATCTTTGGCTAGGCTGGCCGCAATTAGTCTCACATTTGCTGCCAGAGTATGACCCACGGTAATCACACGTTTCCTTACAGCCGTTACTATCAGCGATTAGTGAAGGCCAGTAGCGTCCCAGGTGGTGGCCGTTAACCCAAAGGTAACCCTTTCCCATTCCTAGCAAGTCCACCACCACGGGTTCCGAGCCTGATGGAGGTTTGAATGTCGTCTGGACGGAAATTAAAACGGAATTTGCTATCAAATTACAGAGAATGGAAAATTTCCCATTTCTCAAAATACTGAAAAACATTCTGTTTTGAGAAGAACTTTAAGTTTTATTGTCCACGAAGAATCAAGGAAAGGTAAGACATGGAATGGAAGATACAAACTTGCGTACCTTGTACCATGTCGTCGGCTTTCCATAGGGGAATGAACCTTTTTTCCATTTGCCGTGGCGTGACTTTGGATCGTACAGTCGTTTGGCCTCACCGTTCAATCCAACCTTCACCACACCAACAAAAAATAGTTTTCAGCTATATATATTTTGTCCTTCTAATATAACATAAGCAAGTATTCATTTTCCTTTTGCGAGGAAACATGAAGGATTGTGTTAATCAGATAACCTTATAGCTCCATGTATTGTTTGAGATGTCCATCAGAACTTTTCCGTTAGAAACAAATTGCACTTGGCTACCCACAAGACCAACTGGTGTAAGATCAAAAAGTTCACCATAATTCTGCAAAAATAATGAAGTTGTATCCACAGGTAATAGAATGTTAGAATTAGGCATTTATCTTGGAATTTTCCATTTCACTATCTTCGTGACAGAAAACATACCGCTAACCCAATGGTGGCGCTAAGCAAACTTATGGTATTCTTTCCTTGTTTCAGAGTAACAGGCCTCTCAAACACGAAACTGTAGTCGTCTCCCTTGACAGTTTGTTGACCGCTGGCTTGTTTGGAGTATTGGTAACCTGATGTACATAACAGAATTGAAGTAAGATCGTAGAATGACTTGGCAACTGGTGAGTGAAATTTATTTTGCAGACTGAAATTGAAACCATATGGATTATTGGAGTTACCCGTCAGCTTTTTGTTCAGATAAGCAAAAAGTGCATGGCCCTTTGAGGTCACACGGAGTGTCACATTGTTCCAGGACGGTGCATTGACATGTGCACTGTATCAAAAATTGTTAGGAGTGAATATCATCTCTATTAAAATATGGAAATTAAGTAAAAACAATACTAGATAATTACGTGGTGAATGTCGCAAATGTTGTATAATTCTTACTTTTTAGTAGTTTCAGTTCAATTGAACCGTAGCTGGATAATAGTTAAGGGGTTCAGCAAAAGTATACCTAGTCATGTACCACAGGTAGTCACTGGCATCGACAGTTGCCTCTTTCTGGTCAAGCAGCTTTGTTGCTCTAAATTTGCCCTGTCCATTCAGGGTGTCTTTCATGGGCTCAGGCGCCCATACCCATTTGAGATCGGCTGATTCATCAGCCTCGTGTGGTTTCTTTACCATCAAAGATGTCTGTGTATTAACCTGTTGAAAGCAGCAACATTCAATTGCATTATTGTTTCAGTAGAAATAATAGCAGACCAAAGACTAGTGTAGTCAACCAAAAAAAAAAAATATGCATCCGCATCTACCTTGGCAGAGTTGTATATCTCCTTGCTGCAATTCTGAAGGAAGCTAACAGACCAAGCAGGCACAAAAAATTTACCATCCTTTTGCAAATCAATGGTGCTGTCCTCCATGTTTTGATTGCTCAAGAAGCAGAATCTCTCCCCAGATGCAGTTGTGTATGTGGTCAGCTGATTTTCAAGATGGAAATTAGCATTACTTCATGTTGCTTTTACCCTTAATTAAATATGAAGATCTAATAATGCTTACATAAATTAGTCACTTACATCTATCCCTTGTCCCAAGTTCTTGGTTGTTCCAGTGGTGTTTGTAAGAATTTTCTCTCCCACTTTGATAGCTGCGTGGAGTTGCTTAAGATGTCCATATTTAGGCTGATTGAAAAGTCCTGCAAGTATTTGGATTTTGGACCATTAGCTTCACATTCTACCAACAATGGCTGGTATGATAGGATAAGTAAATTTGAGTTTGAAGTGATCTGATGATTTTTATATTTGTGAAAGATGAGCATAAACTGTCCCATGGAGATGAACGAGTAGGTAAAATAGCATAAAGCTTTAGATTACCATATTCATCGAGCGGTGCATTGTAATCGTATGATGTTGTAATGTATGGACCTCCCGCTACGCGTCCAAAATTTGTTCCTCCATGATACTGAAATTTGAGAAATTGAGAAGAAAGATTCACTGATGGGCAGAAAAAACATATGGGATCACTACGCTATGGTACGTAAAGAATTAGAAACTAACCATGTAATAACTATTGAAAACCCCTCCAAGCTGGACAAAGCGGGCAACCGAAAATGCAAGATCTTCAGCAGTTCTAAGCGGATCTTTGCCACCCCAAAGCTTGAACCTAGAATGACAGCAATACAGTTGACTTAAAATCTTAAAAAAGGACCTTAGTCCTTGTGGAATTTCTGAAAATGTTGGGAAAGAAAAAAAACCTACCATCCTGTCCAGTTCTCAGTCCACATCTTGGGATTCTTGGGATTATTTGGCTTGAATTGATCACAATAAAATCCATTGCATGTGTTGATCTGCAGGATGTCATAAACGAGCATAAGACATAATTTTCTCTAATTAAAATTCAATGTAAGCTCACTTTATGAATCGATACAGGGAGACAGAGAGAGAGAGAGATTAATACAGAAGGTGAAACAGAAATTTGTACCATGGGGGACGGCGCATCAGCTTGCTGGCACATAATCCACGGAACTCCAGCATTTTGAGCTACGGCCATTTCGGCACACCAATTGATGTATCTTTTCCCTGCATCTTTGTAACCATTCATGATATTTCCATATTCATTCTCAATCTGTTACAATCAAACACAAAATGTTAGGAGAAGTCCACAGCAATGCAAATGCCTTAAATCCAGAAGGCAACTAAACAATGCCGATGCAATTGTCAAATCCAAACCTGAGCAAAAATTATAGGTCCTCCCTGGGGGGCAAATAGCTTGGCTTCTTTGCACATGCTCACGATCTTGGTTGTAAAGATTTGCATCTCATTCTGTAAGTCAAAGAAAGATATGCAGTTGTTAATTTAAAAAAGAAAAATTGAAAGCTGATATAAAAGTGGTAAAGAGAAGATCAGTGAGATGTAGTCATTGTAACCTTGTAAATCTCATTATCTGTTCTCAGCTCAATCCCTGGAGTGTTGTGTAGCCACAGGGGGAAGCCTCTGTTGGGAGAGAAATATGAATCAGCTTGGTAAAACTGATTTGATTAAAATTTCTGAATATTAAAGAAGAAGAAAAAAAAAAAAAAACAGAAGCTCGTCAATTTGAAGGAAAATCTACCCACCCGTATGTCCATTCAGCACAGACATAAGGACCAATCCTTAGAATGACATAGAGTCCAGCTTCTTGAGCGAGCTTGAAGAACTTTATGAAATCCAAATTTCCTGAAAAATCATACTGATTATGGCAGAACAAGGAATGCAATTAAGTTAGTCAAAGGATTATAGTTTCGCTAGCTACGTACAAATTACAATAACAAATAATAACGTGTAACTACCTTCCGCTTGACGGGCTCATGGCGATCCCAGAAAATATAAGTCTCGATGGCATCTACGCCACCTTCCTTGGCCTTCTTTATCAAATCTGGCCACATCTGTGTTTAGGTCGTTATTGTACACATTAGTACATGCAGTTGCTCATATATCCAATCCATAGAACTTGGAAATGCAAGAAGAGCAAATTTGTTTGATAACAAGGGGTCTTTTGGCAAATCATTTTTGTCTGGAAAATACCATCCGAAAGAACGACGGCTTATTTGTTTCCAATATATATATATATATATATATATATATATATATATATATATATATATATATATATATGTATATATATGTATACCTCTGGGGTGCTACGGGGATAATGGATTGCAGCTGCCATTATAATTTTACGTTGACCATCGATGATGATGGCATTGGAGTCGTATTCAACTTTTATTGCCAAGCATGAACACAGCAAAGCCAAACTCGAAAACAAAAGGATTCCACTTCTTGAAAAACCTGCCATCTTTTATTTTTTATTTTTTTTTTTTAGGTGAGAAGCAAAAGATTTCTCGGACTCTCGAGAAGAAAATTTGGAAAGAAAATTAGATTAAGGGCAATCGTCTACAGCACCATTTCTTGCATGTTAAGCCGGTGGCTCGATGAAATATTACGCTGATCAACTCCATGTTTATATAGGCTACCCTTTCACAAGAATTGCGGAACTAATTAAATTTGGACAGCTCCATTTTGCTTAAAATAATTTGCGAACTGGATTTTACCAACTAAATAACTGGATTTCGTTTTTTTCCTTAAATTAATTGCATACTGGATATATTAAATTTAAATGCATAATTTAATCTTGTTACCAACTAAGATTCTGAGATAAGATCACAAGTTTTGTCTGTATGGTGAATTTCACGTAATGCCACCACCAGCAGTTTGACCTCGTCTACATTAGTCGAAACCGACGTGACGATTAAAATAACCAACATCCTCAGTGGATAAAAACAAAGCCTGCTGTAATAATTGGATAGTTGCCGTTCCATTCCAGCTGAATGCATTCGACTCTGGAAGCTCCCAACATAGGGGAATAGCTGTGCTGAATTTTTTTGGCTAATCTTGGCGCTTTGAGTTCTGAAGATTTGGAGATGTGGGAAAGGCCCCCACCTGGATCGGTTATCCTTTTGCTGGCAGACAGTTCCGGCATTGCACATCCAAAGGGGTGGCTAGTTTATTTGGGGCAAAAAAAAAAAAAAAAGGAGAGATATTGCCGGTGATTCTCCGGTGAATATCTGATGAGGATTATTTTTCCTTTTTTTTTTTTTTTAATGAAAAAAATCGCCAGCAAAAGGAGATAGATGATAAATTCAATTGGATTATCAAATATGAGCACCAAACATATAAAAATATTTTTTAATAGATTTTAATATTACAGTCAAATTGTAGAAAATAATTTATTTTTAATGTAAAATTTTTTTTAATAAATATTTTACACCTTAATTTCTAGTCTGACTTCTTACCATTCTAGAATTCGGATTTTCTGTGCAAAATGCCAATTTCCGGTTTTTATGCACCATTTATTTGAGGGATAAGTTTATAATTAGATTAGTAATTATTAAAAAATTTAAATTTATATCAGTAACAAAAAAAATTTAAATAAGGTCACTAATTTAACCAAAAAAAAAAAAAAAGCTTCCACCAGAGGCTCAGTAATATTAAATTACTGTAAATTGATGGGTTTACAATTGATGTGACAAAATTCACTTGTATCAGTCACTAGAGCGATACTTTAGATGAATGCCAATAAACTGTTCAATCCGAGGTAAGGTGAGATTTGACAATTATAGCAAGAGATGTTGATAAGAAACGATGCTTTCTTACACCAATTTGGCATGCTAGTTTAGCGATAATGAACATTGTCACCTGAGTGTAGCCTGCTTGAGGCATGGTGGTGAGACTGATAAATGCTTGGCCGAATAGCTGAGTTGATGTGCTTGCAAAAAATGCTTCTGTAACTATTTTCTATTGTTGTGATACTAAAGCTATGTACTTAATTTCTTCTTGTGTTTACCAACTTTAACTTTGTCTAATCATGGGCTGGTTTCCGTCAACTCAATGTGGTTAATTTTCCTTGCATGATAGTAAATTCCCTTTGCATAAGCATTCTATTTAGTTTCATTCATTTACTTTTCTTATAATGACAGGAGGATCGAACACACTTGTCCTATCATATGCATCGCTTAAAGCTAGTTTACCCAAGAATTAAAACCAAGAATTAGAAGAGTCAAACAGTCATAAGCTTGTTTTTTTTTTTAATCTAAAATAAACCTCTTTATATATATATATATATATAGTTTTTTTTTTCTTTTATTTGGTTTAGGCGTAAGCATTTTGGATTTGTATATGATTTCTTCCTTGAACTAATTTCCACTACATAGAAAGCATTTAAAATCGAAATGAATTGATGACCTCGGTCTGTGCCTGATACGCGAATAATGCAGTGTGGACAGGTTAGAAGCCATACTTGGATTTGTGGGGGCAATGCCCCTACTTTTTTTTTTTTTTCTTTTTTTGTATCATTTATATGGGGTTAAAATTTTAGGCACCATGAAACATGAGTATTTAAGAGAATTTGTTTTCTGAAATAACATAATATTATTTTTATTTTATTTTTTTTTCTCAAATATAAAAGACATTCTCACCGAAACAAAATCAAGAAGAAAGAATTAGAAATGTTAATTCCTTTTTTCTTTATCTCAATTATTGACTCACATAAAATTTTAAACAAATTATCACAAAAAAATTATTATTTTTATGTCCAACTAACAAAAAAAACCAAACCTGACCCTGAGTGAATATCTTGTTTTTTAATGGATATATGAAACACTAAAAATTAAGGAAAAACCATTAAATCTTTTATGGAAGAAAACATTCTATTTTACCAGGGTGCAAATTTGTGTATCTTGTGCTCTTGTAACTAGATTTGTTAAATGAATATTTTTCTTAGATTGTTAACTTATCACCATTTTCACATGCTTCTGATTTTGCAATCCATTTTTTTTAGCCATTTTTGTGTGGATAAGACCAACGTGGGTTTCCAAACCTTAACATCAAGAGGTGTTTAGATTCTTGATCCTCATCTGAACGGTGTTATATCCTTGCCAAAGTTCCTCTCCCCATCGGGAAAATTTCTTCAAACCCACCAACATGGATTGTACGAAAATAGTATGCATTTATTATTATGGAACGTGGTTTAAAAAGTACAAAGAATTTAATGCAACGGGAAATTTAATCGGCATAAAAGAAATATATCATAGAGCACATTATATTGAGGTTGTAATCTTATTCCTTTTTTTGGTACAAAAAACAAGAAAACAGGATGGTACTCTTTAGTCCTGCCTGAGAAAATTTAAACTGTATACTCAGCGCAGTACATTTAGGCGTCCCACTGGACCATGGCAGGGTTGAATTCCCTAGTCTGTCCTTCTTTTAATTCCCTTTTGTTCCAATTCCTGGTCTGCGGAGCAAACAGCTTGCACCGCCAGTCTGAAGTTACCGTTACCAAACTCCTTTGCTCCAAATGCATCTTTCGAGATGGTAATTGAACAGCGCTCTTTGCCAACACATGCCTGCAACCGAAGAGAATGTGTTAGCACTGATAATCGTAAATATTTTTGATTTAATCAAAAGTTAGGCAATTGGGGTCAGTGAATACCTTCTCCACGACAGCCTTGCTGTCGGTCGCATCAGTAGAGCCCTTCTGGAATGAGCCACACTGGCCCTTGGGGTCACCGAAGCTGGCGAATTCGATGCCGGAGATGGCCCTGCCGCCCTGGCACGACAATTCCAGTGTGCTTCCTTCGTATGCATTCCCGCATGCTGTGCCGACTGTAACGATCTGGAATGACACGTTTGAAGGGTCCCCGCCAACCTCCTCAAACAAAATCAATGTGTTTGGACCTTGGCTGTTGAGGTATGACCTTGGAATATGGTACCTATGGCAATAACAACAACAGAGTATTTATTTGTATCATTGATGGTTGCTGCTGATAATCAATCCAGCAGAGCAGAGCAAAACAGTTCGGCATTTGCGAAAAGTATACTACCATCTTTGGCTAGGCTGGCCGCAATTAGTCTCACATTTGCTGCCAGAGTATGACCCACGGTAATCACACGTTTCCGGACAGCCCGAACTTCCAGCATTTATTGAAGGCCAGTGGCGTCCCAGGTGGTGGCCGTTAACCCAAAAGTAACCCTTTCCCATTCCTAGCAAGTCCACCACCACGGGTTCCGAGCCGGATGGAGGTTTGAATGTCGTCTGGATGCAAATCAAAACGGAATTTGCTATCAAATTATAGAGAATGGAAAATTTCCCATTTCCCAAAATGCTCAAAAACATTCTGTTTTGAGAAGAACTTTAAGTTTTACTGTCCATGAAGAATCAAGGAAAGGTAAGATATGGAATGGAAGATACAAACAGTGCCCACCTTGTACCATGTCATCGGCTTTCCATAGGGAAGTGAACCTTTTTTCCATTTGCCGTGGCGTGACTTTGGATCGTACAGTCGTTTGGTCTCACCGTTCAATCCAACCTTCACCACACCAACAAAAAAAAAATTTTCAGATTTATATTTTGTCTTTCTAATATAATATAAGCAAGTATTAATGGAGATTCTTGCTTTTCATTTTCCTTTTGAGAGGAAACATGAAGGATTGGGCTAATCAGATACTCACCTTATAGCTCCATGTATTGTTTGACAAGTCCATCAGAACGTTTCCATTAGAAACAAGTTGCACTTGGCCACCCACAAGACCAATAGGCGTAAGATCGAAAAATTCACCATAATTCTGCAAAAACAATGAAGTTGTATCCATGGGTAATAGAATGTTAGAATTAGGCATTTATCTTGGAATTTTCCATTTCACTATCTTCGTTACAAAAAACATACCGCTAACCCAACGGTGGCGCTAAGCAAACTTATGGTGTTCTTTCCATCTTTCAGAGTAACGGGCCTCTCAAACACGAAACTGTAGTCATCACCCTTGACAGTTTGTTCACCACTGGCTTGTCTGGAGAATTGGTGACCTGATGTATGCAACAGAATTAGAGTAAGATCGTAGAATGACTTGCAACTCGTGAGTGAAATTTATTTCGCACACTGAAGCTGAAACCATAAGGATTATTGGAGTTACCCATCAGCTTTTTGTTCACATAAGCAAAAAGTGCATGGCCCTTTGAGGTCACACGGAGTGTCACATTGTTCCAGGACGATGCATCGACTTTTGCACTGTGTCAAAATTTGTTAGAAGTGAACATCATCTCTATTAAAATATGGAAATTAAGTAAAAACAATACTAGATAATTACGTGGTGAAGGATGCAACTGTTGCACAATTCTTACTTTTTTGTAGTTTCAGTTCAATTGAACCCTAGTTGGATAATAGTTAAGGCGTTCAGCAAAAGTATACCTTGTCATGTACCACAGGTAGTCACTGGCATCGACGGTTGCCTCTTTCTGGTCAAGGAGCTTTGTTGCTCTAAATTTGCCCTGTCCATTCAGGGTGTCTTTCATGGGCTCTGGCGCCCATACCCATTTGAGGTCTTCTGGTTCATCAGCCTCGTGTGGTTTCTTTACCATCAAAGATGTCTGTGTATTAACCTGTTGAAAACAGCAACTTTCATTAGCATTATTGTTCAAGTAGAAATAATAAGCAGACCAAAGACTAGTGTAGTCAACCAAAAAAAAAAAATCGCATCCCCATCTACCTTGGCAGAGTTGTATATCTCCTTGCTGCAATTCTGAAGGAAGCTAACAGACCAAGCAGGCACAAAAAATTTACCATCCTTTTGCAAATCAATGGTGCTGTCCTCCATGTTTTGATTGCTCAAGAAGCAGAATCTCTCCCCAGATGCAGTTGTGTATGTGGTCAGCTGATTTTCAAGATGGAAATTAGCATTACTTCATGTTGCTTTTACCCTTAGTTAAATATGAAGATCTAATAATGCTTCCATAAATTAGTCACTTACATCTACTTGTCCCAAGCTCTTGGTTGTCCCAGTGCTGTTTGTGAGAATTTTCTCTCCCACTTTGATAGCTGCGTGGAGTTGCTTAAGATGTCCATATTTAGGCTGATTGAAAAGTCCTGCAAGTATTTGGATTTTGGACCATTAGCTTCATATTCTATAAACAATGACTGGTATGATAGGATAAGTAAATTAGCGTTTGAAGTGATCTGATGACTTTTATATTTGTGACAGATGAGCATAAACTATCTCAGGGAGATGAACGAGTAGGAAAAATAGCATAAAGCTTTAGATTACCATATTCGTCAAGCGGTGCATTGTAATCATATGACGTTGT
This sequence comes from Carallia pectinifolia, assembly GCA_037832335.1. Taxonomy (NCBI): domain Eukaryota; kingdom Viridiplantae; phylum Streptophyta; class Magnoliopsida; order Malpighiales; family Rhizophoraceae; genus Carallia; species Carallia pectinifolia. Next base: position 7,278,943 of record CM075453.1, on the reverse strand, counting down.
AATGTATGGACCTCCGGCTACGCGTCCAAAATTTGTTCCTCCATGATACTGAAATTTGAGAAATTCAAAAGAAGAATTCACCAATGGGCAGAAAAAAGATATGGAATCACTACGCTATGGTATGTAAAGAACTAGTAACTAACTAACCATGTAATAACTATTAAAAACCCCTCCAAGCTGCACAAAGCGGGCAACTGAAAATGCAAGATCTTCAGCAGTTCTAAGCGGATCTTTGCCACCCCAAAACTTGAACCTAAAAGGACAGTAGTGCAGCTGACATTAATTTTTTTTTTAAAAAAAAGGGCCTTTGTCCTTATGGAGATTATGAAAATGGTGGGAAAGAAGAAAAACCTACCATCCTGTCCAGTTCTCAGTCCACATCTTGGGATTCTTGGGATTACTTGGCTTGAATTGATCACAGTAAAATCCATTGCATGTGTTGATCTGCAGGATGTCATTAAATAGGCATAAGATATAATTTCCTCTAATTTAGATTCAATATAAGCACACTTAAAGAATCCATGCAGTGAGACACACAGAGAGAAAAAGAGATAGAGAAGGGGAAACAGAAATTTGTACCGTGGGAGCTGGAGCATCAGATTGCTGGCACATAATCCACGGAATTCCAGCATTTTGAGCTACGGCCATTTTGGCACACCAATCCACGTATCTTTTCCCTGCATCTTTATAACCTTTCATGATATTTCCATATTCATTCTCAATCTGTTACAATCAAACACAAAATGTTAGGAGCTGTCCACAGCAATGCAAATGCCTTAAATCCAGAAGTCAACTAAACAATGCCGATGCAATTGTCAAATCCAAACCTGAGCAAAAATTATAGGTCCTCCCTGGGGGGCAAATAGCTTGGCTTCTTTGCACATGCTCACAATCTTGGTTGTGAAGATTTGCATCTCATTCTGTACGTCAAAGAAGATATATAGTTGTTAACTTAAAAAAGAAAAATTGAAAGCTGATCTAAAAGCAGAAAAGAGCAGATCAGTGAAATGCAGTCATTCTAACCTTGTAAATCTCATTATCTGTTCTCAGCTCAATCCCTGGAGTATTGTGTAGCCAGACGGGGAAGCCTCTGTTGGGAGAGAAATATGAATCCGCTTGTTAAAAGTGATTTGACTAAAATTTCTGAATATAAAAAAATAAAAACAGAAACCGGTCACTTTGAAGGAAAATCTACCCACCCGTATGTCCATTCAGCACAGACATAAGGGCCAATCCTTAGAATGACATAAAGTCCAGCTTCTTGAGCGAGCTTGAAGAATTTTACGAAATCCAAATTTCCAGAAAAATCGTACTGATTATCGCAGAACAATGGATGCAATTAAGTTAGTCAAAGGATTATAGTTTCACTAGCTGCGTACAAAATACAATAACAAATAATGACGTGCAACTACCTTCCGCTTGACGGGCTCATGGCGATCCCAGAAAATGTAAGTCTCGATGGCATCTACGCCACCTTCCTTGGCCTTCTTTATCAAATCCGGCCACATCTGTGTAGGTCGTTATTGCACACATTAGTACATGCAGTAGCTCATATATCCAATGCATAGAACTTGGAAATGCGAGAAGAGCAAACATGCAGACTTTGGAAAACACCATCCGAAAGAACAATGGCTTATTTGTTTCCAATATATTTGTATATATATACCTCTGGGGTGCTACGAGGATAGTGGATCGATGCTGCCATTATAATTTTACGTTGACCATCGATGATGATGGCATTGGAGTCGTATTCAACTTTTATTGCCAAGCATGAACACAGCAAAGCCAAACTTGAAAAGAGAAGAATTCCACTTCTTGAAAAACCTGCCATCTTCATTGGCCGACGATTTCCCTTTTACTTTCCAAATGAAATTCGGGTCTTTGAATTTTTATTTTTTTTTTAATTTCAGGTGCGAAGCAAAAGATTTCTCGGACTCCCAAGAGGAAAATTAATTTGGAAAGAAAATTAGATTAAGGGAAATCGTCTACAGCACCATTTCTTACATGTCAAACCTGTGGCTCGATGAAATATTAAGCTGATCAACTCCATGATTATATAGGCTACCCCATCACGAGAATTTCGGAACTAACTAAACCAGGACAGCTGCATTTTACTTAAAATAATTTGCAAACTAGATAAATTAAGCTAAAATGAGTCATTTAAACTGGTAATCAATTAAGATTCTAAGATAAAGACCACAATTTCGTCTGTATGGCGAATTTCACGTAATGCCAGCACCAGGACTATGACCTTGTCTAGATTATCCAAAACAGCTGTGAGGATTAAACTAATTACCATCTTCAGTGGATAAAAACAAAGCTTGCCTACCGAAAGAAGTTGACAGGCATTTAGTGGTGTCTTGAAGTCGTGATCATCGGAATAATCTTCAATTACATTTGGGTTAGAAACCAAAGCGGTTTTTGTTTTGGGGAATAACACATATTAGAATTATCTAAAACTAAAATAATTTTTTTGTCTAGTCTCGTTAAACCGTGAATTATATAAATAAGTAGCTCATTTTATTCTCATAAATCTTGCACTCTCAGCATTCAAGATGGAACTTTTAATTCTTAATTACTAATTCTAACACCTTTAAGAGTAAAATAAAATTTTACAGGGATTAGAAGGAATTTTAGAATTTGACTTCACTTTTAAATAATCCAGTTAATTCAATCTCAATTATGTGAAGGAAAAAAAATTGAGATCTGCTAGAGGGATTTAAATGAGACTGAAATGCTTGAAAAAAATTCCTTTCGGGTGGGATACTGGGCAAGAGTTTGAATCAGTGTTGCAAGTTACGGACTAATTATTGAACTGAAAAAAAATAAAGGTATAAAATTTAACTAGTTTAATTGGTATTTCAATGGGTAGAACTGATATTTAATAATAAATATATATTTATATAAATAATTAAAAAATAATACTTATAATTGATGATTGAATATTAAATTTTTTATTTTAAAAACTAAATTGAATGTTTTAATCAAATTATGACTAAATTGAAAATTTAATTACATTTAAGGTTTAAATTATAATTTAAATAAAATTTAAGTTAAATTATAATTGCTTATATTTATTGGTCCTGTTTAATCGATCTGATCAGTTCGGTTTTGATCGATTTTGATCGGTCTAATTTATGAACTGAAAACTTGGCCCATCATCTGTTAAAACAGGCAGCCCGACTGACCTGATCAAATCTTAACACCCATGGTTTGAAATACTCTGGACTTGATGGTTTGAAATATTTGAAAATATAATTTACCTAGCAACTATGGCAAGCAAAAACTGACTTGCAATCTCAATCATAAACAATGGCTCCATTACGAGGTCCCCAGCCATGAGAGGTGATAGCAGAAACTTAACTTAATGACAATGAACTTTCTGGTTTTTAATAGTCACCGGTGGAGCTACATTTGATATTGTGGGGATAATTGCTCCTACTGAAAAAATAAATATAAGTATAATGAGATCTAAGTTTATAGTGTTGTCCAATTAAAATTTGTATTTTGTCTCCAGTGCTCCCATTGAAAAAGAAAAAAAAAATTAATAAAACCTAAATTTATACAATTGCTCCTACAAAAAATTTATATTTTGTCTCTACTATTTATTTTATTTTAGGTTTTGCTTGCGTTTTTTTATTATTTAAAAAAACACAATAAACTTATTATATTTTTATTAAGATAATATAATTTTACTGTATAAATTGCTATTTTTTTGTTAAAATAATATTATTTTATTATTTCTCTTACTATTTATCAAAAAAAAATTAAAAAAGTAATTTTTTAATACGTTATTTCCCCCACTACTTTCAATTCCTCGCTCTGCCCCTGCTTATGGAGGAAGTTATTATGGAGCTTCTGACCAGCTTTCATCCAACTACAATTTTTCATGTTGCACGGACGTCGTTGATGCTCTCGCAAAAGAAGCGCTGGTTGTCACTGGAGAGGCTTCTTGGAATAGAGACTTACTTCCTCTGGTTTTTCATTAATTGATCATGATGTACTGCACTTTTCAGTTTGAATGAAGCTATGATTTTTCCTTTTAAAAAAAAAAAAAAACACAAAACTTTCTAGCCTTCAAAGAAACTTGAACATGGGTTCAATAAAACTCTGAACTCTGAAGAAATCGGAAAGTTAATTTTCTTTTTTATCAATTTTATTGGATCATAAATTATATAATAAATAAAATTTTTTATATTTTTATAAATTCCATACTAAAACTCAACACATCTGAGATGAAAATCACAAACTATACTGAAATAAAAAAAAGTCTACTGAAATAAAAGAAACACGTAAAAAAATTTACTCGATGGTCATACAAATTAATTGAACATTTGGAACAGCGAGAAAGAGAAAATGACGCAAACATGACAGCAAATCCTGAGATTCGTTCGTGAAAAAGTAGATGTGCAGTAATTTTTAGTATTAAGGTGAATTTTATCTCTAAAATTTTGTTGTTTTTTTATCTCATTTATAATTTTTTTTGGGCCAAAATTGATCCTTAACATAATGTTTTTTTACCTCTATAATTTTTTTATCTCTAAAATTTTTAGTAATTTTGGTCAGACTAAACACAGACTATTACTTGTTTGGATTGGATAATAATGATAACTTAGAGCCTGGACTTGCTTGTCTATTAACATGAAGTATGTGGTCCAATTCTTTAAGAAAGGCCCAAATTTGACAAGCCAGGCTGACCCCTCGGTTTTTTTACTAGAAAAAAGTTATAAATCCCGAACTTAGAACTTAGAAGTATCCGAATTATTGCTCAAATGAAATAAAGAGGTAATTTTTTAAAATAATTATAAAAATTTTTGCAACAAAATAAATTAAGTACATTACATTATTTTATTTTTGTTATAAAAAGTATAACTTTGATTTCAAAAACATGTCTTTCAATTTCAGTCGGACAGAAATTTAATTATCCAATTCAACCCATCCAAACCTTATGGTCAATGTTGTTGACAATTAGAGGGTAGCAACAAATAACGCAAAAAAAGGAAATAATATTTTTTTTTTTGGGTTGTCTATTAAAGATATGACAAGGTCATTGTATGAGAGATGGAGTGAAAGAAGAATGGAGTTTGAAACTCAATCATTCAAACCATTGCTCAATTTTAGATTTATTAAGAAGTGAGGTATCTTTCTTTTTGTTTTTTTTTTTTTTTACCCTAATTGGAGCTGGAAGATGTAGACCTAATTCCGTTTTCTTAAACTTGGCAGCAACTGAGCTATACTCGGTGATTAAAATAAGTAAATTTTTATTTTGACTCTCTTTTTTAAGTAAGTGTAACTTACTCATAATTTTACGTTATAAAATAAATGAAGTCTATGCAAATTAAAAAGTTAAAAATAATATTTAAATATATTAAATTATAAATTAATTTTACTAAAAAAAAATAAAATTACTAAGTACCTTAAAATAAATGAATCCTTAATTAGTGTCTCATTGCCCTTACGTCCAACTAATTCAACAGGACCCAAGATCCCAGATTGCATCAAATGGAGCATGGGACCATGGGAAGAAAATTGAGCTTTCAAACTTATTAATATGATATATGGAGCAATTGCTCCAAATATACGACGATGTACAGCGAATTGTTAAGTAAATTATGAAGCAAGTGCAAGTCATTCCAAGATACTGTGGGAAATTTATATATCACATCTTAAGTTTAAGGTATATTTACGTTTTACATATCAATGTTCCGAAAATTACAAAACATATCACAAAGTTTGTGTGCAGTAACCAAAAAATCTTCCGTTAATCTACCGTTAGTAAATGTTTGTTATAATAACAACAATGCCATTACAAATTGTCAAAACTGACGAAAATACCCTTATAAGTTTCATCAGTCCAGAATCAGGAAAAAATAATAACATAAGGAAAGCAGAAACCCATATTCTTGTGGACATTTTATCAAATACATTTCTGACTTCAAAAAATCATTCCATTCTTAATATACCCAAAAGTCGATCCATTCCAAGAAACCATATATATGGTAAATCGTTGAGATTACATATATAGTAAAGCACACAAGAGAAAAATTCGATTTAATTCCTTCCAGAATCGTAAGGGAAAAAAAGAACAAACGAGGAAAAGCAAACCAGATATCAATTTTCACTTGGAATAGAGAGACAAAGAAGGAGTGACGAGGGAGGAGAGCCCCAAAAGACGCGAAAAATCAGCCAGATCTAAAACGTTTCACCATCCACTTGCTGTCTTGTAATGGCACGCGCAGGAAAGAAAGAGATTTCTCAAGGATTCATTGATAGTTGTGTGGGAGAGGAGGGATGATTGCGAGAGAGAGAAGATGTGGAGGAGGCGCTGGAGGAGGCTCTGTCTATTTTAATTTAGATATGAGGGTAAATATGTCTTTTTACAAGTTCCGTCCATTTATACTAATGACTGTTTTCCATGGGACTTTTTTTTTTGTAATTTCTCACACAATATATGTGCAATGTAAACATACCGATGTAGAGTTCACTTCTAAGGAGTAGTGATATATGAACCACCGGCCTGTGTGAAGGAAGTCTACGTGAGTTCTATAAGTTTTTCACTATTAAGTTTATTTTTATAGGAGTAGTCGAACGAATTTTTTAAATAAAAATTATTTTGAATTTAATTTATAAATACAATAATAAATACAATAATTGACGCATCAAAAGACTCAATTTTTTATTTTTATTTTTTTTGTTCAAAAACAGACATATGGACCACCGGACAGCCTGCCAAAATTGGTTCCTCCATGTTATCGTTTTTTCTGTTTTTTTGGTTTAATCGTCCATGGCACTGTTACGCCAGATAATCAGATCCTGTAATCAAAATATTAATTACGAAAATAAAGAATTCGGACAGTGACTCATCAACTGCTAACCCAAGCAGTAATTAATTTTGGAAATGTGTCTCCCCTTGAAAAACTTGCAACGCAACGTTGATTTTGTTATTAATCCATCCTTTATACTCGAAGCAAGCAGGTCATATGTAAATATATACTGTCACCAATAGCTAGTGATCACACACCAGCCAATCAAAATTTCAGTGCACATTTTGGGAGTATTGTTAGGTGTAAATAATACCAATACCACCCATTGCATCGATCTGATAGCAAATGCACTTACGATGTTATTTAGGGACTGTTTGATTTATGGTTTAGAATTAGAATTGGAAGCGGAATCGGAATCTAACCAAATACAAAATAGAATCACTTATTTTATAATATATTTGATTTACTCTTGAATCGGAATCAAAACCCTTCATAATTGTTTATTTCAGTTCAAAATCAAAATCAATATTAAATATACGATAATATTAATGTCGCAATAAAAGTGATATAAACGCTATTAAAAAAATTATCTATATCAAATTAAAAGGTATGAATTACAAAAATATTATAATGTATTGTCAAATTAAAAAATTAAATTACTATAAAAATCAAATTAAAAATTATAATAAAAACTAATAATAATAATAATATACTTCACAATGATAACCATAAACATAAAATCTAAAAAATAAAATTTTAACATAAAATTTTTTCTCAACATAATACTATGACATAACATCATTAATAATTAGTAATGGTAATGAAAATAATAACGATAACAATAAAAATAATATTGTAGAGATTACAAAATAGTTTATTAACAATAAATAAATAATTATTTTAACTTTAAATTTTTATTATTATTTACAATTTAATTATTATCCTAAGTTTTGAAGTATTTGATTTTTATTATAATATAAAAACTTATAATTATTATTATTATTTCATGAGTAATAAAAGCAATATAATAACGACATAGAAATAAAACACGGGAAAGTGGAGAAAGCTGAAGAGTTGGAGATAGTTAGGAGGAAAATGAGAATAATTGATATGATAAATTTAAAATTTATGATCTCTTAAAATGAGGAATCTCGTTCTTCTTTTTGAGAGAATGAGAATCTATTTTTCATAAAAATAAATAATAAAAATAAATAATAAATAATTGATTATCATTTTCACATTGATTTTTTTTTTCTAAACAAGTACCTCCTCAGTTGTGAAAAAAAAATATATATATATATAAAAGATTTCCGACAGCAAAATATATATAAAAAGATAAGACAGAGAAAAGATATAAACTTTGTTGTCCTAAAGGAATGAGAATATATATATATATACACACACTCCGGTTCAATGCACACACGCACTAAACTATTAGAGGAACCTATTTTTAAAATTAAGTAAGAATTATCCATTTACTTCTAACTATATAGAAGTGAGTGTATATTTAATATTATTAAATATTTTAATAAAAATTGAAATACATGATTATATGGTATGAAATATATGACCGAATTTTTAATTATGTATATCAATTAATTTATGTTAATATATGCAAGTACCACAGGGTGTATGAATGCAATATAGAATGAAATAATCACATATCATAATTCATGACAATAGTGTACTTATCTACTAATTAAAAGATAATGTATGACCGGCGTATCTGGGCAATGATGTGGGCCCCTGAGATCCAAACATATTCTCTTGTTTTATCTTGTCAATTATTTATGAAGTGAAATTTTGCATCTCGTTATATAAATTAGAAGTTCAAATAAAATATATAATGACACATCAACTAATTGTTAAATTAAGCAATAATTAAATATCAACGAGTTGGAGAGTCACCATAAACACATTGATTGCAGTGCGCAGCTCAATGCCCTGTGTATTTGTGGAGCCACACAAGAAATCCTCTAATAGGTAACCAAAAAACAAGAAAGAAATCCTCTAATAGTTAATATAGGACAAATTTATATAAGATTAAATAATTCAAATAAAATAAATCAGTGTTCATAATGATTTATTGCACAAATGTTTAAAATTTCAATAGATCATTCTGAGGGCCTTTACAAGAATATAAATAAGAAAATGTAATTACACAAATATGTATAAGAAACATCCATGAAAATATAGCATTAACAAGGAGCAAAGCTGACTAACTGAAATTTGTATAACTCTGATGTATTTTTCGTGCAGTGTATTGAGTCAGATAACGACACTTTACGCTGGTCACTGACGGTGATAGATCTTCGATCATGGGAAACATCTAGGAAACGACAAGCAAAAGAGGAACAATCTTGACAAAGCCTTCGCTATAGACAAAGTGGTGGACCTAGTGATAGTGAATTGAAATGGAAAATTGAGAAGAAAACAATGAGGAGCCCCATTTGTACAGGATCAAAATTTATTTTTATAGTGAGTACAATAGTTACTACGGGTAATACTTTACAATCCCAACAAAAAATTGTGGCCTATGAAAAGCTGTAAATTCTAAGGATGTAAATTTAGTTTACTAAACGTCTCAATTGAGAGTAGAACTCATGATCAACTCATGATTTTTGGCAAAAGATTAAAATTTATTAACGTCCGAAGAGATATTTCAAATCTTTTTGTAATCCAGTCACACCAAATCTTTTACAGTTTTATAGGTACACTGAAGCACCATAAGAGATACCCTATCAGATAGAATAACAAAGGTAAAACTATATGAAGAATTACGTTTTAAACGAACTTATAAATCTCCTTTAAAAATTATGCATATTATATTTTTGTGCATATGTCAATAAATTCAGTTATCTTTCCAACAGAAAATACATGTCAACGAAAAGGAATTTAGTTTACAGTAAAACAAACAATGGACGCAAATTATGATTTGCATTCAGTTGTTTTTGTTTAACTTCTCTAACTTCAACAAATGCATTCACCATTAGCACAATCAACTCATTTTTTAGACACATCAATTATTTTTTGAAAACCCAACACTCCCGATTATGAACCATATTTGGCCATAGAATTCAACACTCCACTTGATAAAAATTTGGCAGTAACACAAAACTATTGTGACACATCTCTATTTTATCCATCCAACTCTCCATTTTAGCCATCCAATTTTGTGACTTCTTCTCTATATTTTTTGTTCCCAAGTAAATAATTCAATTACAAAATACACTTTTTTTTAGATAATTATTTTCTCCCTCTCCTTTTCTTTTGGTACAATGAAAACCAGAGGAACGGTTCCTATAGCCACTATTTCAGACATATTATGAACTTTGTTCCCACAGAAAACTAATAATAATGGTCTCTTAAAAACACTCAAATAGTTAAGATTTAAAACTTAATAATAGTCTCTTAAAAACACTCAAATAGTTAAGATTTAAAACTTAAATTTTAAAAGTTTTGAATTCTAATTCTGAAAAAAATGTGATATTTATAAGAATAAGAATAATTATTTTTATTATTTAATTCATTATTCAATTGACTTCTTAACGAGAAAGGTAAAAACATTAATAATTCTAAGTACTAAACTTAAACACAGAAATTTGCACCTTCATGGGACCTTCATGGTTCCGCGTGTGGTGCTACTAATCAAATTATTTTCGTATGTATCTACGAGACTCCGTATAATTACGATAATTAACTGATCGATATTTTCATGTTACACATTCGGGAATCGCATTAAAAATCATATGACAACAACAATAAAACCTATATTTCAAATTTAATTTTGGTCAATTAGACGAATTTTTGTCTCGACATGCCGGTCTATTATGTATTAAGAATCATATAATAAATAAAATAGTTTATTATTATCGAATGGAACTAGATTGAATTTCTTAAACAAGCCATTTCGTTAACATATATTTGATGGAGACATGTACTGCAGTGTCCGAGGGACGTGGGAATCATACAAATAAGCAGGCTCCTATCCCTCGATTGAAACTTGACAGCAATACGTTTGTTGGAGAGAGTTGAATTAGCTGTCCGTGTTTATTTTGCTTAATAATATATAAGTTCAACTAGCATATATTATAAGTAATAACCTTCTTTATTATTAGAAGTTACAATCTAGTAATATTTAACGTGTTTTTTTTAGTATTAATTCGGATTCGAGTGTTTGTATTTACACTTCCCTTATAATAGAGATACTTAGTATAAACACGACATATGAATTCAAAATTCGTTAATATCACAGTTGAGTTTAGGGAGATCCATTTCAAATCTAATAATACTTTAATAATAGTTCTTTTTTATAAAAGAAACTGAACGAGGATATCAATAGTTAAAAAATCGATCTCATTCTAATAATTCGGTGACTTATATATGTGTGAAGTCATTTTTTTTTATTCGAAAAAAAACGTAATGACCTCTTTTTCAAGAGGCTAGCAATAAGGGGCCAAAAATGATTTGACAAACATAACAATGGACTTCTAATTGGTTCTCATGCTTTTGTCTCTTCCTTCTTATTTTCCACGGTGATGTATATAATAGATTTTTTTTTATACTTCACATAATAGCTCTATTGCTCTGGTAATAATAATGTTGCACATTACTGATCCTTGAGGTCTATCGACAAAGAGGAGGATTACTCTTTATCAGGCAAAAAAATCTTGAATTTAAGTCTTTATCAGGTAAAGGATTTTGAATTTAAGTCTCTGATAAAGTAATTTACGAGATTAAATTTACGTTTATAAAATGTACTTTTTGACATGAGAACAATACTTCATGACAGAATTATGAGTGTTTTTTCAATTTTCTTAGCAACAAAACAAAAATTATAGTTTTGTTTTATTTTTCAAGTTGGATTCCCTTTATATAGTCATATGATTTCACATATCAATTTTTCACTTGTTATACTAAGTCCATTTTTTTGAAATCATAAGAAGGAAATGTTCAGAAGAAATTATCTTTTTTTCCCCTAAACTAAAGAATTAAAGATTAATTGAAGCTTAAACTATTATGTACTTTGAATTAGTCATCCGATTAACAACTACCTAATTAATCATTATGGACAATCATATAATCTAATGATAAAATCTCATAATCTACATAAGTTGGCAGAATTTAAGTTTTCCCAAGCATTTTTATACTTAATTGAGAAAGACATCAAAGAGAAACATTTGTTCATATAATCAATTTTTTAATTGCGTCCTTTATCTTTGCGTATAGTTCATCAAACAGATATATCGAGCTACTTTTTTTTAATCCAACAAGATTTTCTCATTCAAAAATTGAAAATAATTGATATATATATAAAATTTTATTAATCAAATTCAACTGTATGTATTAATTGTTGGAGCAATTGTTTTTATTAAAAATATCACTTACAGTGTGTTTGGAGTGAGAGGAAGAGTAGGGAAAGGAGGGAAAAGAGAAAAAAGGAAAGAAAAAATAAAATTATTTAGAGTGGTGGAGAAAATTGAAAGAAAAAAAGTATGGTGAAAGAAAAAATAAATAGTAATTTACGAGAAAAAAGTGGTGAAAAAAATAACATTATTTGAAATAGTATAAAAAGTTAAGAAAAAAGAAATATGGTGAAAGAAAATCTGAATAATAATTTATGAGAGAAAAAATAGTAAAAAAATAATATTATTTAGAATGCTGTAAAAAGTTAAGAAAAAAAAATATAGAGAAAAAAAAAATAAATGACAATAATTATAATTTTCTTTCTTTCCTCTTTTTTTTTTCTTTACTAAACAAACAAGTCCTTAGAGAGAAGGTGTCCTTGTCAGCAGGAGTAGGAAGAGGTATTGAGCAAATGGGCTAAACTGGAACGCAGGTTTTTCCTGATGAAGAACCAATGGGAGATGCACGCATTTCCATTACACGTATGTTCCAAATCCTACTTGTTGGCATTGTCAATAGCACCTGGTTTTGAGGTCGGATGAGATGTAGACAAATGGTCATCATTCTGTGGGCACCCTTTATCATCACCTAAATGCCCCTAATGCCCCCATATTATTATACACATATATAAATATATAAGTTCATTGTATTTTTTTTTACTTAAATGGATAATGGAGGTGGAGTCTTACAAATCTGTAAGGGAGGATTATATCTGTGTGCATCCAAAGTAGGATGCAGACAACTAAGCTTAGACTTGTCGAAAGAGTAAATTACAACAAGTCTAATAAAAATTACTGCAAAACTGTCTGAGACCCAAAAGTTCAGAGTATATATTAAGGCGGCTTCTTTGTTAAGGCAATAATATCTCACTCACCATTTGAATTTATAACTTCTCTGATATCACTTCTTTTAGGAGTTTAATGAGATTATATTATTACTTAATACTAAAATCATTTTTATCAATGAAGATCTCAAGTTTGCATGCATATATTGGTTATTCATTTCAATCTTGAAATTACTACATTAATGTAAATAAATTAAAAAAAAATCCAAGTCAGTGACCGACATCTAGAAGAAGAAAAAAAAAATTCAAAGTAGATGTCGGTGCAGACATGGAAAAGTAATAGCCATGGTGGTACAGACGTTGAAATGGTGATCATGGCGGTGCCAACATTAGAAAATGGTGCCTATGACGGTGGAAGCATTGAAAAAAAAATGGGAAAACATTTTTGTCCTCTTCCTTGTCAAACTGCATATAAATAGGCAGTAAGGCAAGCCAATTGGACGACGGAGAATTTGAATTGGGAATTGCAATTTCTCTTTCTTCAACTCAAAAAAAAAATAAATCCAGCAAATCTGTAAACAGAAAAATACAGAGAATTTGAGAGAAAAAGAAAATTTTGAAAATCTCTCAACAAAATTTGATGTAATCCTGGCCAACCTCCTCACTACGTCATTTGGTGTATTTTTGATGGTTCAGTGGACTTTGCTTGGAGGCTAAGAAATGTGCTTTATTTGTAGAGCAAGTGATGAAAATTGTAGGTCTCACAAGTCTGCATCAACTAATCAAGTTCAAGAGGAGGAGGATTGACCGAGTTGTTCAAGTTTGGGCCGAGATAATCAGTTTGGGCCTAGCTAATTTTGATTAAATTAAATTAGGCTTTTTATTGTTATTTGGGCCAGACATTGTTTTATTTAAGCCTAATCCATTTATTGGTAGGAATTAGTTTTAATTCTTATTTCAAGTTGAATTAGGTTTTCCTTATGAAGGTATAATCTTGGTTTTTAGTCTTAGTAGGTTTTCTAGCCTTAGTAAGTTTAAAACCCTAGCTACATGGGTTTGCCTATAAATAGGCTTATTTGTCTTCTTTACATAACAGACTTTGAGACATTGTTAAACATTTGATTGAGAGGAATAAACTATCTACTTGGTTCTTTTGACAACTTTGTGTTTTTCAGCCTTGTGTAAACAATCAGGCTTATCATTCACATCTCAAATTGTTCTTGAGTGTGATTTCTACCTTATCATCTTATTATAACCTTGGTTCATATCTCTTTATAGATATCGGGTCTTGGTTCCGCCTATAACCTTGGTTCTTGTCTCCATTATAGACAACGGGTCTTGGTTCTCTTTGCTGAATCTGATTTAGCTTTCTTGGGGTTGTTATCAACACATTGGTGTGGGGTTTCACCTCTCTAGGTGTGGTTCTCATCAAAATTTCTCCTTTTCCTACGTGTTTTTACTCTGCGGTATACTCTCTTAACTCCTTTTTGACAGATATTACAGGGGTAAGCCCCAAAAAATTTGTTGTTTTCATTTCTAAAGTTATTTTTGGGTTTATATTCTCTGATCGCTCTAGATCTAAATTTTTGAGAATATAGATCTAAAAATATCAAAATATTATAAATCTGGATGAGATCAAGTCTCATTCGGCCCTCAGCAAAATCCAGGCAGCTCATCCGAAAATAAGTCCTTTCGACCATCGGTGAAATTAAGCCAAATTGGCTCAGATCAGGTCTCTGCGGTTCTTAACCGTAGTCTAAACGTCCAAATCAGATCCAGTTTCAATCTACCCAGTTCAAAAAAAAGCTGTGAAATTTATTTCTGTCAAGATCAAGCTCGTGCAGCCCTTGACGTAGTCAAAAAAGGAACACTAATCGGAAGATATACGGAGATCGACCCCACGTAAATTTTCTTTTATTTTTAATTTTTTTTATTTGTAATTTATTTTTGTATTTTCGAACCTAACTGTTACAGGTTCGAAATTTACCCGTTACAAATTTTTGGCACTCTCGGTAGGACCTCTTCACCTCCCATCTCTTGTTCCTTTAAAAAAAAAAATAAAAAAAGGCAAAAAGAACCAGCAGATAAAAGAAAAAGAAAAAAGAAAAAGAAAAAGAAAAAGAGAAAAAGACAAAATAGAGAAGAAGACGAAAAAGGTAAAAAAGTAAAAAAAAAAATTTAACAGGTGTTCAGTACATCAAATGACACCAAAGAGAAGTACAGCCACCGGTGCCAACAAGAAGGCAACGACTCCATTACCTGCATCAACTACCCTACCTGGGTACGCAAGTACAGAAACCCGGGGACGGACACAATTTCTTGCCGTCCAAACTCGACAAAATATCGAAACGGAGAGTCCATAGGTCGCACACCAAGATCTCTCCCCTGACTCTCTTGCCGCATAGAGGAGTCGATCACCCACCCCGATCGAAGTCGGGGGCAACACGACGAAGCCCGCTCAACAGAATCCAACAAATTCTGTAGAGATCCACACAGAGGAGGCAGAACAATTCTCTCCCCCAGTCTTTCGTAGAGCCTCGTCTGTTTCCGTTATGATGACCAACACAACCAGTACGGAAGAAAGAATTTTGGAATTGGAGAACAAGATTTTGCAGTTAATCAGAGTCGTGGGGAAAAAAGATCAACAGATCGCCGCTCTCAAAGGAAAAGCCCTGAGCCAAATTGATCCCGAGATCCGTGAGGAGCAACCATATCCACCCGGTTTCACTCCAGAAGTCACACCAGTCGACGTCTTCACTGCAGAAAAGTGAACAAGTAGTTCTACATAGCTGCCACACTCAAATTTTGTAGCTTCGCTATCTGTTTAACAATTGCAGGAAATGATAGCTAATACGATCCGCCTGCAACAAGCTACATCCTTCCAAGGATCACAGATGTATGTTAAACCGTACACTAGACGGATCGAAAGTCTCAACATGCCTCTAGGTTATCAGCCGCCCAAATTTCAACAATTCGACGAGCGAGGCGATCCCAAACAGCATATCGCCCACTTCGTTGAAACCTGCAACAACGCAGGGACTTACGGAGATCTCTTGGTGAAGCAGTTTGTTCGTTCACTTAGGGAGACCGCTTTCACCTGGTTCATAAATCTTGAACCAAAATCGATCGACAGTTAAGAACAACTGCAACGAGAGTTCCTCAACGAATTTTTCAGCACTCGAAGGACGGTAAGTATGATGGAGCTTACCAGCACCAAACAAAAGAAAGGAGAGCCCATTGTCGAATACATCAACAGATGGCATGCCCTCATCTTGGACTGCAAAGATCGTCTGACGGAGACTTCTGCCGTGGAGATGTGCATCCAAGGAATGCATTGGGAGCTGTTATACATCCTGTAGGGTATCAAACCCCGAACCTTCGAAGAACTAGCGACCCGCACACATGATATGGAGATAAGCATCCAGACTTTCGAGGGTACGGTTCCCATCCAGTCGGACCAGCAAGGAGGCAGAATGGAGATTAACAAACCCAACAGTTTCGAAAAAGGAAAAAAAGTGATGACTGTTGAAACTGCACCAGTAAAAGTGGGAGCTAAAGTTAAGGTAAATCCTTCGACTCAAATAACTCAGTCAAAACAACAGGAAAGGCGGAAGGTGACATTGCGAGAGTTGGAACAAAAGCAATATCCATTCCCCGACTCAGACGTTCCCAACATTCTTGAACAATTCTTTGAGGTAAAGCTGATCAAACTCCCAGAGTGCAAGCTGCCCAACGAAAAAGATCGAGTCAATGATCCAAGATTTTACAAATATCACCGCATAGTAAGTCATCAAATCGAGAAGTGTTTCGTCCTGAAGGAGCTAATCGTGAAGCTCAAGAGCCAGAATAAAATCATTCTGGACCAGGAAGGCGTAACCTCGGCAAACCAAACCACAATCACTTCAAAACCATCAAAAGAGGCGGCACACCATAAGAAGGAGCCACTCGATGACAAAAAGTCGACATTAGAGAAGGTATATGAAGTTCTTCAAACTCTTCTCGCTAACCCTCAGTTGTTTGCGCAATTAAAAGAAATATGGCAGAACCAAGTCAGCAGCAGTCTTCATACCTCAGCTGAACCTCTGTCGCCAAGTAATTTCAATTTGGTGGAGCATCAAACGACCTAAAATCACGTCGGATGTTACTCCGCTATCTCATTTTCAGATGAGGATCTCTTGCTGGGGTCCAAACCCGTCAATCAGCTGCTGTATGTATCTGGCTATGTGAGAGAACAGAAGGTCTGACGTATTCTGATTGACGATGGCTCGGCAGTCAATATTATCCCAAAATCCACCATAAAGGAGCTCGACATAGGCATTGATGAATTATCAGACAGCCGCTTGATGATTCATGACTTTAATCAAGGAGGACATAAAGCAATTGGGATGATTCGCTTGGAGTTAACTATCGGTAATCTCACTTCTAGCACTCTATTTCATGTGATCGATGAACGTACCACATATAAGATGTTGCTAGGACAACTGTGGATTCATGGAAATGAAGTTGTGCTCTCAAGTCTGCATCAGCGCTTCAAGTACTACAATGGTGGCGTTCAAAAGGTCAATGCTGACTTAAAGCCGTTTGATGATGCTGAATCACATTTGGCGGATGCAGTCTTCTACACCGACACAGACAATCTAGAGATTATTCCATCAAAAGCTACTTGGACTGGGGGCATCCACAAAAAGGGGAAAGCTGTCGAAGAACCTGCCAATGCTCAACCTCAGACTCCGACAAATGAAAAGCTGTCACAGCCTGCTGAACTTCGTCCGAAGGATGTTGCATCTTCAAGTTCCACTCCAGTCTTACACTATGTGCCGAAGTCACGACGCCCAGAAGGTCAACCCTCTTTCTCTTATTGCATTGATCCTAAACGGGAGTAAGAACATAGACAACCCAAGACAAAAGAACTGCACAACCTGAAGGAGACTTACACTCTACCGATACCAAAGATTGAGCCGATTTTATCCTCAAAACCATTAAAAGGCTTCGTCAAACTACACACGGGGGCAGTCGAAGGAGGCTCACTTCTACAAAGAAGAACACATGAAGGATTTGATCCTAATGCATACAAGCTTTTAGCCAAGGCGGGCTATGACTTCTCAAACCCGAGCACAATGGATACGCTGCCGTCCACACATGGCGCTGCTTCTCAAACATCACAATCCTGATCACGCTAAAGAGTCGAAGCCAAGCAGCTGATACACGTGCCACCACCACCAAACAAGACAGGCTTATCCGGTCAAACAAAGAAGATGAAGTCAGGAGCTCTACATTTCATGTCACAGTTAGCGAGGAGGCTGATTCCGACTCATCAGAAGGCGAACTGTTGATGAACTCAAGGAGGTCAATCTTGGCTCTCCGGAAGATCCCCGACCTACATATGTAAGTGCTTTACTTACTGCAGAAGAAGAGCAAGAATATGTTCAGGTATTAAGTCAATACAGGGACGTGTTCGCATGGAGTTACAAAGAAATGCCTGGACTTGACCCAAAATTCGCGGTGCATTGTCTAGCAGTAAAGAAAGGTGTTCGTTCTGTCAAGCAGCCACAACGACGGTTCCGCCCGAAACTCATTCCACAAATCGAGGAGGAGGTTAACAAGCTGATCAATGCTGGCTTCATCCGAGAGGTCACCTACCCAATGTGGATTGCCAACATAGTCCCGGTAAGAAAGAAGAATGGACAGTTGAGGGTATGTGTTGATTTTCGAGATCTTAACAGGGCCTGTCCGAAAGATGACTTTCCATTGCCCATAACGGAGATCACAGTCGATGCAACAACGGGTCACGAAGCATTGTCTTTTATGGATGGTTCTTCAGGCTATAACCAAATCAGAATGGCACCAGAAGACGAGGAGTTGACAGCATTTCGCACCCCAAAAGGTATATATTGCTACAAAGTTATTCCGTTTGGATTAAAAAATGCTGGCGTCACTTATCAACGTGCTATGCAAAAAAATTTTGATGATATGCTGCACAACATGGTAGAATGTTATGTTGATGACTTAGTTGTAAAGACTAAGAAGCGCAAAGACCACCTCGAGGATCTCAAAACAGTATTCGAAAGATTTCGCAGGCATCAGCTTAAAATGAATCCTCTCAAGTGCGCATTTGGTGTCACATCAGGAAAGTTTCTTGGGTTTGTGTTGCGCCATCTTGGAATCGAAGTTGATCAGTCAAAGGTTGAGGCAATTCAAAAGATGCATGAACCTAAAAACCTGCACGAACTGCGAAGTTTACAAGGAAAGCTGGCCTGCATTCGCCGTTTTATTTCTAATTTAGCTGGGAGATGTCAAGCTTTCCATCGGTTGATGAAGAAGGATGTCAACTTCGAGTGGGACGAAGCCTGCAGCAAAGCCTTTGAGAGCATAAAGAAGTACCTTTTCAATCCACCAGTCCTGGGTGCTCCAATTCAAGGAAAGTCGTTGATTCTCTACATTGCAGCGCAGGAAAGATCTTTGGGAGCCCTGCTTGTATAGGAAAATGAGCAGGGAAAAGAAGTTGCCCTGTACTACTTGAGCAGAACACTAAACGGTCCGGAGCTGAGTTATTCGTCCATTGAAAAGACATGTCTAGCACTATTCTTCGCCATTGATAGGCTGAGGCACTACATGCAAGCTCACACGGTACGTCTCATTGCCAGAGTTGATCCTGTCAAATATATCTTATCTAGACCAATCTTATCAGGACGACTTGCCATGTGGGCAGTAATCCTACAAAGTTACGACTTTGTCTACGTGCCTCAAAAAGCAGTCAAAGGACAAGCTCTAGCAGACTTTCTTGCAGATCACCCTGTTTCGTCAAATTGGGAGTTCACAGATGATCTTCCAAATGAAGAGGTCTTTTACATTGAGACACTGCCACCATGAACGATGTTCTTCGACGGTGTGGCAAGACGTGATGGTGCTGGTGCCGGTATAGTATTTGTCACTCCTCAACGACAAATACTACCACATGCTATCATTATCGGTGAGTTATGTTCAAATAATGTTGCTGAATACCAAGCTTTAATCATCGGTCTTCAAATGGCTGTCGATATGAAGATTCCAACTATAGAAGTCCATGGAGATTCCCAGCTCATCATCAACCAACTTATAGGGTTGTATGATGTGAAGAAAGAGGACATTGCGTCTTACCATCAACGCGCTCGACAGCTAATGGATGAATTTGAAAGCATCACCTTAGAGCATGTGCCTCGACGAGAAAACACTCAGGCAGACGCGTTTGCTAACCTGGCCACTTCTCTTGCAAAGTCAGAAATCCAGGCAACAGTTGTTGCCGTATGCCAAAAATGGATAGTGCCACAGAAGGATGATGAAGAAACTACAACAGCCAACACTGTATCTGTACGTCTTGCGGAGGATGAAGATTGGCTCCAACCAATCATTGACTACCTACAGCACGGGAAGTTGCCTGAAGATCGTCGTCATAAAACAGAAATTCAACGACGAGTTCCCCGCTTCATATATCTCAAGGATGCTCTGTATCGAAGGTCTTTTGATGGAATTTTGCTTCGCTGCCTAGACAATGAAGAGGCAAAACAGGCTCTCCCTGAAGCACATTCTGGTGTTTGTGGTGGACATCAATCAGGGCCTAAGTTGCACTTCCAACTCAGAAGGATGAGATACTACTGGCTAACCATGGTACGTGATTCCATTGAGTTTGCTAAAACTTGTCAAGCTTGTCAATTTCATGCCAATTACATACATCAACTACCGGAGCCACTGCATCCAACTGTCTCATCCTGACCCTTTGAAGCTTGGGGTCTTGACTTAATGTGGGCCTTGCCAAAGTCATCCTTGGGGTCTTTTGATGGAATTTTACTTCGCTGCCTAGGCAATGAAGAGGCAAAACAGGCTCTCCCTGAAGCACATTCTGGTGTTTGTGGTGGACATCAATCAGGGCCTAAGTTGCACTTCCAACTCAGAAGGATGGGATACTACTAGCCAACCATGGTACGTGATTCCATTGAGTTTGCTAAAACTTGTCAAGCTTGTCAATTTCATGCCAATTACATACATCAACTACCAGAGTCACTGCATCCAACTGTCTCATCCTGGCCATTTGAAGCTTGGGGTCTTGACTTAGTGTGGCCCTTGCCAAAGTCATCCCTGGGTCACCTGTACATTCTCGCAGCAACAGACTACTTCTCAAAATGGGCCGAAGCTATTCCACTTAGAGAGGTAAAGAAGGAGCATGTTGCCAATTTCATCCGGACTCTGCGAGAAATTCAAGTTCAAGCAGTATAAGTCATCCATGTACAATGCCCCAGCAAATGGCTTAGCTGAAGTATTCAACAAAACTTTATGCAACTTATTACGGAAGGTAGTCTCTAAATCCAAAAGAGATTGGCATGACAGAATTCTGGAGGCATTATGGGCGTATCGTACAACTTACCG
The DNA here is from genome assembly GCA_037832335.1 of Carallia pectinifolia. Taxonomy (NCBI): domain Eukaryota; kingdom Viridiplantae; phylum Streptophyta; class Magnoliopsida; order Malpighiales; family Rhizophoraceae; genus Carallia; species Carallia pectinifolia. The sequence continues at coordinate 7,257,589 of CM075453.1, read as the reverse complement.
GACTCCAACACAGGCAACGCCATACTCACTTGTCTGCGGTGTTGAAACAATACTGTCGTTGGAAACACAGATTCCATCTCTACGTATGGCTGTTCTGGAAGGACTCACACAGGAGGAGAATGCTCGCCTACGTCTGGATGAGTTAGAAGCCCTCGATGAAAGGAGGCTCGAAGCACAACAACAACTTGAGTGCTACCAAGCCCTGCTCACCAACACGTTCAACCGTAGGATCCGCCCTCGATCTTTTCAAGTTGGAAACCTTATTCTTGCAGTGCGACGGCCCATCAACATGAAGCATCGGCCTGGTGACAAGCTTACTTCCAAATGCGACGGGTCATACTTAGTGCAGGAGGCCTATACTCACAACGCTTACATGCTGTCAGACCAACAAGGCGTCCGGATCGGCCCAATCAATGGTAAATTTCTGAAACAGTATTATGTGTAGATATGTTCAAAAAAATAAAATCAAAAAATTAGAAAAAAATAAAAAAAAAAAAGAGTTCGGAAGTCCCGATCTGAAAGTCCAAGCGAAAATCCAAATCTGACTATCCAAACCCAAACACTTGAGTCCAATTCAGAAAACTCAAAGCCCAACTCAAAAGTCTGAAAACTAAGTCCAGACTCAAAACCCAAACACTCGACCCAAATCCAATCCAAAGCCCAAAACCCGAAAATTCCAAATTTCAGACAAAGTCCAGAACCCAAGTTCAAAATCCAATCCAAATCCAAAACCCAAACACTCGACCCAAATCTAAAAAAATCCAAGTCTAGAAGTCCAAACACTCAACCCAAATTCAATCTAAAGCCCAAAACCCGAAAATTCCAAGTTCCAGACACAGTCCAGAACCCAAGTTCAAAATCCAATCCAACTCCTGGCCCACATGAGTATAAACTGTGAACGGCCTAAAAATATAAAAGCGACGGAGGGTTTGAGTCTGAAACCTAGCATCAGTCTCAACCGATCTTCACCACATACCAGACATTTGCTCATCTGCCACAAAAAAGATGGAACCAGTTGCAGAACCTCAAGATAAGGGAGAAGAAAGGTCACCCCGCACAAGATGGCAACCAACCATGGCACAACTACAAATTTTGGAGGAAGTCTTCCACAACAATAGAGGTATTATGCCTAATGCATCTCAGATTTACCAACTTGTCTCACGATTGCGCCCGCTCGGGGCAATCGAAGGAAAAAAATGTGTTTTATTGGTTTCAGAATCGGAGAAGTAGGAAGAAACCAGCACTGAGAGCTGCTTTTTCCAAAGAACAGTCTGCTGCCGTTCCGATAGTAGATCCCACCGGTACAACTTCGCCCTCAAATGAAGCAGGTCCGAGTTCTACCACGGTAATGGTCTCTTCAGGCTATAACGATCAAAGCCGTAGCCTGTGGGAGCATGCGTACTAGTCCTGATGGTCTTACGGAGTCAGTCAAGATTTCATTCCTCCTAAGTACTTAAGTTCAGAAGGGACTTTTCTAGCAGAAGGAAGTCATTCCGGCGAAACTTTACCTCTCTTCCTAGAATATTCCACCAACATCAACCAGCCGGGAGGCTCCAGCAACGTCAACATCATCGACCCACCAGACGAGGCCGAGCTTGACTTGGAGCTGCGCCTTGGGCCCCGCCAAGACGGCTGACAAGATAAGGTGCAACGACTTCTGCAGCACACGGTAATGACTTCTGCAGCACACAGTAACGACTTTCGTGACACGCGTCAGCCGTTGCCTCTTTTGTCTCTTATGCAGGAAAGGGACGTGGATGACCTTACTCGATTCTGCGTACCTTCTTTTTGAATTTTTTAAAAAAAAATCTTTATTTTTTATATATATATCCTGCATGCCCAAGTTGTAGTACTCACCCCTTAGCTCTTCTTTTCCTCCAAAAGAAAATGGCTAGTCTCTACACTTGTCTCAAAAAGTTCTTTGATCAAAAGGTTGGAGGCGCGCGAGCTAAGAAAAGAAGGAGTAGTCTTTCTCGAGGGATCCCTAAAAGCCCTCGAAACTCAGTATCCAACGTCATCGGTGTCATGGAGTTCCAACTACTCTCCTTAGTTCACATCTACCACAGAGGGATGAGACGCTGCAATCATCCTAATCTTCATTTAGATGCGACGACGTACAGGGAAGTTTCAACTATTCTCATTACATCGGAGCAGACTCGGGAGTCATCACTACAGTCAGTCTCTCTGTGTGCAGGTCTTGAAGTTCCGAAGTGCTGGGCCTTCCTCTTGGGGAGGTTCAAGTTCTTTACCTACCGGATCATCCTCACCAGAGTTTTGGAACTTCAAAGAACTTTTACTAGCATTTACGAGCTATGGAAGCTCGAACGCACCTAGAGTCAAAATGTCAATTTTTATATTGGCTGGGGTGCTAACTTTCTCAAGATCGTATCGGGTTCCTATTGCGATCCAACAACAGCAGGCATAGTCAGGGTTAGAAGACTTCAACATTCAATGTTCATCAAGACATCTCAAGTTTCAAACTAGATTTCAAAATTCGGTTCGGATTATTTCTGTAAAATTCTTCCTTACCGACCCTTGAAGTGGGGGCATTTGTAAACAAATAAATAAATAAATCCAAGTCAGTGACCGACATCTATAAGAAGAAAAAAAAAATTTCAAAGTAGATGCCGTTGCAGACATGGAAAAGTAATAGCCATGGCGGTGCAGACGTTGAAATGGTGATCATGGCGGTGCCAACATTAGAAAATGGTGCCCATGACAGTGGAAGCATTGAAAAAAAAATGGGAAAACATTTTTGTCCTCTTCCTTGTCAAACTGCCTATAAATAGGCAGTAAGGCAAGCCAATTGGACAACGGAGAATTTGAATTGGGAATTGCAATTTCTTTCTCTTAAATTCCAAAAAAATATATATATATCCAGCAAATCTGTAAACAGAAAAATACAGAGAATTTGAGAGAAAAAGAAAATTTTGAAAATCTCTCAAGAAAATTTCTCCTTTTCCTACGTGTTTTTACTCTACAGTATACTCTCCTAACTCTTTTTTGACAGATATTCTAGGGGTAAGTCACAAAAAATTTGCTGTTTCCATTTCTAAAGTTATTTTTGGATTTATATTCTCTGATCGCTCTAGATCTGAATTTTTGTGAATATAGATCTAAAATTATCAAAATATTATAAATCCGACTGGGATTAAGTCTCATACGGCCCTTAGCAAAATCCAGGCAGCTCATCCGAGAACAAGTTCCTTCGACCCTCGGTGAAATTAAGCCAAATCGGCTCAGATCAGGTCTTTGCGGTTTTTAACCGTAGTTTAAACGTCCAAATCAGATCCAGTTTCAATCTACCCAGTTCAAGAAAAAGTTATGAAATTTATTTCTGTCAAGATCAAGCTCGTGCAGCCCTTGACAGAGTCAAAAAATGAACACTAATCGGAAGATCTACGGAGATCGACCTCACGTAAATTTTCTTTTATTTTTAATTTTTTTTATTTGTAATTTATTTTTATATTTTCGAGTCTAACTGTTACAAATTCAAAATTTACCTGTTATAATTAATTTCCTATTTGTACGCTGTTGTAAATTATTATGTTAGTTATTAGTAAACCACACTCAATAATCAGCCAAAAGATCAAAGAAGAAAAAAACTTAAAAGGGTTTTTTCTTTCTTATAAGAAGTTTGTTGTCCTTCAATTAAATAACTAGATTGACAGTTCTTTTTATTTACATAAACCATACAATACTTTTTCAAAATAAGAGTCGAGATTTCAAAAATAAAAATATGAATTTTAAATATTGAAATAGTTTCTGAAAGACGAATATAAAGTTAATTCCAAGATACTTCCATTGATGACTTTGTTTTTTTTTTTTTTTTCTCAGCGAAGATGGTGAAAGGGACTAGTGAAAGTAAACTAAGAATTTTAACCATTTTTTTGTTTTTTTACGTATGACTATTTTTTTCACTTAAACGAAAGTTGAAGGATATTTTGGTAATTCAAGGGACTGGACAACAACTTGCATTGCAAGTTGCAAGAGTCGCGGAAAAAAAGGAAAAATTTTTAGGGAAGGTCGTTCTCGATGCTTTAATAATATGGGCCGGGTCTCGCTACAGAGCTAATTGATATTTAATTTTCTTTAGTAATAATTGAGGTCCACTCCACACTGCCTAAGCCCTTGGATCATTGACACGTATCCGAAAAACGCCAAAAGATGAGTGGGACAACGGGAATCTTCCCGGTGATCGGTGGGCCACGGTGGAACATAAAGTCACCATTGTTAGACGTGGACGTATTAAAATAATGGGCCCACCGAAAGGTGACAATTTATGGAAAAACAAAAATCATGTCCTAAAAATTACTTTTATTATTACTTTTTTATGGTGATAATTTTAATTATTTTATTATTATTATTTTTTATTATCAAATCTTATGCTATCTGGTCACGATGCTCAATCTGTAACATATAAAAAATATATAATTTTATTTTTTAAAATTTAATATATTTTTTATAATTTTTATTTTTACATTAAATATAATGTAGCTTTTCCTTACTTTTTAATAGTAAAAAATACTGTTCTTGTTGGTCTTTTTCTCAGCAGTCATCATCATGTACTTCCAATGTAAAAAAGAAAAAAAAAAAAAAAAATCATCATGTACTTCCAAAAAACCATGGTCTAGGTTCACCCACTCCCATTAATCAATCAAATAAATAGGAAAGGAAAAGCCTCAACAAAAATGAATCATAGATTGTGGAGATTTTACAAAACCACTCTCCACCACCACCACCACCACTCTCTCTGATCTTTTGATTCATATAATTTGAAAATAAAAACATGTTGGGCAAAAGAACTAACCATCCCATGATCTTGAGGTTGTCTGAATTATTGGTTTCTGGCGGTCGCCGTGCCGCTTCCACTGGTGCTGCCATCAGTCCAAGGAGCCCACTGGATTACAGAATCCAATCGCCGAGAGGACTAAAAACCTACGATCTTGGTGGGGTTGGATTGGGTATTGTTGCTGCGCTTGAGAAGTCTAGTAACGATGGTGGGCACGAAATTTTGGCCAAGTGCACAATTTGTAGCTCACAATCCAATCGATCGGATCCAATCCCAGTTAGTTCCCGCAAAAATTGGGAGCGAATTGAGGGGTGTTGTGAAGAAGTGGAGATGGATAGTAGCTTGGAGAATTACACGTTCGTGACAATTCGTGGACCCAATGAGGAGTCCTTCACAAAGGTGTATTATGATGGTTGTGGAGACAATAGAAAAAGTGGACATCATCGGAGGAGAACCGGGTCTGATTCTGACAGAAGATGTGAAGATCTGGGTGGTGGTAATTGTGGCGGTGTTTTTTGTATGCCCAAGGAGTCGCCGGCGAGAGTTGCCGATGATGTTTCTTTGTATCCAACGTCGGATTTCCTCAGTTCGTGTCACCGTTGTAGGAAAAGCCTTCATGGGAAAGACATTTACATGTACAGGTACAATAAAAATTTCTCCATTTCTTGCATCTTTCTTGTACTATAATATAATTGTAGACCCAAAAAAAAGGGAACTTTAGTTCAAGTTCTTATGGACTGGTTTAATGAATTTACAGGGGAGAGAAAGCATTTTGTAGCCCGGAGTGTCGATCAACGCAAATAATGATAGACGAAAGGAAAGAACAGTGCAGATCAGAGGCTTCAAGATCTGCAGATGTTTCAAACTCCCCTTGCTCTAGAAGCCCCATCTTCTCCACTGGAATTCTTGCCATTTAGCCTCCTATATTATAAACCACTCAATACTTAATACCGGAATTTTTTTTTCGTTTTTGGTATCAGTGGAGATGGTGGAAAAGGGAGCTGGCGAGGGAGATTACCGAGTTCGAATATCAGATCTTTCAGTTACCAATTATCTTACCTAAGGCATCCTCGTCGACGTCGGAATTATTGTTGTTAATATTTTTAAACTTGTGGATGTAAAAATTTGCCATGGACCTTACCCCTACCCCTAAATAACTTCTTTGAGCCAAAAAAAAAAAAAAAAGGAAAAAGGAAACGAAAAAGAAAAAGAAAGTAACAAAATTTTGTATGGATGTGGGAATAGCATCTCTTCTGTTTTTTCGAGAATTATGAAAGCAAAAATGGAAGCCGGACTTCCTTTTTATCTTCTCTTCAGTGATGTTTCGCTTCTTGTTTCACAACTTGTTATGTTTAGACAGAAAAATACGTGTCGGGAAAGATCGTCAGATTCCAGGCTTTGAAATTTGTGTTCAGTAAAATAAAAATTTACAGTGGGCAAAAAAGTACTACAGTTTAAACTTTTGTTTTGGAAATACAGTATTTTGATGTAGTGAAAAAGGGGGAATATACACTACATTTTAATAATTCTTTAAGATTAAAATATCCAGTGATATATAAAATAATTAAAAGTTAATAATATAAAGAATTTTTTTATTTTATTAAGATTTTTTATTTTTTATTCAAAATGATACAAACAGTTACTAATTGATTTACCAACCAAAACACCAAATCTCAAAAGCAATTCCAAATAGATGCAATCAATTGAAATCAATGGTTATTTGGTGATTTATACTAGGAATTGGGTATCTGTTTAAATATTTTTTTGTGTAATAAGACAGTGATTTTGTGCAACAAGATTAATATTGTGTAACAAAAAAATCTGTATTTTTTTATTTTTTTTTTGTTGCATAAAATAACAGTCTTGTTGCACAAAATCACTGTCTTATTGCACAAAAAAATATTTGAATAGATGCCCAATTTTGGAGATGTAACGACACCTTCTATACTATTAAAAGCACCAGATGCAAAGAAGTAAAGAGTTAAATCAAATCACAATAAATAGCGGAGCTTCTTTTTTTGTAACATGAAAAGCCAGTAATTAACTTGTTAAATATCAGAGATTATAGATTGCATGAGATTAGATGCTTTGTATCTCTAAATTTCACATTTTTGTAGGAGATTAAAAGAGGTGGGAGTTTTAAACGCCCGCCTCCTCTAGCCAAAGTCCAAAGTCCAAGTAGTCTGGGTGGCTGGGTAGTATATTGAGGAACATGTTCGTTTTTGGGATATAATTTGTGAGATTTTTTAAATAAATTTAAAAGTAAATTTAAATGACATATATTATTAAATAATTAAAATTAAATAAATAAATTATAAAATTATTTTAATACTATTTAAAATTAAATATATAATAAATTTCTTTAGTTTTTCTTGAGCGGCTCATCAAACCATTCCGTTGTGACTAAGAATAATATAAAACCGTAGTGCAGTGTACCTTTTTTAGCACTCGTGGGCACAGAATACAAGGTACCAATTTCATTGTCGTATCAGAAAATGGACAGCTTTTTCTTTTTTCAAGGGCAGATTCTTTAATCAGACGTGTTACTGACTTTTTCCCCTCTTCCAGATCTCGCTTTATTTAGTGGGATAGATCCATAAAAAGAGTGCGATACTTTTATATTTCATGTAAAATATTTTATATTATATTAATAATATTTAATATCATATATAAAAATTATATGATAAAATAGTATAAAATTATAAGAATTTCTTGTAAATTAGACAAAATGTTTCACGTGTTACATAAAATAATCTGTATGTTATATAAAATCATTTTAATATCTGTTTGCATCCATGCAATCCTCTTTGAAAATATATTAATTGGTAGGATACTGATGACATGCTTGAAGAGGAAGCCCATTTTACACTTGTCTCATCGGCCTGCACCAAGGAGAGGCATCAACTTTTTTGGGTGCCTGCCAGTTTAGAACCCCCTTCATCGGTGTTAATAGTATAAAGAATCAGCAAATAAATGGACTAGATGGAAACTCATGTTTAATCCTTAGTTGTAATTTATCATCTCAAAGAAACTTATGACGTGGCAGTATGGCACAGTGGATAATGACATGGTATACAAAAACCTATCCAAGACAGGAGCTTAAATAACCTCTTTCTTCTCTCTCTTTCTCTAAAACTCTCTGAACAATTACTCTAAGCACTCCCATCCTGTTGGCCAGCAGGGTAGCTAGCCACCCCGTTGGCCAGCCACTCAGGTCCCTCCTCCCAGTCAGGCGTTCTTTTGTTCTCTTTCTCTCCGTCCCACCCCTCTTCATTTCCTCATCTCTATTGTTTCTATGGTGTCTTTTGGTTGAAATTGTCACAATCCGACAACAATAAAGGCACTGACGGCATGCCCAATACCTGATTTACCTCCCTCCACAGTCTACCCTGGTTTTCGCAGTCGCTTCCACGTCCCCCACCACGCTCGTTGTCGCGTCCGACGTCATCGTCTCCACCTACTTCGCCACATATGCCGCTGTTGTCGTATTCACCACTATCCTCGTCGCAGCCAATCCTGCTATTGCCATTGCCAACGTTGCCTTCGCTACTCCTGCTGTTGTTGGGTTCATCGCCGCTGCCGGCAACCATGTTTCCTCCGCAAATGGCTGTTCCTCGCTTTGTTGGGGCGGCCGCGACTCCTCTGCCGATAGCCATTCCTTTATCGTCAACCCGACAGTGTTTGGATTAGTATTTTAGAATGTGATTTATTTTGCTTGTGTACAAGTTTATGTATATAACTTAATATTTTTGGGAATCATTGCAGGATGTACCAGCTCGATTTCCGTCACAAATTCATCTGAGTGTGGTTGGTGCTACTTTTGGCAGTTTTGTCCGACTTGCTATAATCTAAGATCTTATCTTTGGATAGGTTTAAATATAGTTCAATATATACTTTTGATATAGGGTTTTATTAAAATGAGTTGTGTGCTCAAACAAAAATAGTCTTTGTGATTGCATCATTTGTAGGTTAATCTGATCAATTTGTATTATTGCTTGATGCAGGTCACCATGTATCCCTACTTTTCCTACTTTATGCAGGTTTTTCCAACATTCTCTTGTCAGATCAATGTACGGTTTATTGAGCGTTATTAATGCAATAATTTCTTATGGTCAAAGGACAGGAGCTTAAATATCCATCACCCTAGTGATTTAAGAAAACACATGCCTTCCCCTTCCAAAGGTGATTGGGAAACCATGATAATGGCATTAGTGGTAGTACATCAGGTGCTGGGTGGCTGCGACGTTGTGGAATCCTCCATCATAGAACGCCTGACTGGTCCCGACAGCACCCATTCCCATGGCTGCTTGCTTAAGGGCATGCTGATCTTGTGGATTCAAGAGGGCTTGTGCACTGCCCATTTTGCTCAGCGCCATCTGCCTTTCAAAGGCTGCAAGGTCAGCGGCTGAAAAGCCTGGAACATGTGCAGCAGCTGGTGGGGGAAGAGGGGTGGAGCTTGTACCTGGTGGAGTAGGCTTGCTACCCCATGAGCACTGTGGAACAAGAAATTGGGCAATGAAGCCATTATTCACATCACGGCAAAGGGAAGTATGACTCAAAGAATAAGTCAGCGTGAAAAAACAATACCAACAATATATGTGGAGTACCCGCGCAAAAAGATATCTAATTAAAACTATACGCAAGGACAAAGCAGAATAAGCAGAAAACCTCACTGCAGAACAAGTCACAGAAATTCCTAATAGCCGAAAAAAATGAAGCAAGTCGCTGAAATATCTGACCATCAAATTGATTTTATCCTCAATGATAACAACCAATCAATGACTAAGAAGAAGGAAAAAATTGATATCTACTTGTCAATAATAGAAACCAAAGCCTAGAATGTACCTTAAGCGGCTTGCCATATAGAATCCGAGCATTTCCCATCTGAATAGCAAGAGCTGCTTCACCATGAGTACTATATCTCACAAACCCAAAGCCTTTCTCCCGTTGCACCCGCACATCTTCAATAGTTCCAGCACCAAGGGCATGAAATTGCCGATGTAGATCGGCAGAAGAAACCTACAAACAGGTTTTTTTAGCTAGAAATATCTCCATAGACAGGAACTCCAGAAAAGTTTCTTCCAAACTTGTCTAGTTAGGCCCAATGATGCAGTTACTAGGTTATTCTATTTGCTTTTAGAATCAAAACTTAATGAAAGTGGAATTTGGCTGAGGTAAACCCCTGCATCTGATTCAGGTATGAAGTTTAAGCATGCTTTCAAAAGGCTTTCGCTTCAAGCATGCAAGAGGGGCTATTGTAGGATCAATCAATAGTTGAACGACCAGCTAAGAAATATAACCCTCCTATCTTATCCAACAAGGCAAGGATAATCTAAAGCAAAAGCATCTTTCAAAATACTGACAAGATACTAAGAAACAATAACTAACACCCATAACAAAGAGAAAAGCCCCTGCCTCAGGAGCAAGATTGCCAACATAAACAGTGGTGTACTGAGGATTATTCTCTGGCACATCATCGCTATTCTTTTCTTGAGAGTCATCTGCATAGAAGCAAAAATTACTCCCTGAGCTCTAACATGGAAAAAAAAATTCATCTGGCAATCATAATTCACTCAAGCAAATTTCGAAGGGGGAAAAAGCGATGATCTCAGGGGCATTCAATGATAATAATACAGGCCTCACAATAACAAACAAGAAACTGTTCAATGAGGGAGGAATAATGTAACAAATTCAGGTACAGAAATCACATCAAGCATAAGCATAATGTCATTTTTATAATGTACAATACGAGCTGAAGTGAAAATTTAATGACAGATATCAATGTCACAACCCGGATAATCAAGAAATTAAAACATTGACATTAGAACCAGTAAAATCGAGAATAATATAAACCGATGGAAGCTTAATAGTGTAACATATGTTTCCGCCTTTATTCCCCAAAATGCTGACAAGTTCAAAACACGGGAATAGAAAGCCATGATCAAAGAGAAACTAGGAAACTGAGAAAAAACTTCAGAACTCAACAACCACCCATTAATGTTTCCCCATAAAAACTAATAATTCAATGCTCACAGACAAGCTCACCTGATGCGCCATTTGTCAGCTCCACAATACTTTGGGCATCAGAACTCTGCTTTTCATCATTAGAGGTGGCACCTTTAGTGGCCCAGTTGCATCGAATTTGTCTGCTTCCAAGCCACTTGCCTGTTATAACAGATCATGACATTATTCTGGGAATAGTGACTGTGAAGGATTAGGTCCTATAAGCATTCTACCTTGTACTAACATCAATTGTTAAACACTGGAATTTAACCATCAACTTGGTATAACAGTTGAAGGTTGAGTATGTCCATAAACAATTTAATCATCAATTGCTTTTTGTTTTTGTAGGGACTAGGGATCGAACTCTAAACCTAAAACTAAGAGTTTAGGTACTCTATCACTGGACCTTGTGGCTAGTGGCTTTTACCAATCAATTGCTCAGAGAGTTTAAAAATGTAAAAGCTTCAGTATGACCATAACCAATTTATAGCAAAACAGATTATTTGTCAGTGTAAAAATGGATACTTACTATCCTACCCCTCTCTCTCACACATACTCAATTATCTATTAATTGCTCTTGGCCAAGTTTCACATTCAATTTGATACCACATGCCTCATTTGACATGTCCCCATTTCTCACTGCCCTGGCTACCCATAGTCTTAAAACAGTAGCAGTCCATAAAGCCTTAACACTATGACATATGCATGCAAGACTGATAATTGAAAAACAAAACCCACAGAGGCAGTCAGTTTTTGCATACCATTTAAGTCATTTATTGCACTTTGAGCATCCTGAACAAAAGAACACATCGATAAAATTCATGACACAAAATGCAAATCTGAAACAATATATAAGACATATAAATTTCAGTCGAGAGATTCAATACCTGCTGACTTCTGAAGGAAACAAACCCAAAACCCCTTGAACGCCCAGTCTTTTGGTCCCACATAACCCTAGCATCCCTGCAATCAGTGAACTTATCCAATTGGCCTTCACAAAGCTTGAAAGATCAGAAATCTTGGAGACAAATTTTTCATAAAATAAATTAAGGAAAAGGGAACTTACGAACAACTAGGATAAACAGAGAAGCACACATGCAATGTAGCGTCTGTAACTTCAGGGCTAAGGTCTCCAACAAAGACATGGTAATGACCTGCATGCCACATCAAAAATAGCTTTAACTGTAAAAAAACTGAACATTACCATCAGACTGGTCAAACTCAGAACATTAAAAGACCACCATAAACCTGATGTGTCCTCTCTTTGGCTACTAGCATATGCCCAATTAACTTTAATAGGCTGCCCAAACCTGTAAATGAACTATTAGGACATAGGAATTAAAAATATCCAATAGCAAATTTTGAAGAAGTCTAACTTACAAATGCCTTCCATTGAGAGTCACAATGGCCAGGCCTGCTGATCGGCGATCAAAGTAATCCACAAAGCCATAGGATGACTGCAAAGAAATAAACCGGATGCTGCCATATTAGTAGCAAGACAAGCAAATACACAAGAAGATATTTGATAAGAAACAAATTGGTCAAATAAGTTATGCAGCAAAATTGCCACCCAGCTAAAAGACAACCCCTGGTTACCAGCACACCAGCGCTCAAAACATTACATGATTGATTTTGACCATCCAACAGCTTAGGAAATGTTAATCCAATTGCTGAATTATGCCTGACCTTCTCTTTCCTAATGAGCTTGCATCCTTCAATGGCACCCGTACTTGAGAAAATCTCTTGAAGAACAGGTTCTGTAACCTGCGAGTGGATGTTTCCCACATAGCTGCCATTTCAAACAGACATAAGTAAATGAATCGTCATCAAATAAACACTACCCATGCAGGGAAAACTGTTCATCAAAGGATGCACAATCTGGGGTAACATTCTAGAAAAGAAAAATTGGAAAAAGCAAAGGGTAGGTTGCAGAATAACGCTTAGAAGCAAATCATTTCCACCAAATGAACACTTTAATCTAGAAAAAAGAGGGAATAATTGTTCAATTGGAGAAGTACAATTTCTACCAGTTAAATATGAAAACAATAAGTTGAGCTTAAAAAACTTCAAAAAAGAAAAGTGGGCTACAACACTCACACACTGCGGCATGTACTCGAATCAAAGCCAGGAGGCAGATTTCCACTCATGATAGGCTCTATCTGCAAAATCAAAATGGAAAAATAAAAAGAAATAAAAATCCTAAAAGTCAAAAACCTAAACTCCCTCTTACCAACCTAAAATCCTTAAAGTCAAGCCAGTCACCAATTATATGTTGTAAAACGCCTAAACTCGCAAAACTCCAATACTTACCAACAAAATTTAAATTTCTATCATCCCATAAGGCTTGATGAAATCCATATATACAACGGCACTATATTCCACTTGAGTTGTTGTCTGTCTTTGAACACCGGAAACTAAACCTAAGCCCTACTGTTCAACTGAAATCAGGCACCCATCAACAGCAGGCAGATGTCTAAATACCAAAAAAATGTGCCTCATCTCTTCAACCAGGTTCTGGTGCACCTAGCCTGATTAACCATAGACAGTAATCTACCAACAATTTGATCACAAGATCGCTCATAACTCGCAGTAAAGCCTATGGCTTTAATTATTTATGTATCCAATGCCACCATAACTCTCAGATTAAGAAACAAAATAACACCCGCACTAAGCATTCAAGTGAACATTCCAGTTACCATGCAAAACAACTAAAAGAACAAATTCAACAAGGAATCCAGCAGTCCTTTGCTTCGAAACAATAACATTCAAATAAAAAAATTTCCCCTTTCAATCAATTTTCCCACAAACGATTTACCATCTATTCAATCAGAAATGACCTTTGTTGAACAATATCACTGAATAAAAAAACATCATGAAATACACCTCACCAAACCGATCCATCCACCAACCAAACTCAGTTTTAAACCCAATAATTAACTTTGTTAACCATCAATTCCTTACAAACACACAGAGAGATTTCAAAAACAAAAAAAAAAGAAATTTTACAAAAGGGTAGCATTCATAGAATGAAAACATCCCAAACAGCCCAAAACCAGTCAAATTCACACCCCACAAAAAAAAAAAAAAGAGAAATAAAAGTAAAAATGAAAAGGGTGGGAAAAATGGAACCTGGGGAGCAGCCAAGAGAGCGGGATGGGAAAGAGGATACATGGCCTGTTGTCTTAGCCTCTGCTGCTGCATCGTCCTTTAAGGGTCACAGAAATTTAGGGTTTACGGTTTCCAAGGAAGATTGGAAAACCAGAATACAGAATTATACAAAGGAAAATGATAAAAGAGAGATAGAAGAAAATGGGGGCGAAAAATAAATTGAACCAAAAAAAAAAAAGGAAGAACGATATAAAAAAAAAAAGAAAGAAAGAAAGAAAGAAAAGAAGAAGAAGACCCTCGAAAGGGAGAGGACGATCAAAGAAAATAAAAGACTGAACGATTGAAATAGAAGCGATGACAGGTGCCCTTTTGGTGGTGTTTTCATTATAGATGTCTTTGGTCCCATTACGTGTAATTAGGCATCCAGTAAATTCTCTCTCTCTCTCTCTGTCTTTTTTTTTTTCTTGTCAAAAAATTAAATCTTACATATATTTAATTATCTTAAATATTATTAATATTATTAATTTTTAAAACAATTCAGAAATTCTTTTTTTTTAATCCAATGGCCAGTGTTTGGACTTTTCGTATTCCAATGAATTTTCACTGTCAAAATTAAAGTGTCTGTTTCTACAAAAATACAAAAAAATAAAAATATGGATACTATTTTCAAATAGATGAAATTTTATATATATATATAACCATAAAATTTTTTATGTACGAGATGAATACTACAAAGTGGGATGTAAGTTATATGGTTATGGCCATGCTAGTGTATTAAAATTCGCTCTTCTTTCCAGTGGCCTTATTTCTGCTCTAAGCAAGACAGGATTCGGCTCCAGCAGTGTTTTTTTTTTTTTGACTTACAAAATGGTAGTCGAGCAGCCACTCCAATTCTTTCGGTTCTGCGTTTCGTTCGGTTCTGCGTTTCGTTGAGAGAGTGTTTGGGTTAACTTTTAAAAAATTGCATTTATATTTTATTTTCAAAAAATAAGAATATAAGTGTTTAATAAATTTTTTAGTATTATTATTTTATTCTATTTATTTTTTTATTTAATTTCTTAATAACAGTTGATTGAAAAGTAATTTCGAGTTACTTTTTGGATTACTTTTTACTTTTTAATATTAATAATAATTTATATGAACTAAATTACAATATTTATATAATTTTTTTTTACTTGACACATGAATTAGATATATTAATTTATTTTATTAGTATTTATATAACTTCAATAATTTTTTTAAGTATTCTTAAATAATATTTTTTTCACTTCAGTTTTCTTTAATATTGACATTTATAAAAAAATTTCAAACATAATATTTTTTATCATTTAATAAAAATTAATATTTTTTTAAAAAATTTAAAAATTAAGTAAAATAATTATTAATATTATTTATAAAAATATTATTCCAAAATATAAAATTATAAAATATAAAAATAAAATTTTTAATATGATATATCTACACGAATTATATGTTAAATTAAACATTTTATTATTCAACAGTAACAGTAAATATAAAATTAACTAAACATTTTATTAATTTTATCAGTAATCAGTAATAATAAATAGAAATCAACAATCAGTAATCAATAGTAATAATCAGCAACAACAATCAATAACAGTAACATTTAACAGTTAACTTAAACAGGTCTTAAATTTTAGATTTGATATAGTCCAAATCTCAGCCCAACGAGTACCAACCCAAAGAAATTGGGACCCAAGTTCATGACCTGGAATGCATGGCTCAATATGGCCACAATGCACCAGTCTGGTCCAGTGATGGGTTAGTAAGAGAAGTACATTGTGCCAGCTTTATGACAAAAAAAAAATGTTTAATCTGAAAATTAAAAGCAGGCAGCCCAGCCCAGAAGGGGGGTATCTAAGTCGATCTTTGACAAGATTGGCGCAGGCTAAGTGTTTGTAAAAAGGGAAACAAAGTTCTTTAAATTAACGAGAGTAATTTTAAAATAATGAAAAAATAATATTAATTATTAAATAATTAAATTTATAAAAAAATGCTATTGGATAAAATTAAGCTGCTATTGATTATTATTTAAGTGTAGTAATATAATCTTAGTCTTACAAATAAATATAACATTAAACTTTGTTAATTAAACTTATAAATAAATAGAATTAGATATCAACTGTAAAATTTTCAAAATAAAAGATATTTCCTTTTATTTATAACTTAAATTAATGAAACATACACCATTTATTTTAATTAGAGCTATATTATTATTTATTTATTCTGTTGAGACTTTTTAATTATATGTTCGAATTTTAATAATTTTGTTTTATTTGCTTGTATGGTCTTTCGGTCTCTCTTATAACCTATGTGATCAAGTGTTAAAAAAAGAGGTTAGCCTGAGACGGTTCAGCCACCGGCGCTAACATTCCAGCAACGACTGCAACTCTGATAAACTGATGATCCTAAGAATTGTAAAGCCAATTCAGTGCCTTGTTATTAACAGACTATCATGGCATTCTTTCAGAAAGAAAATTTCGATTGAGCAATCGGGTTTGCCACTGTTAAAATTTTGTTCATGCTAAAGTTAATTAGAAGAACTAATAGTGAGATTGATAGACAGTTAGATCTATGGCGCCACATTACAGTCTCAGCTTCCAACATAATGAAAGAGCTAACAGATATATATGTTATAAGCTTCACCCAGCCTAATAAGATATCAGGCCAACATCCCGATGCCTAAAAACAAAAATTATTAATGGTTGAATTAATGTTGCGACTGAACAGTCAACCCGAGCCACGATCTGTTGTCAGTTGGCTTAAAGAGAGATACGGAAGCGCTACTTGGCTGATATGGGGCTCTTGCAGCGATCCTGTAAAGTGCCACAACAAAAAAGAGTAACATCGTTAATTAATGCAATGAATGTAAATATTATTGCTTGAAATATAGCGACAATTCACATATGGACATAGGAACAAAGTG
This sequence comes from Carallia pectinifolia, assembly GCA_037832335.1. Classification (NCBI taxonomy): domain Eukaryota; kingdom Viridiplantae; phylum Streptophyta; class Magnoliopsida; order Malpighiales; family Rhizophoraceae; genus Carallia; species Carallia pectinifolia. The sequence goes on along the minus strand of CM075453.1, from coordinate 7,240,739 downwards.
ATTGTGAACTCAATCCTTCTGGTTGAACCAAAAGTATTATTAAAATGGATACAATTCTTTCAACCTCAACATCTAGATGAAATCTATTTCATTGCATCAGCAGCAAATTTTGAAACTACAGAGGCAAATGATTTCAATGTACTAAAGACATAATTTCCAAGCACATGTTTGTGAAAAGCCTACCTATCTTTCCTTTTCTCCAAAAACCGTTGGAGAGAAGCGCTCCTGGCAATAGGCAAATCTGATTGGAAAATCATAATAGACAAAACCATTAGTAATTTGAATCACCATCACTATTGAATAAAAAAGGACCAAGCAGTCAAAAAGAAATTAATTACCTCTGGAAAGGGGCTGAAGGGGAGGTTGCACGTGCTCTTGAATTAAATTTTTCCCAAAACTAGGAATAGCATCAGGGCTGGATTCACTTGGACTTCTAAATACATTAGAAGCAAAGATGGGATTTCTCTTAGCAGTAGTGGGAGGAAAGGCAGCATTACGGCCCTTGGAGCTTCCCTTGCTAGGCAAATGCATAATTTCCTTGGCCTTACCAGCGGGAATATCATCAAAGACGAATACTTGTCCAGCATAAAATATGGTCATTTGTGCAGTTTGGGGCTCCAAGGTTCCAAACTTGTTATCGCTAGCAAAAAAAAAAAAAACATATTAGTGCTCGCAAATCAGTTAAACAGTAAATTTCACCTCCCATTACAATGTTCTTTATAGGTCCTAATATCCCACATGCAGTAAATTCACCAACGCTTTAGCAATAAATTAACCTACATTATTTTTTTTTTTTCATTACTTTCTGATGAACCCAGATTGTAAAACTGTTCAGAACATGTCAAAATACATGATAAACTATCAATGCATGGTTCCAAATTCCAGTACACTGGTGTATCAAATAGAGAGTAAATCAACAGACCTTGAACCCACATTCTGTTGGGAATCTTCTTTAAAAGACAAGGAGGTAAACCCCGCCTGTTGGGGAAACAAATCCATGGCTCTTAAATTCCTGAGGGACCCCATGTTTCGGGTTTGAGCATCATATGACTGTTCGATCGCTGGAAACAAATTCAACATTGTTGCTGCTACGTCAGGTGTACCTGCAATGTTTTGATACATCAAAGGAAACCTCAGATCTCTCTGCTTTTGGATCCACAGCCTTGGAAGATATAAAATGAATTTTTTTTTTTTTAAGAAAAACCCAGAAAGCCGACTCTGATTAGGCCCATGCCAACTTCAATTTTTTTTTCTTTTGTAAAACTCTTTTATTTTCTACACAAATAAATCAAAAAGATTTATACCAAAAAAAATAATTAAAAAGACGCAGCTGTTTTTTAGGAGAGAAAAAGGGGCAAATTTTTTCTTTAAAAAAACAAATGCATAGTGAGTACGTCGTCATGGTGGACAGAGACTGGGATCATCACATCCTCATTTAACTTCACTTAACCATACAACGATATTAATAAATCTAAAATATAATACCGAACTCCTAACATAAATCTCCTTTTATTTAGGAGCGATGATAATAAGAGAATTTAAAATTAGATGTAAAACACACTATATTTCTACTAGACTACCGGCGGTAAAAAAGGGCACGTTTTGAACCGTTAAGCAGGAACACGTCAATTACAATTGCGAATTTATTGGATCTAAAGACTAAACACTAAAACAGAGGGCGAACGGAGAAAGAACAGGCGGATTTCAGTTATGCGACAAAGTCAACACAGTTTGATTTGGTGCGTTTTGAAAAATAATTTCAAACCGTTAAAAATAGGTCATAGTTTAACATATGGTTTAGGACAAAACCGAAGTAATAAATTATATTCAGAGAGTTCGTTTAAATCAAATTAAATCATTATTACGGTTTGATTTTTTTTATCAAAAAGAAATTATTTTACGGACACGACGGTCATCATATCCTTATGTTGAGGTCAAGATCAACCGTTAGTATGCTTATCCAATCATTCTTTTCTTTTCTTTTTCTTTGGTCTGAGGTTTATTCAATCTTTCTTATAAAAAAATTATCACCGAAGTACTAATGGATCCGAAACAAGCCTCTTAAAACTTGACCACGGTATTAACGAATCTAAAATTTTATACACTGCGCTCACACTAATCCCAAATAAGTGGAGAAAAGCGGGTGCAAGAACTCGAACCTGAGTCTGTACTGGCGGCAATATGCCATATCACTAGTAAGTTATTACCTCTAATGATTATAGTTTGGTTTCCAGTTTAATAAAATTGCATGTCTAATATGTAACTTGTATCATAATATTTGTCCAAGATAAAATACATAGGCTATGTTACAATATGGTTTGCAATTTGATTTGGTTTAAAATTATTCAAAGACACAAAATAGATCGTAAAACATAATTTATAAAGAATTCAGACCAAATTATATTTTATAAACCACCAAAGCCAAATTAATTTGCCAGAATATAATATAATTTGATTTGAATTAAATTTTAAGAAATTAAGAGAGCGCGCACCATTTTCATTTGATTCGATGTTGCATTTCATTCCGCGACGGAGATCTGCAAAACTGCCGTTCTCCTTCAGGTAATGACTCAGCAGGCTACACTTCTGCGAGAAGCTCAGCTTCTCCGGCACCGCCGCCGCCACAGCCGCCTTCTTGTGGCCTTCAAACTCAGTAAATTCACCTCTGCTAGACATATTCTCATAGAATAACTATAAACCAAAAAAAAAAAAAAAATTCTCAAAACAAGAAAAAAAGATCCAACGAGAGTTTCCTCTCAATTACGGGATAATGGAAATCGAAAAATCGAATTGCCTCGATCGAGCGTGCCTCTTCGACAGGTGTAAGCAGAAAGGGAGAAAGCGCGTTTTGCGTGTTGTGGCTGCTGCGTTGCTTGCAATTTGTTTATTACATAAATGCGAGGCAGGCACAAATTAAATGGACCACGAGGAATATATGGAGCTTTTCTCTCTTTTTTTTTTTTAAATTTTTTTCTTATTAGATGGTTCCTTGCAGCTTCGCGCGTTTGCGGGTCAGGGTTGAATAGTAATATAAAACTAGAAGATATGTTTCTCTTTTATTTATTTATTTATTCTCATACAAATGAATAGGAGAAATGTTTTTTAATTCTTAAAACTGGTTGCAATATAACAAGCAAAACGTGGTGATTGCACATTAATACCATACAATTCGATTAAAAAATTATTAAATTAAAAATTATGCGTATATAAATTATTAAATAAATTACATAATTTTTACGTGTCTTTCTTACGCTCACCAAGGAGCATTTGATAAAATATTGAAAACGTGTAAGGCATCAGTATCGCTGCCGTATTTGGCATGCATTTGTCGCTTTGTTGAGGTTCATTGTGAGGGGTTTTTGTCAACCACGTGCTCTTTGTACTTGGAAATCGCAATCTTTGCGTGTTCCACTGCGACAGCCGCTCCCAACAGATGGCAACGACTTCGTCTTCTTGTTTGCGGGGAATTCCCTTTTTGTTTGGAAGATATTTAACGCTATCCTGCACCGGGATAAGGAAATCGTGAGGCCGCCACCGCGAGTGGTTTTACTAAAATTATTTGCAGCCGCATCCAATTTCTTTTTCCTTTTTTTTATTTTTTTATTTTCGAAATTATCTTTTCAAATTTTCGGGCGGAGAGCCGGAGATGCTTAATAAGGGGAAAATGGTTGTGCTACTAATTCTATTCGGAATATAATAAAGAGTCCAAAAAGAAGATAACTTTCTTTTTTTGTTTTCCTTTTTTTTTTTCTGATATCATCATATTCATTGTTGTGTAATGCAATATGTAGTTCAAATTTTTGTAGAACAATCGGCCACCAACAACTATGCTAGCAACGCTAATGGAAAGGCTGACCTTCTTTGCCATCTAATTTATTGCAGTTCATTGGTTAACTTACGTCTGATCCATTATTTACAATACAAGAGTTGAAAAAATAGTTTTGCCAAGATTTTTCTAAAGTTAGATTCAAGAGAAAATTATAGAACTTAATCTTAAGAGATCCAAATATAATCTTTTTATTGACTTCCTCAATGTTGCAATATTGTAACAAACAAATTAAATTAAAGAAGTCTAGTAAAAACACCTAATGTTATCTTTAATTATTCATCTATTTTCCTAATCTGTTTTAGTTGCTTTCATTTTTAATTTTTTTCTATCAATTTTTTAAACTTTTGGATGCCATACCTTCTTTCGGATGAGTGAAATTATGAGTTTGCATAACTACTGAAAAACGTAATTTAATCCGAACCTAAATAAAACAAAAATTCACGATATTATATTTAGGTTCTAATATTAATCAATTAAAGACTCATCGTGCTTTTAATTTATTAAAATTATCACCATGGTATCGAAATGCTACAAATGAGACCACATTAAATCACAATAAACTCAAGTGAATCCCTACTTTATTTTTACTTTTTTGGGAAAAAAAAGTGAACTTCTATCTTTAATTTGTCCATTTCAGTTTCTAAAAGGAAATTTAGCGGGGCTTTGATTTTATTGAATGAATCTATATGCTTTATGAATCACACTAAATAACTTCATATATGCATTAATAAAATAGTTAGGTAATTTTATTTAATGATATCTAATAATTTTTTTATTTTTACTTTTTTACAAATTTAATTATTTAACGAATCATATTATTTTATAATTATTTTAAACTGATTTAAATGAAACCATCTAAATTTTTCTATACATTATGTAGAGGCCTGCAATTTTTCAGGTGAACAAGCATGAAACGCGCAAAGTAGGTACTAGGTAGCATGGAAGGTAGGTATTAGGCAGTAGAAGTGTTCGCGGATTAAATTGAGAAGATTTGAAAGTATATCCACATCCAATTTACTGTTGGCGGGTTGAATAATTTTTATATGCATCCAATCTATCATATAACTCAATCCATCTAATTTAATCCGTCATTGACAAATTAGATTGGATAGGTTTCGACAGATTGTATACAATAAAAAAAATTATAATTTTTTTTCAATTTATACTTCTCTTCAATCATCAATATTTTTACTTATTTTTACTAATTTTATTATTATAATGTATATATTATATTTATTTATAATTTTAAATATTTATGAAAATTGATTAAAATTCATTAAAAAATTATATTAAATTAATTTTACTTAACAAAAGACATCTTAAAATTAATTTATTAAATAGTCTATATATAATTCATAATATTGAATTATATATATATATATATATATATAAAGCGCTGGTACGTGGACAGGACAGGATTATTGGACGCAAGAAAGACGGGACAACTTTTTTTGTGTTTTTCTTTTGCTTTTGGCTGGTTGTCCTGTGAAAGAGGGGGCAAAATATTTTTTTAACCCTTGAGCCCTACCATCCCGTCTTTTTAGCGTCAATATTTTCCTTCCACTAAGTTTTTTCGATATAAATATATATATATAAAGTTCGTCTAAGCATATGACGAATTTGAAATTGTTTACATTAAGCGCGCCGTTTTAAATTAAAATTCCTTTAAATGTTTATCAAGGGTATAATCTTAATTTCAAATTTCTTAAATGTATATTATCTATTAAGTAGGAAGTAAGGCTGTAAAATGTCATATTGATAATTTTAGAATTTATTTAAAAAAGAGTATCCCTCATAAAAATGTAGATATACATAACATAATATTACATGAATTTCGTTTCTTAGGTGTATATATATATATACATATAGGCGAATCAGATTAGATTAAGTTGATTGAACCCTTAATCAGTATTCAATCCGTTTTTGATAGATTATAAAATTTTAAAATCACAACTAATTAAAGTTTTGGCGGTTTTGATGGGTTTGGATTAAATTAGATGACATTGATCGAATTGGATCAGATTGATCGGATTGGATTAGATTGATTAATTTTTGAACAATCCTATTAAGCAGCGTGACATTTCTTGACCAAGTGCAAGGTATTCCGCTATCCAAACAGCCGAATTGGAGGCAGTTGTGACGGCGTCAGACCCGTGCAGTTGAACGATGCCACATACCACCGAAGCGGGCACCGCCACAAGCAGTGCTAACAAGTCTTTTCAAACTAGAATTAAGAATAAATAAAAAAAAACTAATTTTATGCACGGCTAAATGCTGAGAGAGTTGATCAATGTTGTTAAAATCGGTTCGGATCGATTGGTCCGACCGATTCAATTGGTGACCGGTTAAAGGTTCGAGCCGGTTCATAGTTACTGTTACTCTTTAATTTGGACCGGTCAAAATCGGTCTAAACCGGTAAAAAACGGGTCAAAATCGACGAAAATCAGTGAAAAATCGAACCCGATTCAACCGGTTCAAACCGATATGAAAGTTTTATAAATTATAATTTGATCTCAATATTTATTTAAATTATAATTTGAGTTTTAAATTTAATTAAAACTTTCAATTTAGTCCTAAATTTATCAAAACTTTCAATTTAGTCTTAAAATTATCAAAACTTTCAATTTAATCCTTAAAAATAAAAAAAGTAATATTTAATAATCATGTATAAGTATTATTTTTTTAAATTATTTTTATAAATATAAATATTAATAAATACCGGTTCAAATATCGATTCGACCGGTTGAATCTTGACCCACTAATATTTTTGGTTCGATGACCGGTCTGATTCTGACAACCTTAAAGTTGATACAAGAAACACCAGATTATCTGACCAAAAAAAAAAGAAAAAAAAAAAAGAAACATCAGATTAAAAGAGAGTTGATACAGGAGAGACACAAAATCCTTTTTTTTCCACATTTTGAATAAGTTTATTATATATTAATATTAACTATATTATATGTCAATTTTAAATGTATTGTATATTATAAATTTTTATGTTTTTATTTATTATAAAAATATTTTTATATACAATACAACTAAAATTTACGTGTAAGAGTAAAAGATTTCTCTGTTTCTATCCACGTTAGCTTTACTTATGTCCCTCTACCTTTTGCGAGAAAGAAATGTAAAATAAATTGAAGGAAGAAAAAACGAAAATATAGAGATGCGGGAAGTGCACGTTACCTCCTGCTTCAAGCACCAACAGACAGGAGGCACTGCGGACATGCGTTGCTACTATAGTTCTGTTTCCGTCGCAATTAAATTAGTCACAAGAATTCCATGGTTTCCCATTTTCATGCCAAATCTCCCTGTCCACTCCATTTGCACTCTGTCTGTCTATCCATCAGTTATCGCCATCAAACTTTCAGACATCGCTGGCCCCATCACGACCACCTCGCATCTTACAAAATCTTCTGACTGTGAATAAAAAAATAATTAGTTGACCCATTTACCGTATGTTTCACGAGTCACAACCTGTGAAATTCAACTGTTGAAATTGTCGGGTAAAAGAAACTGGAGGCTTAAGAGAGCCACGTCAAAAATAAAAAAATAAAAGAAATTGTATGGCCAAGCACTTATATAATTAAATTGTGTTTAAATTTATATTTTATGTAATAATGAGTATATTTTATATAATTATATTAATAAAAAATAATATAAATAAGTATTATTATTTTTTTAATTTATATTTTTTTAATTATAATTATATAAAATATATTTACTATTATATAAATTATGTGTTTTCTAGATGTCATTTAGATAAAAGAATTCCTGACCATATAATGGGTCCTTTATGCTTTGTTTCGAAACCAAAGGAAAAGAAAAAGGAAAGAAAAGGAAAGGAAAATAGTTTCTTTTTATTTTTTTATTATTTTTTATTAATATAAATAATTAATTTTTACTTTTTCTCTCATAAATTATTATTTATTTTTTTCTCATAATTTTTTAATCATTACTTTTTATTATTCATAATATTATTATTACTATACTATTTTTTATTTTTTTCTTTTCTTTTTTTTGGTCAAGATTTTTTTTCTTTTTTATTTATTTTCTTTCCATCCAAACATAGCAGAACAGGGAACGGAGAGTAGAAGTAATCTGGGCCTCGCATGAGCCCGCCTTTTTTTTTTTGATGTGGCTCTCTTGAGCCTCCAGCTTCTTTTGTTTGGTTTTTTTGAAAAAAAGATAATATGTATAAACAAATAAAGTAATACGAACAAATTTAGTTGTATTTAGTTAGTAAGTAATCGTATTTATTAACTTGATCTGCCTCGAGTCCTGCATTTGTTTGTTTTTCAAAAAATCTATTTTGTAAATTTATCTTGTCTGTTTGAATATTATATAGTTTTTAAAGAATAAAAATTAAAAATATGCGGGACTCAGAGCAGCCCAGGCCGTCACATTCCCTCTTCCATCCATCTTAAAGAAGCTGTTTGTAAATTTATTTAGCCTGTTTGCATGTTATATAGTTTTTTAAAAAATAAAAAATAAAACACGCGGGACCTGCTTTTATAATTATTATATGCTCGTTGATTTTTTTTTTTTTGAAAAAAAGAGTGAAACACCCGGTCTGAACGGTTATAGAGTAAAGCAAAATAATTTTACTAATATTTTTTAAGACCAACTGAAGTGCACCTGGTGAAGGATCTTTTAGAAATTGAATACGACAAGCCTGCTGCTGCGCCAACTCAGCTATAAAAATGTTCGTTGATTTTATGTTGAGATATATATACAATTTCGGTTCATATTACAAGAAGTCTGGGTTACTTGAAATTATATTGTAAAAAAACAAAAACTGATTTTTTTTTAGTACAGATTAAAGAGAACTAAAAAAAAAAAAGTTGACTTTTAATAAAAACCTAGTGTAATAAGAACTGGACCGGACCGACCGGTTGAACTAAAAAATCGGGAACTGGTCTAAAGTCTGATTTGGTTCTCTTAAAAAACCGGAGACTTTCTGAACCGCTTCAAGAACTGGAAAATTGGCCGATTCAACCGTGAACTAGAGAACTGGTTTCAATTTTACGATTTAAATGGTTCAATCAAAAATAGTAAAAAATGTGAAAATTTTTCTGTTAAGAGCATGCCAAATACCACTAGACCACATTTCAATTTGTTAACTATTATTATTATTTTGTTTACTTATTATCTACTTAATGTTGTGAGATTTTCCTTTATATTTTTTTTCTTTTTTTTCTTTCGTTAATTATTTCTTCTAAACTCTCAACCCTCCAAAGTAGAATGTCAAAAAATTTTAAAACTACACTGCAAACTCAACAAGTGTTTTTAATTATGTTTTTTTTTCACATTCTTGTATTAATTTTTTAAAAAATATAAATTAATTTAAATAAAAATACATGAATTAAAATATTTTTTTCTATTTTTATTACATATATTAATTTTTAATCTTACTTTACAATAATTTGTTAATAATATATATCAAATTTATAAATATTTGTATTCTACTATATCAATATATATAATATTTATACTTTACATTATACTTTATATATTATTATTTTATATATTTATTATTAAATACTAATTTTATCGATTTAACTACAATAAAAATAATTAAATTAATTAAATTTTAAATTTTTAAATTTTTTATTTTAATAATTGATTCGATTCTTAAAACTTTAGTAAAACCACGCCTATGGAAAAGTTGTCCCATTGTCTAGCAGAGTTCCACCAGAATCCCGTAAGATCCCGGCTTCGGTAAAAAGTCAGCACGGTAATTTCCTTTCCGCAACACATGTTTGAATATCATAGTCCATGGTCTATCCCGAAAGCACCAGATGTCATTGAGAAGGCCAACCGATGGATGGGACAATCTTGTTTGATTGGAAATGACTAACGAGATATGAGTTTTTTTCCTTGGCACATCATGTGCGGAAAATAAAAGTTAAATAAAAATACTATTTTTTAAGAAAAGTTATTCTCTGGTGACTATCATTCAACAAAAAAACTTAACGAGACCAAAAAAAAAAAAAAACTAATACCAAAAGTGAAAATTCTAAAAGGACTCTAATAAATACGTTAAAAGTTTTTTTGTTTAGTTAAGAAATTAATATATTAATTACCTTTTTGTAAAACATATTTAAAAATTATAGTCCAGTCTGTATTCTGAATATGTCTAATATCACTAAACAAACTAGTTAAAGAATAAAACAAATTAGTTTGGCTCGATATGAGATAGAATGTCTCTAAAAAATCAGCCTCGAAAATAATATTACAGTATTCTCTATTCCAACTGATTTCCAACTTTCTTCTTATTCTCATCAACTTTGCTACCATATTGGCATTGATGCCAGCCGAGTCCGCAAAACCACATGGCCAATTCCCAAGAGAGTCGCACAGCAAGCCCCCAACACCAGCGTCACCAGGATTTCCTTGCGGACTCCCATCAGTATTCATCTTAATCCAGCCAGTAGGAGGTTGCTTCCAAGATACCAAACGAACACTAGAGACCACACCATCCTCAGACGGTTTAAAGCAAGAGGAAACATCAAGGCAAAGATTAATAACCTGTCGGTGATGAAATGGAGAACCCCGACGCACATTCCGAAAAACTTCCTCGTTGCGTGCAAGCCAAATGCACCAACAGCCACACAATAAGAAGAACCCTTGCTTCAGCAAATAGCCCGCGCAGCTATTGGCACGCAACAAATGAAACAACCACTCCTCCAAAGAATGGGTTAAAAATAAAACAGGAATATTATTGCCAAAAAGGCGTTCCCATAGTGCTTTAGAATGATAGCAATCCCGAAGAAGATGCAAGATGGTGTCTGGTTCTGACATGCATCTGGGGCAAAGAGAGTTCTCACATAAGTTCCGATGCCATCGTTCCTCATTCGTGAGTAGCCATCCTTTAACAGTAAGCCAAAGAAAAGTCTTAAACTTTGGAGGGATTTTTAATTTCCATAGGAATTGCCGTGCTACACCACTATTGACGTACGACATCGTCTGAACTAGCCATTTGCATGCCGAGGTTGTCGTATAAGAACCATCTGAATTGTACCGCCACTTCACCGTGTCATCTACTATAGAATAACATGGTAAAGGCGTGGACATTATCAACTTTGAAACTGCTTGAGATAAATGGGTCTGAAGGTTAACCAATTGCCATCTCCCTTGGCTAATGATTGAACTAACTGGTGACTAATGAGATGGAGTGCTTCAACTGAATCAGTCTACAACAAACTATTAGTTTCCAGAATAATATTTCAATATCGGTCGTTCCCAACTTAATTCGAGTCATCTTCTATCCCATCATAACAAAAACTTTACTAATTTATAAACAACATGTGAAAGTTGAGAAATGACAAATTAAGATTGGAATTACGTTGCATGCATAAATTATGACACCTGATGTTGTTTTTGCTTTTAGTTGGCTTAAATTAGGACTCCAACCCAAGCCTTGTAGTCTTGAATACAACTTCAGTACTAAATGAGTTTTATCATATTGATTAATGTTGTTTCTTTTTACCAAGACTTTTAGAGGTTTATACGCTGCACAACCGGAGTAAAACTGTTGTCTATTATAAAGAGCGAAAAAGATTGGTGGCTTTCAAAAAAATAAAGAAGAAGAAAGAAAGAAAGAAAGAAAAAAAAACAGGGATCCTGCAAATGCTTGAATTTATGAATAGCCACCCGCAACCATGGATAAAAAAAAATAAAAAATTTTCTGTATATACAACTATGTATAACAAAAAAAAAAAAAAAAAAGATCAGGACACGCGGGACATTGTGGGAGTAATGCAAGAAAGACCAACTGACCCGATGTACTGTGTCCTTTGGATTATCTTGTACACAAGTGCATCGCGGTCATCAAACCAAAGGAAGAGGTATCCAGGATTTGGGATTTGGGAATTGCACTTCCTCAGAAATCATAATCTATGTCTGTCAAGTTCTGGGAGGTTGAGTGCTTCACAAGTTGTTCATGTTCATCGTATTGGTCAAGGTTCTCGCATGGCGCAGGAAAAATGGTCCCTATTACGCGTCCTTCAACAAAGGCACACTGAAATATATGCTTCTTCTTGTATGTTAGTCCCACTGACATATCCCGGAAAGTCACGTTTTTCACTGGCATTTCTTCACTACCGTGTATGCGAACAGGAACACGGACTCCCTGACCATGAACTCCGGTGAAGCTGAAGTCCTCAAGTGTCGGAAGAGCCTTTGGATCGTAACCTCCATCGGGGTGTTCGTTGTAATCTGTTTTAATAACAATTCCTACTCGGACATTGTCAAATGTCAAATTCCGGTAGGTTATGTGTCGTACATATCCACCTCTTCCAGGGGCAGTCTTGATCCGAACTGCACGCCTTGAGCTCCATACAAGGAGGTTTTCCACAGTAACATTTGATACTCCGCCAGACATCTCACTGCCAATCGATACTCCGGCGCTGTTGCAAAGTTAAGCCAAGGTTTGTCTTAGTCAATATCTGGAGAGTCACAAACTGAAAAATGCAATTACTAAACACTGCGATGACTAAGAGGCAGTAATCTAATTGGAATAATGATTATGTCCGCACAGTTTCCACATAAGTCACTGAAGTGGTGTCTAATACAAAAAACTTCATCTTGTCAGTCAAAAATTGCCAGTCTGCTTCAGCTACAATAGCTTCCCCAGGGAGACGTAAGGTTGCCTCTCACAATCAAAGACAATAAGCTACACGTGAAAACTAGCGGCATGATCCTTTTCATCTTTGGCTGTTTTTCAAAGGTCATAACTAGTTTTTGCTTTGTAACAATCTGTTTCTTAATTCATGAATAAATCAATCTTTGCTCATAAGAAAATCACACTCACTTGGACATAGCAAAATACAAGATTCTACCAAGCACAAAGAGATCACAAAATGGTCATCTTCTACCAATTAATCACACAAAACTAACAAGCTATTATGTTTTTTTTTTTTCACAAAATTCGAAGGGTTTTAAATTGTGAATTCCTAGATACTTCCATGTTCAACACAAAATGAAACAATTTGTGAATGTTGAATCACGCTCTCAACAGAAACAAGCCTGATGTAGGCTCAGAATTTTTAATTTAGAAGAGACAGTTATAGGAGAGGTTTTGCATCTTAATTTTAAGGCCTTCGTTTCTTTTATATTTAAGGGGTGATCCAGTACATGAAACTCTCACACTGTGGGGACTGTGGGGAAGAGTTAAATGTAGGCAGCCCTACCCTTACTTACACAAAGAGATTATCTCTACAACTCAAACCTATGACCTCAAGGTCACAAACGGAGTAACCTTAATGTTATACCATGGCTAGCCCTTCCTTTTTCCCCACCCCCCCCCCCCTATTTGTAACGTGAAAATTATAGGTCACATTTATATGGGAAAATAATCAAAGGTTCCCAAGATGCAGCCACTGGGGGTGGACAAGGACAAGGATGCAGCAAATTGTACAAAGTTTAAAGCCAATTATGTAGGAAATCTCACCTGACCATAGAGCGAACTACAAGGTTACGAATGAGAATATTCGTTGAAGGCCGTCCATATGCAATTCCGTACTGATCCCAGCCACTCTTGATTGCAATTCCATCATCCCCCACGCTTATGTAACAGTCTTCAATTACCATATCCTCACATGAATCTGGTCACCAGAAATTGGACAGCTCATATTTGATTTGGAGAGGAGTAATACTTCACAAACTTCACAGAAGGAAATATTGAGTGGAAAATTTTTTTTACTAGAATCAATGTAGCAATAATGGCACAACCAGGCAATTTTCTTATACAATAATGAAGTCAGTTTGGACTGCCAAAGAAAATAATAGAAAAATAATTTGCTCGAAAAATGCTAAAATTCAATAATAAGATATCCAAGATCACAATTTCTCCCTGTTACAAACTGTGGTAACAAAACAGTGTTTTCAACTCTTTGCCACTTGGAACCCATTCCTTCAGTCATTATTAAACTCAACTTGTTCAATGAGTTGGTGAAACAGCAAAACCAAATCATGAAGACAGCTTTTAACATCCAATTGATGCATTAACAAGTTGACATTTGATCTTGCAGGATTCACTCTCATCTTTTTCCATAACTTTGAAACAGAAAGAAATACTGAATAATCAATCAAATTGGTAGCACATCTCATGACAGGGCTTAAGCAAAATGTCATCAATTCAGATCAACAAAAGGGGTCGATCATCCATAGAGTTTCAAAGTTAACTGCAAGCCATTTAGCAAATACTAAATACTGTTGATCACAGATAGCAATTATAAGACATACTTACCAGGATCAATTCCATCAGTATTTGGGGCTTCAAATATTGGAGCCAATATTGTAACATTTTTTATAGTTACATTCTTGCAGTCATATGGATGAAGCGTCCAAAATGGTGAATCACGCAACGTTATATTGGAAATATGGATGTCACTTGACCACATTATCTGCACAAGAGGACCCCTGGTGTGGTTAAGAAGCTTCTGGCGATACTTCTTCCACCAAGTCTGACCCTGTCCATTTATGGTACCATTGTGTCCTGTTGGTTTGCAAGAGAGTAACAATAATTCAGATTGGGCAATAGTTATCCATTTGCTAATTACAGAGTTAGAAAAACTCTCTATCATGATACACCCACAGGGAAGCCTGATCAGCTACCTTCTGAAATCAACCAGTAAATAGAACAAGCTAGAGCTCACAAAAATGCACATAACTTCAAAGCCATCTAGCAATTATAAAAACCATGCCAGTATAATTGCTTCAGTTGGATTTGCAGCTATGTTAATTTGAAGTTCACACAAACCATGGCTATCTAAAAGGAACATCATCAGTTCATTTTTCAGATGTTTGTGTGGTTGGTTGTTGGTAAAGGAGAACGCAAAGTAAAGAAGTTGAAAGTCCTGATCACCTAATGCTTCAATGAGCAATTGTTAAGCACCAATCTCGCAAATAGAAAAGGTTCACAAATTGCAGCAGCCAAATTCATCAGCTTCACATAGCCATCAAGATAGGGTACATTTCTGTCCATTCGCCATAACATGATTTTCCCAAAGAATTTACAACCGAATAGACTGGAGGATAGGTGCTGACTTTTAGGTTCTCTTGAGCTGTACCTGAAATTTACACACCCATCCAACTGATGGGTGTGAACTAAGCCACGAAAATCATACTTGGGGCAAGACCCTTTGTCCTAAATATGAGTAAGCACAATCACTGGTTGATAACCAATTAAGCCATGCCCACTACACTTTTCCTTTTTCCTACCCCTCCCACCCAATTCACATCCTCGATCTACATGATATGATTTCTGTGAAATTTAGTGTTCAAGTTCTGATTTGGAAACCTGGAACATTCTTGATACATATGAACTCACAAAACATGCACTTTTTCTTGGTTTTGATATCCTAACTGAATATGTGCCACAAAACTTGTATGCATATGCATACCATGCAATGACTTCCATGAGTGGAAAATATCAGAACACATAGTGAAGGCAAATTCTTTGTGCTGAAGGAGCTTGAGTTGACTGACCTGTTATGACGACATCTTTGAGATTCTGACCATGAATTAGACTTCCATACCGAGGCCCAGGATGCTCCCTACCATACCCATACGAAGGCAATGGAGGCATTAGCGGCCAATACTTCTCATCCTGTTAGATAACAATGGGAAAGGTCCGGAATAAGAGAGTGATAGAGTCACTTAAACTCCAAGTTTTATACGAATGAAATGCAAGAAACATCCCATGACCACAAATGATATCACAAATCCTAAAACACGGGAAAGACTAAAATCCACATTCCAGAATGTCTGGCAAGCACATTCTAACAAAATAAGCTAGTTGCTTCATTACGCTTGATATGCCACTCACACAATATCCTGCCACAAATAGGGGGAACCAATTGATAGGAAGAAAACTATAGAGAATCTACACTACCCAGAGTACATATCATCACTCAGTCATAGATTCCTGATCTAGCTTCAGAAATTCTGATCCACCGGTATATGACTTCAATAGCTCAAGCTCCAGTATCTCAAAAACAAACAACTAAAATTCATACTAATACTACAAGGATCTAATTTAGTTAGAGTAGTGAAAAGTGTTAGCTTTCCATTGAGAAATAGAGTTCGAATCCCAGTCTCCTCCCTCACCTGCGCTCTCTAACGGTGGGCTACCATCACAAACCGAAAAAAGAAAGTTCATACTAATGCGAAAAAGACAAATAAAAGGAAACAGAAGAAAAACCCGACCTCAATTCCAAGAATAACAGCACCCTCAGCAAGAAAAAGGGTCATGCGACTGGTAAGATTAAATGGGGCAGTGAGCCATTTCCCTGGAGGCACATTAAGCTGCCCTCCACCTCTCTTCCCCAGCTTGGAAATAGCCAAAACCGCCCTCTCAAACGCCTCGGTATTCACTGTAACCCCATCCCCAACTCCGCCAAAATCCGTCAAATTAAAAACGACGGGCCTGAGAGTCGGCAACGTCCGCGCCGGCGACCGCCAGAACACAGACAGACCTCCGGCCACCACGTTGCGCTGCCACAGAAACACGGAGGCAAACGCGGCAATCCAAAGTACGGTGAAAAGGGTCTTGTGAGAAGACACGAACGCCGGCACCCATCGCTTCAAATCGAACCTCTGGTTCTGGAATCGCCCCAGTGGTGTCACCGTCTCAACCATGTTTAAAATTATTACATGCAAAAAGGTCGCGGCTTTAATTAATAATGATTGTCTTTCACCGGCTTTTTACACTTCTGTCAGCAGTTCAGCGATGATAAGTTTGATTTAGTGAGAGACAAACTACGATAGGAATTCATTGGAACGGGAAGTGGAAATGTGGGATTTCAAAAATGGAGGTAAAGGCCAAGATCATTTTTTTTCGTTCTTCCTTTTTTTAGGTTTTTTTTTTTAGATATGGGAATTGACGAATTGGGTTGGGTGAGACGTTAGTAGTCAGAAACAGGTGGATTGTGTTCGTTGTTGTTGATGATGTTACTGATGCTGTGGGTGGTGTTGTTTGCTGTAAGACGGAATGCAATGGCTGATGCTTTGATGAAGTACAATTTAAGGAAGTGGCTTTGCTTGTGTTTTTCGGATATGAATTTAATACGTGACTACGAGTGACAGTGATAAAAAACGGTAAAATTGGGGTTGAGCATTGAAAGAGTTATTTTTTAATTAGTAAGTGGGGGTTTAAATTTTATTAAATTTTATTTTTAATATTTAATAAGATTTCTTTAAAAAAAAAAGATAAAATTACCACTGGAAAAGTTTTATCGGATGTCTTCTCTCCTTAGAAGCAATTCATTTTGGTCGAATGGTATTAAACATCGCCTCTAAAAATGTGTAGAAATGAGCTCAAATGTCTGTTTTATAATCTCAATATATAAATATTTTTGCTAATTTTGGGATTCCAAAATATGTTTAATATCCTCAATATTTTTTTTTGTGTTTCCCGCCATCCCAACTAATTTCGTCCAATTATTAGATCGATAACTTTTTATTGATTTATAAGGATTATAGATCAAACTTTAAATTTAAAATGAAAAGTTCATGTGATTTTACTATTAAATTGTATGTTAAGTAATATTACATAGAAAAACTTTCAAATATGATTAACACAAGAAACATTTTGTTTTGCTAGTGTGTTGGAACAGAGTAAAAAAACAAGGAAACCCCCCGTACATCCGACTTAAAATGATTGGTTAATAGCAGCTAAGCAATTTTTCTTATCCTAAGCAGTTTACTTACAGCTTGGAACCCTGTCGTGCATTTGGAATTGGATTGTTCTTAAAGCTGCAATCACCATTTCAATAGGTGAAAGTGTCGGTGCTATTTTATTGACGAGCATGCGTAGACCGTTTTGGTCAATGGGGGAAAACAAATGCCAAAAGATGAGGAAGAAATTAATTAATTTTTAAATTTTATTATACACCTTAACTTTGCTTAATAACAAATCAATTATGTAATTTATTTAATAATATTTAATAATTAAATTATTTTATATTTATTTAAATTTTAATCATTTAATAATTTATATAATTTTGTTGTTATTTATTTATTTATTTCGCTTACTAAACGCCTTCGCCGGTTTAAGCAAAGCGGTTCTGTCAATTCACGAAAGCTCAGTAGTCCTGATCATTCCCGCACCAGACTCGCTTATCTCGCATAAATAATATCGAACTGGAAGTTGTGCTGGTGGAGAGTTGCAATCAGTAGGTATAACTGATGGGAGACTTGCAATTAGATTATTTATGTCAACTATCAGACCATGTTATAAAACAAAAGGAGTAGGTGATTTGCACCCACCGAAGCTAAATTAACGTACTATTGGCAAGTAGGCTGTCGCTTCATGACAAAATTTGGTTAAACCCTTGACAAAAATAGCATTGCTACTACAAACACAATCAGGGCATTAATAAGTCTGCGACTCTGCATAAAAGAAGAACCAGTGGTAGCCCAATGTATCACAGCTAAAGTCGAATTTGGAACATTTAGGGTTGTTTCCTCTTGCGCATGCTGAAGGTCTATAAATGTGTTTGAGAAGAGTTTTTGTCCATACATCTATTAAGTAATGAGTTAAACCAATAAAACAATTCTCATTTTTCTAATAAATTTCACAACCACATTCTGAGATCTAGAGACCTTTAAAAAACATAAAAAGGGTGGGTTTGTTTGGTACATAGATATGAGAACCAAGTAATTAATTCTCATTATAAATTTTATTATTTGACAATTTCATTATCATTCTTTAAAATTTAAAAATATAATTCTCGCCTCTAAAACATCAATTATTCTCATTCTTCCTTTAACTAACTCAACTATCTACAACAAAGTTATTGAAAAGAAAAACTTCAACCCAAATTTGAACAAAATAACGTGTTGGAGAAAAATAAAAAAAATGATAACCTTTAATATAAAATTTGAAATAAAAATGTTACAATAATAATTTGACAGTAATAATAATAATTTATATGTTTGATGATGAAATATTTTATAATCTCTACAATATCAATTTTTTTGAAATAATATTAATAATACTTCTTCTTTATTATTATCAATAATAATAAAATTTATATTAATATTTTTATTTTGAATTTTATATTTATGGTTATTATTGTAAAGTAAACTATAATCATTATTAATTTTAATTTTTATCACAATTTTTAATTCAACAATATATTACCATATTTTTTTGTATTTTATAATTTATAGTTTGATATTCATAATTTTTTAATTTAAAAAAATTTCTTTTATTATTATTGTGACAAAAATATTTGTGTACATCTGATATTAATTCTAATTCTAAACTCAAACAAATAAGTATAAAAAATTTTAATTGTTATTCATCAATAAACCAATCATATTATGAAATAAGTATTTTCATTTTTTGTTTCACTAGATTATGATTATGATCTCAATTATGATACCAAACCGTAAACCAAACGTCACAAAAAATTATCCAAAGAGGTAATTTTAACATGTGACAACAAAATTCCTTATTTATTTATTTTTCTCTAGAAAATAAGAAAGTAGAGATGATATCCCACAAATTCGTTAAAGAGCATTACCCCTCGTTCAAAGAAAAGTACTGAACTGTCTAAATAATTACAATATAATTTAAATTTTTTTAAAAAATAAATAAATTTAACCATGCCACACGTCACAGCGCCTCAAATCCAAAATGTCGCAGCCGCACGTTCGGTGGATTTACTGCTGCACCACAATGCATAGTAGTACAGACTTCCTTATTCTAAACCAGCAAACATCGTTGACTCCTTCTCTCAAACGTTCCGTGACTTCCGTCCAAGTAAGGAAGCCCTTTAAATATCTAGACTCATTATGGAGATTTTCCGGTCGTCCAAAAAGGCCTCTAGAGGAGCTAGCCGCTCATCCCAGGCTTAGAAAGACAATGGGCTACGGGTTTTCAGTTTGGATCAAAATCGCCGGATAAGGGCCCCATTGGAGACCAGTAAAATAGTTCATATTTTTCTCATAAATTTTAGAATCGATATTCTAAAATTCAGAGACTTTTAAATTAAATATAAAAAAATATTAGAACAGATAATTTGATAGTTGACACCAAACCCTTTAATTTTGAGAGGGACAAACCCTCTCAATTCTGAGACCTCCATCAATATAAAAAATGTAATTCAATTCTGTTAAAAGGTTTGTTCAAGCAACAAGATCCTCCTTTTTTTTTTTTAGGTGAATAGTAACAAGACCCGTTAAATATTTAGACTTGCAGTAATCTTGGCTATTGGGCTCAGGCTTCATGACTTATGTATCGAAATATAATTAACAGTTATTTTTTGTAATTACATTAGTAAAATTTAAAATAAATAAAAAATTATTTTTTTATTTTTTTATTATATAAAATATCAATATAATTATACAAATTTAATAATTTTTTACATTTTAATATATTGTTACGATAATTTCTCTTTACAATCTCTCTTATTCTTAAACTTTTCTTCTTTTCTCTCTCTCTTTTTTTTTTTTCTTTCCTAGTTAGGCTATTACAGCTACAGGAATGGGGAATGCGAGGGTGTAACACCTCTTTTTTTTTTAAGTATAGATTTATTGTATATAAAATTTAGATTTATTATATATTAACTTTAACTTTAACTTTTTGTTTTAAAGACAAAATATTATTGCTACTGCAAACACAATCAGCGCATTAATAATTACGTGTGTATAAGAGAAGAACCATCCGTGGTAGCCCAATGTATCACAGCTAAAGTCGAATTTGGAATATTTAGGTTTGCTTCCTGTTGCTTGTGCTAAAGACCTTTGGACTTGTTTGTGAAGAGTTTTTGTCGAGAGAGATCCATTAACTAGTAAAATAATTCTCTTTTTCTCACGAATTGTCTAAATTTAAAGACCTTTACATTAACTATAAAAAAAATAATCCGACCTAATAATTTTGATAGTTGACAACAAACCCTCTCATTTTAAAAGGCACAACGCCTCTTAACTGTGAGGCCTCCATCAAAATCAAAGGTGTATTCCTACTCTGTTAAAGGGTCCTATCCAAGTAATGGGTCTCTATTTTTTTTTTCTTTGGGTCAAATAAGGAAACTAGCAACGTAATGATCTAAGAGTAATGGGTCTCTTTAAATATTTAGACTCGATGTGGAGATGTTCTGGCCATTGGAAAATGCTTCTACAAGAGCCGCTAAATTGCGAATCCCAGGCTTAGCTAGACAATGGGCTAACCGTTTTTTGTTTGGATACAAATCTCTAATAATGGCCCCAATTGGTTCCTTATGGTCGGGCTAAAAAGAAGATGGGCACTTGATCCAACAAGGAAGAAAGGGCAAAGAAAAAGTCAACCTTCTATCGTGTATATGTGGCAAGTTATGATTGGTTTTGCTTCATCGTTGGATAGGTAGATAAGCACAACTCTGAAGCCCATAAAATCAACGGAAATCAACAGAAACACAGCTGCAGAAGAACGTTGGATTTGGTCATTCATGGCTCTAAGCATTTCATCTACTTCACTGACAGCATTTCCAACCAGGACCAGGTCACAAACTCATTCACAACACAAGTCAAGTGTTCCTGTTCTAATTGTTGGAAATATGATTTCCACTAATATTCTTTCAATACTGCTTATATGTGTTGCTTAATTACTACTAGTATCTTGATTGGGAAAACAGGGATTTACGTCAATCTCCTCAATGTCAACTGGGAAAGATCGTTAATTGTCGGCCGGGAAATGTTAGATTGCAAGCAACAAAAGGGGTTTCAAGTGTTTGTGTACCACTGCCTCCGGATAGACCCTTGTGGTTCCCTGGCAGTTCACCTCCTGAGTGGCTTGATGGAAGGTTACAGTCCGTACTACTCTTCTCTATTTGTGTGCATTTTTCTTTCTCCTATTCCTGTTTGATTACATTCCTCATTACACTGTATTCGTATCTTTTTCATGAATGTGATAAAAGAATCGACTCCAAGTCCATTTTTTCATTGGATATATGATGAATTTTATTCATGTTTAACATGGATTCAAGAGTAACACTTGTTTTATAGAATATACTAAATTTTTTTTTTGATTTTTTTTTTAAATGTTCACTGCAGCCTTCCAGGGGATTTCGGCTTTGATCCACTTGGATTAGGTACGCCTTTATTATCTTATATGTTTTAAGAAGGCATACTATAGGGAAATTTGCCTCGGAGCATCTTATTGAAAGATTCGTCGAATATTTGGGAACTTTTGTTGGCCTTTCGCAGAATTAAAAGTTTGTTCTTCATATTTTTTCTAAATAAGTCTCCCATTGTCTCAACTGTAACTTATTATCTGATGAGTAGCTTAAGATGAATTTCCTTTGCATTCCACTCCTTGGAGTGGATTGAAATTTTTTTTTTGGTCCAATTAAAGCGGGGAGAGAGATTTTAACTGATAATGAAGTCTGAGATTCAAATCTCCAATCCCACGTCAAGTTTTACACTTGATGGCCACTAGGCTATATCAAATGGTTGGAGTCTATTGAAATACCTAAAAAAATTTAGCGCTGGCTTCACATCTGACCACCCACCATCATTCTTCACTAAACATATGTCACATATATCGTTTCCAGGATCTGATCCAGAGTTGCTTAAATGGTTTGCACAAGCTGAGTTGATGCATGGCAGATGGGCAATGCTAGCCGTGTTTGGAATTCTCGTTCCAGAATGTCTTGAACGCTTAGGCTTCATCGAGAATTTCAATTGGTATGATGCTGGATCTCGAGAATATTTTGCAGATCCTACAACGTTGTTCACAGTGCAGTTAGCCTTGATGGGATGGGCTGAAGGAAGAAGATGGGCAGATATGATTAAGCCAGGATGCGTGGACATTGAGCTTAAATTACCGCACAAAACGAACCCGATTCCAGATGTTGGCTATCCAGGTGGGTTTTGGTTCGATCCCATGAATTGGGGTCGAGGATCCCCGGAGCCTGTAATGGTGTTGAGGACTAAGGAGATCAAGAATGGCCGCCTTGCCATGCTAGCATTTGTTGGCTTCTGCTTCCAAGCCATTTACACTGGTGAAGATCCCATTGACAACTTAATGGCCCACATTGCAGATCCCGGTCACTGCAACATATTTTCGGTAGTCCTCTCCCTCTCATATTCAATTTCCAAAGTTTTCTATTGTTTTTTTTTTTTTTCTTGGTCAACATAAATTTAGGAATAGTGTTGTCCCATCCTAGAATCAGGAAGCGTCTCAATTATCGTGTTTACTTCTGACTGAAATTAACATACTGCATAAACTTCATGATCGCAGGCTTTCACGTCTCATTGACTTGAAGTTCTTAAAAATGATCGGTTGAAGAAGAAAATCACAGATGTAGGAGGACAGCCAGTGAGTGCCCTGTGTAAATTGCTTAATATCCTTGCTTATGAGCAAAGCAATTATGAATCTTAATACCAAAGGCACTGAGCCAGAGTTTTATTTATTTTTATTCCATTCACCTGCATTGCCTTTGTAATGTTTCATTTTGAGATATATTCATGCTGTTCAAAATTGAAAGGCCAATTAGGAAATGTTTCTCTGTGATGAGCCATCTTTGATCCTGCAGGCAGTGCATCTACAATTAGGAAATATGAGGGGAATGCCTCAAAATTACCCTCAATACTACGCGTTGACACAATCATTCGCCTGAAATACCCATCTCATAGCCTGCACAGTCTGAAATACTCGGCATAATTTTCTCCCATTGCCTGATTAGAGCCAACCTTTACTGTTTGAGTACTTACGTCAAAAAAAAATGGGTACAAGGAGATGGTAGACATTAAAAAAATATAATTATTTTTTTTTTAAAATTCAAATTTCTCTTAAAAATGATTAGTTATTTAATTAATTATTTAAACTGTATAGTCTGATCAATTCAAACGTATAATAAGATGTTGAATTTTTTAACAACTTTGTTATGCATTTGAAGTGGTCCTGCCGTAGCGATCGTCTATACATTCGATATTTTTGATGAAAAAACTTAAAATTTTTGAAAGAATAATATTTCAACACAAATGAACAATAAATAGGTAAAAGAGAAATTCCGCTGGATAAAAACGACGTTGCATTAGGGGTTCAAAGAGCGCTATCCTTTGCTTAGGCACTTGGCTGACGATTTTCTTCGTCGCCGCTAATTTAGTCGACACGTGGACAATTTCAACGCACCCACGTGGACGACCGGAAACAAACGAGGCGTTTCGGATTACTTTAACAACCTATAAATCCTCTCTCCTTCTCCGGCGGGGCTGACGAACAGAACAAAAATGTACAGAACGGCGGCGAGGCGGCTATTCGCCGGCGCAAATTTGGGCAGCACCAGCAACGCCCGTCTCAGATTGCTTACTCCCCAATCCCTCATCGCCGGCAGTCCTCGGTTCTGCACTCCAACGAGCCCTCAGTCGTTCTCCGATCAAATCCACCGCCCCGGTGCAGAAACTGCCTCCTCCGCCTCCGCTCAATCGGATTCAACCGCTTCAGCTACGGCTTCGCCACCATCATCGACGGCCGACGACTCTCGACGCCGCCAGAGGCAGGGCCCGAGAGTCGAGTACCAGAACGAGCAAGCTCGCCTGCTTCAAGCCTCCCTGCGCCACGTGGTCCGTTTTCTCACCTTTCCTATTAATTAATCTTCAATTACTGTTATAATAACAATCAAATGTTCAAGATCTCGAGTTATCTAGATCAATGAATTAAAGAAAAAAGGGGGAAAGAATTGAAATTTTTCAGCTTTGAATCGGGGGTGGAAATTACAGTTAAGGCTGGGATGGAGCGAAGAAGCCATGATTGCAGGTGCAAGGGATGTGGGCGTCTCGCCTTCCCTTGTTGGATCGTTTCCTAGAAAAGAAGCCGCACTCGTGGAGGTTTGTCTGTTCTGCTCTCTTTTTTGTTGTAATTGCTGGTCTGGCAACTGTTCATTTGTGTTCTGAATGCTGGGTTTTGGTGAAAATAATTTCTATCATAAAGCTCCGCGTTCTTCGTCTCGCAGATTATAATTTGTTACATATCGTGGAATTAATGTAATGAATGCTTATTCTCTAAAAATTGAGAAAATGTTGTTTCTTGTTTATGGGTGGTTTTGCCCATTATTGTTCGTCTATCGCTCATTTAGTGGAATCTTTATTCTTGTGTCGTCAAGTTGGTGGCTCGAATGACAGCAAGGACGATGTTAACCACACATTGAGACAGAGAGATGAGAAAGTTTTAACCGAATTATTCAGGATTTACTTATGCAAGTGTTTATACTTCCACAGGAATACGTGGTTTTAGCCCCTTTGCTTGTAATTAATTGTGGTTGTTTGGCAGGTGAATACCAGTATCTTACAGTGTGATGATGGCTTGTTTCTTATTTTTCTCTTGTTCAGTTTTTAATGGATGAGTGCATACAAAAGCTTATAGATAGAATTGACTCCGGAGAGGACTTGCAAAACCTGGCACCGAGTGCACGTATCTCCAAGCTTCTGAGGATTCGGTTAGAAATGCAAGCTCCCTATGTGTCAAAATGGCCACAGGCACTTAGCATCCAAGTACCTGTTTTATCTTTCTTTCTTGTTAAATTTCAGATTCATATCGAGGCTTAGATTTTGATATTTCTGTTGTTACTCTTCATTTATTAGGCATACCCATCAAATGCTCCAACAAGTATCAAACAACGGGCAATGCTTGTTGATGAGATTTGGCATGCTGTGGGTGACGAGGGCTCTGATATAGATTGGTATGTGAAGCGCACTGTCCTTGGTGGAATATACTCAACAACTGAGATCTACATGCTAACTGATAGTTCACCAGGTTTATTTTCTTTCTTTCCTGTGTTTGACTAGCACAGACAATTACTCTATTTGATTTTTAATCATTTTATACTCTTTTTAAAAATATATATATATATATATCTTTCAATCAGTTTATGCAAATTCAACTATTTTCTAAATATGAAGTGTGGCAAAGGCGGATGAAAGATGGCATCTCTGTCCTTTCTGCACCATTCCGATGGACATTATTGCATAATTTTATCAGAAAGCAATGATTGTGATGGATTTGGTCCTGCCATTTACATTTATGTAGATCTAGTAGCATCATGCCTAATGACCTAATCTTCTGACAGATTTTCGTGATACATGGGCATTCTTGGATGATCGAGTGAAAGATGCCTTTGACCTGAAGAAGACTATTCAGGAGGTAATCTCCCACAGCTTCTGTTTGATAGTTATGCAGGAAATTGCAGCCCTAATATGTCGACGTTGTTGCAGGCGAAATATTTGGCTGAAGCTGTTGGTGCTGGGATGGGGAGCTCTGTGCAAGGATTTGTAAAGAGAGTTTTTCAAGGGTGAATTTGATTTTCTTGCTCAAAGAAATTTGAATGCTTTCTTAATTATTGCATGATTTATGCTGATGACGGATGGAAGGAAGCTTTGAGATACCACCCTTTCGGTGCACTTTTACACGGTCCATTGCAGAACTGCTTGAATCAAGTTTCTGAGGCTGCAGCTCAGAATGTGCTGCTATTAATATGTCCATTAGCTTATTGGCACACAAGCCAGTGTTTAACTAATGGCTGTGTTTCGTAAGAAGTAGACTCAAGTTAAAATGGCTTAAATTTAATAAAAATTCTATTGTTCATATTATTTCAACACCTATTAGAATTTTGTTTTTTTCCGATTAATGGTTGAATGCATGAAGTATTACATAGATTGCACCCCAGAATGTTGTGATGTCTTACGGAGTGTGGCATGGAAATTGGAGCACCATGCGAAGGAGCATTTACGGTTGCATTGTGAGTCAAAACAATTTTAATTTCTTTGTCGGCAATTTCAATCTTAACATCGAGGGCTGACAGGTCACTTTTAGGTGCGAAACTGCCAATGTAAAATGGCAATTACGCTACAATTGGAAATTGTCCATGCTTGCTTCTGCGTGGGGTTAACATTTTTAACAAATGGCTGACTGATTGCAGTGTGTATCTCTGTGTGTGTGTGTGTGTGTGTTATGTGAAATTACTGGCTTATTCGAAAATATTTGTCGACCTTACTTCTTTGGCTGTTGATTGCAGTGTGTGTGTGTTTGTTTGTTTGTTAAATCTGGAGAGGGAGCCTGATTTGCATTTCTGCTGGCATGTCCTGCATGCAAGCATTCCTTTTCTATGTTAATGGCCTATAGTTCTTGTGAATATACAAAGTAAATGCGAATGTTTTATACCGAACGCGGCAACGCGCATAGTCATCTTTATGTATCTATTGGAAATTCTGGGGTGGTTACTTTTCACGGTTAATTTTTCAATCTGAGCTGCCAAATTAAGTGGTTGATGCAGAGTCTGATGGTAGATTCTTTTCAATACATTGCAGCATATGTTCTTTTTTTTTTTTTTTCCCCCTCTTTCTTTTTGAGTGCTTTAATGAATTCAATAAAAGAAAGAGATAAACAAAGACAATCAGAGAGGGAGAGAGGTTCAAAGGACAAGAAAGAGGCCGAGCACAATGATCTTATCTAGATAAGAGAATTAGATGTCATTCCATTTTTACTAGACAAGGACAATCGCAGTAACATATCCACATGGATATCAATCCAAACCCAACACAAGCCACCAGCACCACGCTATTAATGGTTCACTCTTTTTTTTTTTTCACTCGGTCGTAAAGTCGCCTTTAACATTTCTTCCAATTCTAAACGATGGCTGCAGTGAATTTTCTCGGTCCTAATTCCGATTCTTTAAGCGACAAGAATTTGAGATTGTACGAAATAATTAAAATTGAAATATGCTCAACTAATATTTCTATCATGCTCCTTAAATATGTTGTAATCATAACAACAAATGGGCTACAAGAAACCTCAGCAGTCGAGCTCAACTCTTTATTATACTTCCCAGGTGACAAAATTCAGTCTCTTTTAGTTTTTTCGTATCAGTGCATTACTAATACAATATTCATTCTCAAGGAGAGAGAGATTCCTCCAATTCTGTATAATAATTTTTTTTTTAATTAAGAGATCTATTAAATTTTAAATTACATAATAAAATAATTTTTTATATTTTCATATATCTTACACCATCCTTTTATAAAATTAAAACTTAAATCTCTTAGTATAAAAATATTAAATTTTATTCACTGAAATATTTTTTAAAAGATTCCCGATAATATACCTTTTTATGTTTTGTGTATGTGTATATAATTTGGGTATTGCATTTTGTACTAGCATTTCTTAGAAAACTATTTTTTATAGCAAATTTTTGTTTTTTTTTTTTTAAGTCTCAAGTTCAACACACCTTTTAATGAAAAAAATAATAATAATAATTGTACTAGTAGCCAACCTTTTGCATGACGTCACTTTTTTCGCCGGCCTGGTCGTCGCCGTTGTCGCTTCTGCCTCCTTCTGTCTCCTCTGCCGGGTCGACGTTTTCTTCTGGATTAGGATGGGATGCATGTTGTTGTACTATTTTGGAATGGGTGCTGCTGTGTGTTGTTTGGTTACTTTTTTATTTTTGTAGTTTAGTTATATGAGAAATTGTTATAAGATATATTCAGTTAATTTTTGTTGTAAATTCGTTAAAGTGCAATTATGTGTTATTATATATGTTTTTTTCGATAAATCTAAATCTATTAAATAGCTTTAGATACAATTTGATATAGATTTTATGTTTTATTAATACATGATCTGTTTGATCATATTTGTTACAAGTCAATTAAACTATATTGTCTCCTACTTTTTGTATAGGTTTATTTCAATACATTTACGTGGAATTTGTGTACAAAATTACTTAATATCAGTGCAATGATTTTCTAATGTTAAAAAAAAATGCAATAAACCACCGGTGAAATCCCATTTTCCATGGACATCAAGCTAAGCAACGGCGCAATAAATGAACCTTCATATGTATGTATTCACTTCAGTTGTGGTCGCACATGGAATGTCCCAGTGTTATGGCGCGGCGTTTCTTGTGAAATACAACTGCCATTTTCGTCTCTGTGATGGGTTCCAGCCACTCAGCTAAGTGCACTACTAGAAGCGCGCGTCAGTTTTAGACCATGGATATCGTTGCACTGCCATCTGTAAAAACTTGTACATATGCCGCCAAACGGACCCCGAACTGAAGAACCGCTTTTCTTTTTATACCTATTAAAATTTACAGAGTTGAGGCTTTAAAACCCCAGTTTTTCATCAAGAGTTTAGCTCTTGTGCTCAATCAAGCTAATTAGAAGTGTCAAGAAATCGTAATATTTTAGATATAGGCAGAGGCATAAGCACATTACCTTGTGACCTTTTCACCATGGTTAAAAAGGCATTTCATATTTCCAAAACTATATCTGCCATTAAAAGAAAATGATGACCAATATCAGATTCATGATTGCAATAACCACACGGATATTTGCGTCCCAAATATGAACTTACATTCAGAATCCGTCTTGACCCATTTGCTTCCATCGTCAGCTTTGTCATTTACATCACCCTTAGCGGCAGAAGCAGTCTTTTGTTTGTCCTCCAAGCATTTTGTTGTAGATAATGCTGGACTAGGATTCTGAGGATAGATTTTTTTGTAAATAATTGCCCTCAATATCTACCAACAAGCAATGAAAACATGGAAACTAAATAAATAAATGGGAAAGATATATAATTAAAGCAAAATTGCACTTAATTCTGTGGATAGATTTGCTTGTGTAATGACATATGCAATATGAACATCTGATCTACCTTCTCCAATTTGGACTCCGGGACTACTTGGTCTCTTAAGCTAGGAGTAGGTGTGAATCCAGTTCCGCAAACAAACATTTTCTTGAGAAGAAATGACAAGGAATTCTTGTTAATTGCACCACTGGCTTTATCCACCAGCCGTTTGTCTTTCCTGCTACCGACAACTATGTCGGGGCTGTGCTGAAGATGGCAATTTTTATGATCAGATTCATCAGTCCACCTGTTCTCTTCCAATCCTAAATCCGTGTTATCGCAGGTTGACCCAATTCCAACCTGCTTAAGCAATATCATGTCCAGCTCATTCTGAAGGTTTCCTCTTTCTTCAGGGGTAAGCTTCTGAAGAAGCTCCTGAGAGGAAGGCAGATTTTCATTTTCGAGAAGTTGGGTGTGCTTGGAATCGTTACCATTTCCCAATGTTCCGATTGCCAACAATCCATGAGGCCAGTCGCTGAACTCTTCCTGGCAATGTTCTTGCCGCGCATGAGCTAGTGGAGAAACAGAAATACAATGATTGCTGATTTATAAGGTTAAAATTCCAACACATTCACAGCATAACATTCCCAGTTGGAAACCCCATTGCCAAAGTTAGAAAAGAAACTTGAAGAAAAGGCAAAGAAGAACATACTAAAGATATTAGCAGAAATGGGGTTTGGTTGTTTCTTGTTGCCACATCTTCCACTCAGTTTGTTCTGCATCCAATTTAATATCTGCAATCATCACAAAACATGATTATAGTCACAACATCGAGAGTCGTGGCCTCCTGTAATAAGGATATAGGCTTTATCAATTACCTTCATTGAGCAAACTTTGAACAACTAAGCCCTTTAGTGAAACTAGAAAGGCAACTAAATGGATTAGATGCAGTATAATTGGCTGAAGGGATTCAAGAGTGTTTTTATACAGGGATCCGTATGCCAGTTAGAGTTAAGCTGAATTGAGTTGAGACAAGCTGGTGGGTGCCGATTCCATCGGCACAACTTCCCAAAAGCTTCATTTTTTTTTTTACTATAGAAATTACCTCATTGTGGTCGAGTCACTAAGATCCAAATAATAGGATGAGCAATCTTTGCCAACCATTCAACATTACATCTAATTTGCCACTTTTTGTCTTTTCTTTTCCTTTTTTTTTCCCCTCACATTTCTTCCGCACAATTGCCACAGTGTCTCTCTAATAAATTGCTCTCTCTTTAGAAATTTTTCTCTTGAACACATTTTCATTTTTTAAGGTTGAGAAGGCTACTATCCATCTTATGTTATATTTGACGCAATATTTTTGAAAGGGAAAAGATTGATGACCACAGGATCTTTGACCATACATTGGACAGAATTAGACGTGACATGTGAGGCCTATATAAGAATTTTTTTAAAAAAGATTTTTGAAAATTTCCGCCAAAGCAGGCCTAATTTTGCGGTGAAGATTATATGATTTTGTAATAAAGATTACAGTGCTTTGCACCCGATTAATGAAAAAATGGTTTTAAACTCTTCGCAATGTGTCTATGTCTATCGCGAATCGCACCATTCTTACTGTAGATCATGTATTCTTGCGCAAGAAAATCAAAATTCAAAAAAAAAAATTTCTTATTATTTTCTGAAGTTGCGCCCCACTCGTATGGCTGTTCTATGTCCAGCACCACATTACTATGTATTGAAGCTCTCGATGCTAAATCACCTGGTCATGGTCTACTAAACATTTCATTCATTATCTAAAGAATTTTTAATTCAACTCTTTTTTTAGTAATTATGTTTCAACGTTGTAAGAACTAAACCGGTTATTAAACTAAATAGTTCAGTGGTTTAAAATTTAACTAGTTTAAATAGAATTGAATTAGTAAAACCGATATTTAATATTAAATACATAAAAAAGAAATATCTATATATATTATATATAAAAATTTAATATTATAATATATTTATATGTATTATAATAGTTATATTTGCAATTTTAAAAAAATATGATTTACAAAAGATTAAAAAATTAATAAAATAAATAATTATCTTGAAAAAAAAAAGAACAAGGAGATAGAACAATTATCTTTTTTTTAGAGGAGAGAAAATAGTAAGTATTAATTTATTAATTACATAGACTATAATAATAAGACAAATATGATGGTAAGCGCATTATGTGAAAAGTTTGAGAAAATAATAAGTTAAGGTACTTGCTAATTTTATTTTTTTTTTTAGTAAGTAAAATTAACTCATGATCTAATACTATTCAAATAATATTTTAAATTTTTTTATTTAAGTGGATACCACTTATTATGTGGTGTAAAATTATGAGTAAGTTACACTCACTTAAAAAATGAGTTAAAATAGAAATCCACACAAGTTAAAAGAACAAAAAGATTACAACAAGTTATAAGTTGATACAGTAATCTGAAACTTACCTTCATATTAAAAGTCAATTGTTCAAAACCCAAATCACACATAATGTTCTAAAATTTATTTTCAATCTGACTAATTAAACCGGCCTGTTGACTTGAATTTAACCTGTTTGGTCTTCAACTAAATTTCAGCTAAACTTAAATCAAACCTCAGATCGGTCACCCGTTTGACCGGTTGAATCAATCGGTTTAATCCAAATTTGGCAATACTAATATAACTTACTTATTATTTTATATCACATAATAAATAAAGTATATATATATATATTTGTGTATTGTTAAAATATAAATAAATTTTATTAAAAAAAAAAAGAAATAACATTAATAAGTACTGTCACTCAATGCTAGAATTGGTGCATTGGATGCATGCTGCCCCTGAATGAACATAATTACCAGTTTACTCTTTACAAATGTTGCATCTTGGCCACCAACAAAAATATAAAGAGTATAGTTATAATTATATATCCCGATAACTTTTTCTTGAGTTTTGTTTTGAGATGAATTGTAATTATTATTTTTAAAATAAATATTAATTTTTTTAAAATATAAAAATAACAGATATTTTAAAAATATTAATTTTTATTTAAAAAATAATAATTTTAATTTTAATCAAAATAAAATTTAAAACACAAATTGTTGAGAGATTGACTTTTTTTCAAATATAAATTTGAGTAACCCCTGGTGAGGACTTTCTACAGAAAACAAACCTGAAAAGGGCATGGGTCCCATGTGCAGGGGTTAGAAGATAATGGGCCATGTTCCCGTGGGCTTGTTCCTTACTAACCGAACCGCATGGTGGCTGCTAGCGCTACATCTTCGCACCGCCACCACCACCGCAGAAACTCAAACTTTTGCGCAGATTCTTGCCCACCAATTCTCCAAAAGCCAAAAAAAAAAAAAAAGGGCACTGTGTCCGACTCACCTCAAAGTTATTTAATCTGAGCCTACAATATTAAGTACTGACTTAGTCTCTTAAGGAACACTTTAATAATTAAAATTTAAATTTTTATTATAAAAATTATGATTTCTAATTAGAGTGCAAAATTTATAAAAAAAAGAGAAATATTTTTATTATATAATTCGTAATCTTATAGGTTTTCTAATGAAAACAAAAAATTAAGTGCCCAACTTTTATTGTGTTGTTGCTTGATTTTGTGCAACTAGGCTCCCCAGTTATCTAAGGTCCATAGAGACGAACAACTTCAACCCATTGCTGCATACAATGATACGATTCATAAGCTACATTAGTCCCCAAGCTTCAAATTGGAAATGTGCTGCCAATGCAGAATGCTTCTCCAAAACACAAAAATCTGCATTGCTGCATTGATATGAATCTGAATTTCAAACTGGATGTATTGCTACACGAAATTTCTCTAAACTTCAGGCCGATTGTGATGAATTCGCCCTGAAAGCGTAATGTTGTTGAACCAATAAATGATCTATACTTAATGCAATAATTAGACTAACCAATAAGAGAGAGTGTGAAAACTCACTATAAGAAATTTGAGATTTAGTTACGCCAATATATTTTTTTTCGATGCTAGAGCCTGGTATTCGAAAACCATATGGGGCCTTAACTAATATGATTTGAGTCAAGAATGACTCACTAGGGGGCAAATTTTCTTAACGCCTATTTTTTCCGTACATAAGGCTTGAACCCAAGACCTTAAGTTATGCCAATATAATAATGTTTTTAAAAATTGTAATTAGTAGTATGTAGATATAATACAAAGGAATCACTGATAATATAAATTTCAATAATTAGTAACAAAATTAGAAATTTTGGCAAGTGCTATTTATTGAAGACAGTAGGCAATGGTGAAAAAGAAAAACACTGTATCCTGTTATTAAAAATTTTTAATAACAAATTTGTAAGTTTTAACAATTACAATTTACCTATTGTTAAAAGATCCCTTCTGTTAGCAGTGACTTTTTAAAGCCCCTATTTGAACAGCTTCCATGTTATAATTTAGCAACTATGCAAACAAGATAGACCCAAAGCGTAATGCAATCAAGTGAAATTTTTTTTTACTCATTGTGTTGTTTCATGCAACTCCTGTATCTTTATTTTATTTTTTTAGTCAATGCCCAGAGAGAGGGATGGAGGAGGAAGGAGTCGAATCTCTGACTCTTTTTTTAGCACTAGGCTTATAGACTAATTGAACTGAATAGCGGATTCAACTCCTGCAGCTGTTGTCCCCGTGTGAACTTACCAATTCGGGGCAAGTACATTAGTATATCCGAATTGCTGCTTGCCACATACAACGCTCTCTTGCAAAGAATTCAACTTTGGCTATTGGAGAAAAAAAGAAAGAAAGAAAAAAATCATTCTTCAAAGATCAATTAGTGAAAAAAAAAAAAACAAACAGAATGAATCTATTTGCAACGCCAAAGGTGGTGCCAGAGTCTTGCGTTAAGTCCATCAATTAAGCAACCTTGGAAAGGCATGGCATCTTCTGGCCGTGTTTGCCATGGATGTACAAGCCCTGCCCCACATCACACCTTCTATTTGTGCGTTCTTGACAATCTCCAATCTTTAGGCTTGGTTGGTGCCCCATCTAGGCTATATGAAAGACATAAGAGCAATATTTCATAGATAAATCCATTCGAGTAGCTCTATTGACTGTGATTTGTTACTTGAAATATAAAATATATTTAGAATCTTATTATCAAAATATAAGAAATAATCATAAAATAGTTATAAGAATAAGTCTAATATCTAAAACTTAATAAAAATTTATTTTTTAAAATTAAATTTTAAATATACTTAATATTATTTATATATATTTAATATTATCTTAAACTTTGATTAAAACAGTTATACCGCTTATAAGTACTCTATATCTATATTTTATGTCGTCGTAATTTTTCTTAAATATTCAGACCTAAAATCGGCCGTTACCACTAGAGTAATAACGGGCGTGCACATGTTTTCACAAGTCATGAAGTGTACTCTGCGTGATCTCAGTGAATAAAAGTACAACAAAGATAGAGTTTCTAAATCTCTGCAGCCACCAGCTAGATCCGCGGAGACTTGCAAAGCCTTTCCATTCATTGCACGTGGTGGGCGAGGTAGTTCCTTTCCAAATATGGAATGGCATCGCTAGAGTCACGTGAAGTTGTCCATTCACATGCACATTTAATCCCATACTCCATACGTACCTTGTAAGTTGTCGAACAAGTTGTGGACTGGGGAGAACTTCTGGGTTCTGGCTCGAGAGAGAGAGAGAGAAAAAAAAAGAAAATGGACTAAAAAAAGAAAAAAAAAGCATATATTACTTTTTTGGTGTCACCAATGATGATAGATCAATGACAAATCAACGTATTTGTATGCTCCAAGTGTTGAATTTGACTCTTCAGGTTTACACTCTCTTTTGACTGAATTATGTTGGGACTCCTCTGAATATAAGTTATGATGCACAGCGTTGAACCCAAAATCGTCCGCTAAGATTCTAGTAGTAAAGTCATGTTCAACTTCATCATTATTCGGGAGGTGAATCAGCTCCTTTGAAGTTGTTAAACGAGACTTAAATAAATCGAAATTATTTTGATCTCAGTTTAAGGGTTCAATAAGTGGCACGCTTAATAAAAAAAAAATTTATCCAAAAAAATATTACTTTTTGGGTCCACACATTTGGTCCTCTTGTGAATTATAGACACTAAAATTGGTCTCGTCGTTATGCTGTGATGGGGTTTGGTCATTCTCCATTAAATCTCTGATTATCTGAGCCACTTCATGTGCTGCGTCAAACCCTGTTGGACATACCAAATGCCACATAAAAAAAAAATTAAATAATCTGAATATTAAAAAAAGAAAAAAGTTCAAATAATTCTAAAAATCCCAAAAAATGTAAAATATATAATCATGCGTAAATAAATAAATGCCGAGAACATCATCGTTCATTATTTTTCAAAAATTTTTTTTGGATAATTCATTTCCATGGCAGTCCATATCAAATAACTGTAAATGTTTCCGGTTCACCCATGCTAGGGACTATAAAATACGACAATATGAAGCATGAGGAGTAAAAAGCATTTGCAATGCCAGAAAAGCAAGTTACAGTTATATAGACAACAATTTTTTTTTCTTTCTTGTTCTTTTTAGTTATGTCTTCTGATAATAGAATTTTTGCAGTCTGCCACCTTATAAATTCTTAAGTCGTATTAGGAGACTAATCTTTTAGGACTCAAACAATAAAGAATTTTTTTTAAAAAAAAGCTAAAACGTAGATCTAAATGTGTATTACCCTAAAATATAAAGTGTTGACTTTATATGAGATTCGCTATAAAAAAATTTTTTCCTTCGAAATTTTCTTTCCTAAAATTGTATAAAAAATAATATTTTAAGGAGCATATATACTTTTAGTATGAATTTTTTTTTTTAAATCAAAATTTTTATTTATTTTTTATTCTTTCGGTGTATCCAGTGCATCGAAACCTCAGTGCACCTATGATTATTCAATCTTTTATAGTCCACAAAAATAAACGTAAAGTCATAAGCTTGAACATATTTTTCTTTCAAATTGACATCAAAATTTTCAAATATTAAATATATGTGGTTAAATAACCAAGATATCTCAATATATACTATTGTATTCGAAATTTTTTAAAGTATATATTTAAAATCTTTTAAAGAATGAACATCAAATAGGGACCATTCTAAATATATATGTATGTGTGTGTGTATGCATGTAAATATTCCAACAATCCATCTCAATTTGTATCGAATTGAATCCATATTATCACTATGGATTGAAAAAAAAAAAGAATCCATATTATCACTTGTCAACAAAATTTAAAACCTGGCAACGCGCGGGTTGCACCGTAGTTGTTAATAGGCTCAAGTGGCCTACTTGGTACTTGGGATCAATCATGCCTAAGAGTGCTGTAAACCTAGAATCCTAGTTCATTGAGATTGGAAAGCGTAGGGTATATAGGTACTGGTAGAGTAACGTCTCTGCCATTGAGAAACGCTTTGGACCAAGAATCACTCACGCTTCTATGAAAATTTCATCAATGCTCTACAAGTAACGATGTGGAACTATTTGTTTTGCCTTTCCTCAAACCAGCAGTTTACCTTTCTTGGTTCTTACTTTCGGGAAGAAACTAATAGTGGTAAAGTAATTTCCTGACGTAACTTAAGCATGTGAAAATGGACAACAACATAGTGATAGCAGGACAAGCATAGCTTTTTCGCTGTTATACTAATCAACCTAAAAGTTCATGCTAACAGGTGATGTTATGTTAGATCACTAATAAATGTGAAAGTTAAAAGTATTATCAGTCATATTATATTTTTATATATTATTAATAATGAACTTTATATTTTTTACCACATATTTTCAACACGTATTAAACCTGATTCAACTAAAAAGTTAAGCTCAAAGGTAAAGAAATCCACAAAAATTATAAATCATATTAGATTTTTATTTAGTTATGTCAGAATTTATGCTCTTTAACAATAATTTGTTAAAAACAAGGATTTGCACATTTAATAAGAGTTAAAATAACTTTCTTTTTAATTACATCAAATTTAGGATTCAAGACAACTTTACTATTAAATGACATTACACAGCAACTAGTGCACACTAAACTTTAGACAGTGAAGCCTTATGTATGTGTAAATTATCTATGTGTGAGCAGCGAAGTCCCATGGCACAAGTATATGCTCAAATAATGAAGTTTTTGGCATAAAAGGTGTATATGTGCTATTATATTAATTTACACAAGTAGTTAAGTTAGTACTTGAGCATGCAATCAGATATTTTGTGTTTAGTATAACAATAAAGCTATTCTATTGTAACCTCGATGTTTCGAATATCATAGAAAATTCTTCTTTGTAAAACAGCCCTTATGGATGGTGTACTTGCACACCTTTTGGCAACTTGTCAAGGATGTTGTATCGACCATAAATCAAGCACTTGCGCCGGTTGAGAAAGGCATTGACAATATTCCAGGAGGCTTTTCACCGGAGATCAGTGGACTCAACGGATACAGAAGAATGGAGTTAAAATGGAATGGCATTCAGAAGAAAATATTACTGAAAGCTAAAGCACATGATTATATCATGAGCCAAACAAAAAGAAATGACGAGAAATTAAAGCACCAACGAAGGCTGGGGGGACATAATGCTTTGCCTTTAAAATAATAATAATAATAATAATACTAAAGAGGCTGTTTGCAGCCGCCGATCTTTTAGAATACAGCAGCAGTTATTGAGGCATATTTATATAATCAGTTGGAAATTAAAACGGTTTAAATTGATTACATTTGTTGGGAGGATTTCCTATTAAGCCATTGAGTGTTAGCATCGTAATTGCATTTGTTTAGTACTGTTTATCTGCAATCTTATCACCACCATTCGGTAAGAAGACCAAGGGACCTGCGCACTTTCAGTTGAATATTTTGCAAGCAATCACCATAATTAGTCAAGAGGTAGGGGATTGAGTTTGGCCTAATTGGTTGGCTGCTTTAGTTGTCAAAATCTCGAGATCGAGAGTTCGAACTTCCAATCTTGCCTTTACCCACCCCCTTTCCCGACCGTTGCGCTGCAGCTTCTTTGAAAAACAAAGAGTGTAGCGGTAATGATGAATTTGAGATCGTGTGATTTTCAGTGTATGGTCTAGATTGAGATTTACCCAAGAAAAATTACTCAGTCACCAAAAAATATTTTGCAGGGAAACGTATGTCTTTGAGCACCAGCTCGGAGAAGAAATAACGGACATTAGATTGAATGCATATGCAAATGTTACACAATTTTCATTCGTATACACCTGTGGGAAATGTACAATGATCGACAATAGAACTGGGATTAAGATTTACTTTCCATCATCTCCACAACACAATGCTGAACAGCACTCGAAGCAGCCAAAACAAGCTAGCGCAGCGAAAAACTGTGTTAATGCTATGGCACATTGGTCATTCATCTTGGAGCAACACTGGATGCAGCACATGCAACAACATTTATCCCACATGCTGCCACAACAATGTGAAGTTGCTTTAATGATGATTTCAGCGGCCTCTGGCAACTTTGGTTCTTCAACTCCTGGAGGAGTGTTTTCAGCTGTTGCAGTCAAATTTCCAAAGCCAACGCAGAGGCTACAAAGCAATATTCTTCTCTGGCCTTGAGAGCCTGCATTCCGGGAATCACTTTTCGCTGGTAACTGTTTCAATAAACTTTTCAATTAGCCAAGTGGTGATTTCCCAACATTTTTGTAGGATGCTAAGTCAATAAGTACCTTATGTCCTCCAGGAGAATTTGTGGCTTCATTTTGCCTCTCTGTCTCGATTAATGCTACACGGGTGTACTCGGACACAACACCACTGCGTATGCTTTTTTGGACGATCTGCCAATGAAAGAACTGTCAGCAGCGGTTATGTGGAAACCTTGCTTAAGCATAAGTAGAAGCAGTCATGCTCTAAAAATGAAATCCTAAATCCTAGAGGTAAAATAACTGTTTTTGCTAAAGAGGTATCACTTTGAAATCCATGTATCACTATGGAACAGATGTACGAGAATCATTCTCAAATTTTATTTATTAAATTAAGGGTTCAGGATCGTAAGACCAGAAAATTTATAGTGACTGAAACACAAAGAAAACAATGAAAACAAGCACAAACCTTCTCCTCAAGTTGTTTATTTTGTGAAAACCAAGCCTCGGCTGTGAGCAGGTCAATCTCTTGCTTTGCAAAAACCTGTTACAGAGGCAAAATTGTAGGAAGGATCAACAAAAATTCCCGATGACTATAGATTTTTACACATCAATGTGAAATTAATGCAGGCTATTAAGGAGATTGCAAATGAACTCATTGACATAAGGTTAATGATGAAGAAAAGAGAATTTATAGCTTCATGAATATAAAAGGCAAGCCAGTAAGTAGATATAGAACAGCAAACCGGGCTTCAAGAATTTAACACCCTTGAAATAGATAGAGCAGCTAAAAGCAGAAAGCAGAGTAAAGACCTCATTGCACCATGTTGAATCACAACCCAGGAGAGAAAATTATAGTCACCATCTGCATTACCATTATTCACTCAAGTCCCACAGTGGTCAAAGCTTCTCCTGAACAAGAAGGGAAGAGGGCGGTTTTGGGGGGGGGGGGGGGGGGGGGAGGAGGGGGACAGTATGTTAATGGCATTGGCTGAGCTGGGTTGAGCCAAAAAGCACGCATGGGCAATGGATATGCCAAG
Source organism: Carallia pectinifolia (assembly GCA_037832335.1). Taxonomy (NCBI): domain Eukaryota; kingdom Viridiplantae; phylum Streptophyta; class Magnoliopsida; order Malpighiales; family Rhizophoraceae; genus Carallia; species Carallia pectinifolia. The sequence goes on along the minus strand of CM075453.1, from coordinate 7,200,696 downwards.
AGGCCCAAGACAACAGAATTCCAAAATGATATTTGCATGCAAAGAGAATAAGATGACAGGCGAAGCAAACACTAGATATATTTCAATGCTAAAACTATAAAATTTGGCGCCTTACCTTGTCAAGAGGTATGTCCTTTGCCTTTTGTATCTTCAAGTCTATAACAAAGTTACTGAGATCTCCTATAACACCTTTAGCCTTAAGGAAGTCAGGGAAGTCTCCCTGATATCTCCCCGAGACAGCCAATGGACTTTCAGATGAAAGGTCGGGAATACAGGGAGGGTATACCTATTAAAAAATTGAAAGAGGAGAAATGTAACATTAAATTGACACAGGTCGGATGAATAAGAATGTTTGTTCAACAAAGCAAATGAATTATCAAAAGTGGAATCAGCACCATAGAAAATGAAAAATAGATATCTATAGCAACCAAAAATAACCAAAAAAAAAAAAGCAAGTTATGGCAATACTTGAGGATCATAAAGCACATCTTCTGAATACATATTGTGATGGAACTTCAGAACGGAAAATTGGGCAACTTTAGTGCCAGAAACTTCAAGTGTTCCAAAGATACTTGGGGATTGAAAAGCAGATTTTTGGATTTAATATTGTAATGGGATATAAAAAAAAAAGTGGAAAAGCGAGAAACTTCAGTTCTAAGCTTCATGACATGGCAGAAGCAGAATAAAACAAGATGTCAAAAAAATAAGAATTGGGAAAAAAATAAAAATAAAAATAAAAAGGAAGAAGCAGTGGAAGAAAACTAAGCTTGCTTAGTAAGGTTGAATTAGAGCTAGATGAATACACTGCATACCTCAACTTCATCAAGATCATCAAATGATTCAATGGCTATATTAGCAAGAATGGGTGATGAAGCTCTCCTTAAGAACCTTTTCATTCGAGATTCAACTAAATCTGACCGTAAACAAATGAAAAATTAGAGCATAAATTTATTGTTTGTATGACAAGAAAAGATGAATCTCCAAACACTTTGTGTTAGATACTCTTTATGGAGTTAGTTGAAAAATCAATTTTGGGATGCCAATAATCAGAACTTCAATGGCCACTACCCCAAAGGGCAAAGGATCCTGTTCATGTTAATTATAAGGCTACGTGGAAAACAGTGTGCCCTCTGGGTTATGACCATGGAGTATAGACGTATATGCTTTAGAATTTCATGTGTATCAAATAATCGAAATATGCATGGCTGGTTCATAAAAAATTGCAGAACCTTTCAACTTACTTTTCTTAACGAACTCCGAGTTATCCCAAACACTCAGTTCAATTTATCTGACTCATGATGTTAATATATCAATACTTTACACTAGTACTTCATGTTGGCAACCTCCCTCCACTAATGCATCAAAGAAAAAAGAACCAGAAGAAGAGAAGAAAACTGTTCTGGACAGCTCCCGAGAAAAGAAATCCTTAATCTAGAGTGAAGAACCAACCTACATCATATGCAGCATCATATTGCCCTCTGCTAAGGATTGCAAGCATTTTCAGGAAATGATGATTACAGTATGAACCTGGAACGTTCAAAATGCCAATGTTAGAAGAGCAACTGCACAGAATGGCATTTTACAATATGCTCAGGAAATATCAGTGAAAACCAACAGAGATAAGAAACATGTCCCAAGTGGTATTGGTATCATCACTCAGTACTTCAAAAACAACTGCCCCAACCCATTCCTCAACCGACAAGAGATAATGTAATGCTACCAGTCCAAGCGTCAGAAGCACAAAACAGAACAATCCATTACCTATACCAAACGTGTATAAACGTGGACCTATTGATCCTCCACCTCTCAGATAACTTTTCACTACATCACAAATGTGTCTTTCATCTTCCACAGACCCGTCTGTAACAAGGAATATAACAGGAAGAGAACCTTGAGTATTGGAGACCATCTCTATTGCCTGGAAGAATGGCACAGGCATAAGTCAGAGATATTTGTATGCAAGAGATTTTTGTAAATCAGAAATTAAAGGGGGCTATGCCAAAGGATTCAGGTAGTATACAAACATCCAATTTTTCCTTTTAGAGTTGATATGAAAAGATCACAGTTCATTTTTTATGCATGCATCCATGCATAGAAGGAGACATGAAGACAAGAACATTAAAGTAAATGAGAAACCAACCTTATTTAGGGGAAGTAAGATATTTGTACTCCCTCCTGCATTGAAGTTCACATTAATCCATTGAATAGCACTTTCAACTGTTCGCTTTGTAGCCAATTCCATTGATGACGAGAATAGATAAGTCTCTCCATTAAATGCTATAATGTTGAATGAATCTTTTGGATCAAGCTCAGCAAGGGCAGCAAATAATGCGTTCTTTGTACCCTCAAGTGGCTTTCCTTCCATGCTTCCACTTATATCAACAACGAATACTATCTCCTTTCTGAATGCCTATCAGATTGATTAAGATGAGGACAGATTTAATGAAAAAAAGGGTACACAGTCAACAGAGTACCTATCTGGCTGAACACAGACTGAACTAACCTTCCTACGCTGCTGACCTCCAGGAAACAGGTAGACGCAGAACATCTCCCTTTGATCAGGATCATTCGTAGATGGAGATTGCAAAAGTACTCCGCCAAATATTTGACTTGAAGAAACCTATATAGAGTACATGAACATGCTAAAATAAACCCCTACGAAATAAAAAAAAAAAAAAAAAAACTTCCCTGCTTGAAGATAACCATTTCAAATTGGTGGACTCTACATTCCAAGAGTGCAACTACTACGAAGAAGAAATGAACCCCAGAGGATATAAGATGATAGGAGACTTACAGTATATGAGACATCAAAGTCAATATTTGTCCAAGAGAGAACCTCTGCTTCATATAAGAAACCTAATTTTCCTACTTCACGACGCAATTGCTAGAAAGATACTAATAACATATGTCAGTTGCTGGCATAACAGTAATAAAGTGCAGTACCAATAGACGTATGTCAAAAATTCACCTTCAAAGGATGACTGGTTGTTTTGCAAACAATTTCAGTTCCAATACTAGAATTCACGTTCAGTTCTATCTTTTCTTTCCTAGCTATCTTCTTCACTACAGGAGTAACATACTCAGGGAAACTGAATGGCACAAGCAACGAGAACTGCCCATCATGATACAACAATTTCTGCACCCAGCTAACTTTAACTGAAAGAATGGAACCTCCATCAACCTTCGAACATACAAAATAACAAGACTTAGAAGAAAATCGATTTAAGATAAAACTAAAATCTCTGAAACTAACTATGGATGTTCTCCTACATCTTTAACTTTTTTTCTAGTTTGCTTTTAACTCTTATTTAAAGTTCTACTCTTATTTGGTTTTAATCCTTTAGCTCTGTAAATGGAACTCAAGTTAGTTCCATTAGTGATCATTGATAATTGATATTGAAAACTGAATTTCTAACTGAGTGCTAATTCTCGTTTGTTTTCTGAGTGCCGATTTTCGCAGTGTTATTACTTTTCTTTTGGGGTGCTGATTTCCCTGTTTATTATTCTAATTTTCAAAATTCTTTCTGAACTCAGTGCTACATCAACCTAAAGCTGTGTACTTCAAACAAAAGCACAACAAAAAAAAAAAGAAAAAAAATGTTGGGCAGTTAGTTACCTTCGGTATGGTTAGAGTAAATATGTGGGCCTTCAAAAAGCCTCCATTTTCGGGTCGGGCTTCCTTGTCCCCATCTTTCTTGTCTTCTGCGGCAATAAGCTCAGTACGGTATGATTTCCTCTGCACCTCTGCCTCAACACCTAGAACTGAACCCTGTTAGCCAAATAATAATATCGCTTGAGAACATTAAAAAAAAAACAGCCAAAAAACATGAAACCTTGGACGTACTCTTAAAATGTTTAAAACGATGATAAAAAGAAATAAAAAAAAAATTTTGACGCGCAACAGGGCAAATCATTGTTACTATTAAATTAATTATATATCTTTTACGTGTCAACGTGTTGAATACCTGGTCGCCCATGGGGATGGCGATGCGGCAATCGCAGCTCTTGCTACCCATAACGCAATGGACCCTCCAGGATCCGCTGACCCGAACAAACAGGGTGTCCAGACAGCTATCGGCCTCCAGCTGAATATGGTTCATCTGGAGAGGAATGAGGGCGGGGGGATCGCACCGGCCGTGGACGTGAGGCTGGTAGCTGGGCAAATCGGGATTATCCACGATAGCCGGATCGGAGATCACGGCGTAGACCATGGGAGCCTTGGGGAGGAATACGTCGGCGCCGGACTTCTCCATGGACGGCGGAGGCTTGGGTGGCGAGACGGCCCTGTCCTTGCCGTAGTATACCCTTTTGGAGAGCTTCAGCCCATCTTCCACCGATTTCGCGAATTCCTCGGCCATCGGAAAAACCAAATTGTGATGGGAACTTTTGAAAAGCTTTTAGCTTTCCTTTTATAGAAGAGAAGTGAAACAGAAAGAAAGAAAGAAAGAAAGAAAGCTAGCGCTAAAGGGATCGCTTGGAAGCTGCGTTAATTCCTTCTTCTTCTTCTTCTTCTTCTCCTCCTTTTTCTTTTTCTTGTTGTAAATGACGACGCGATTCCCACATCGGTTGTCTCGGCGTTTTTTTTTATGAGAATCTGTTCTGTGGGCAACGGAAGAAAGAGAGAGAGAGAGAGAGAGACCAATAGTCGTAGAGAGAGAAAGAGACGTTAGAGTTGTTTTTAATTTTATATTTGCTTATTTTTACTTTTTAACCGAAAAAATTGCATTGTTTCTCATCAATGCCAAGCAAGGTTTTTCCCATTCCAAAATCATAGTCCTGTGTCGATCCATTTTTAATCGAATTAAATGCGTTTAACTCTTGCGATTTAATTATTTTGTGTTTTATTTTTTATAGTTTTAATTTAGGTAATACATTTTTTTATAATTTTTAATTTAATAATTAATCATCTCACAATAATTTATTAAATCTATTAACAAAAATTAAGTAAATTTACTTTCTTTTGTGGTCTCAAAAATTTCATAATATTTTATGTAAAGATTGGTTTTGGATACTGTCTCAAAAATTTTTATCAAATAACAAAAGTTGTGAAATATATAATATGGAATGCAACTTAAATATGTATTGAAATTTAATTTAAGAGATATATGATATATTTTATATTTTTTGAAGAAAAAATTCATAATTACAAAATAATATAATTTTGGTCAATATTTATTAATAAATTTAATAAATTCTTGATTAATGGGGTAAATTGTAAAAAAGTAAAACCATAAGGAGGTTTAATTTTTAAATTAAAATCTCCATGAGGTAAAACTCAATCAAATTATAAGAAAATTAAATACATTTAACTTATAATATTTTCTTACTCAAAATGAGCACATGGCTTATTTTCTAAAAAAACAAAATCACTTGACTTATTTACTAAAAAAGATTGAAAACTGGTCATCAGTGCCAAGTAAAGCTCCTCTACACATTCTAAAATCCATCGTGGCATGTCAATTTTTCTCAATCAAAAAACACATAGCTTGTTTACCAAAAAAAATTACGAACAAAGAAATTCGACCAAATTCGCGTGCGTAAAATCATGCCCAGTTGTGACTTTAGGAGATGACGCTTATTTTTAATCATTTGGATATTATCGACCAAATCTTATCCTCGGGCCGAGCCTGCACCCACCAGAGCTAGAAATAGCAGGCAGGGTGATAATATTGGTGCTCACATCAAGTTAGAGGGGGTCGTTCTCAATCGGCAATTATCTCTTTCTTATCCATTAATAATTTAATTAAATTATATAAATATATATATACATGTAAAATTGTGTGAGTGTATATATATATATATATATATATATATATATATATATATATGTTTAATGATCAATAAAGCGACTAACAGCTCATCTCCTCATCTAAAAAAAATGGCCCACGAAGATAAGAACATAGAAGTGCACTTTATTTAGATTTTGGAAAATTATTGTACTCTCCCATTCATTGAAATCTCAGGAGCTAAAAAAAAAAAGAAGAAGAAAGACTAGGTAGGACAATAAATGCTATGCAATGCTTGCGCAATTACGGCCATTATAATTACAAGGAAGAAGATTGGAACACGTTCAGGACAGGAAGGCCTGATCTGGCATGTCATCGACGAAATAAATATATCAATAAACATGTTTTATTATTCATTCTTTGGTTGCTTCTGATTGTGATTGAAATAAACATAGTCTAAGCTTCCACCTGCATTAAAAGCTGGACTATTCACTAAACTAGAATTTTATTTTGATCCAAAAATATAGTACTAGTGAAAGTCTCGAGTTTGTATTCAAATTAATTCAAAAATTAATAAATAACCTTTGGAGGAAATTCTAATAATTAAGACTTTGGCTGCTAATGTCAAAAAAAAAAAAAAAAAAAGAATGTGTGAGATTTATATAAATAAAAAAAATTATTTTTATCATTCAGTTTATCGTCCTAACTTTTTAATAAAAAATTATAAATATAAATAGTCAAATGTAAATAAGATGCACCGCAGCGTGCACGTACAGACGGGCTTTACAATACGAGTTCCCAGTTCTTGTAACTTTGAAAAGGAGTTTTCAAGCATCAAAAGACGAGGTGCCTGACAGTTTTTTTTATTAGTTTATTGTCTCTAAACTATTGCAGACCTTGAATTACTCCTCGTGGTTACCAATCAGGAGCCAGTGGGAGTCCCTATTCACCGACCCACATGCGCAAAGAATTTCATTCCATCTGTCAGGAACACCCGGCATACACCAATTGAAGCAGGCCCTGCACTCCTGGTGAGACTCCGTAATGTTTGAACCGTTGATATAATGTGGCCCTCATCTCTCAGCTGGGATTAGCGAGGTTATTCATCTTGTGACACCTCCTTTTCTACGGACCAATTGCCTAGATGAGATACGCCAATAGAAGGCTTTCCAATGGAGATGTTTTGGGATCTGTACATGCACCCAATTGACAACGCTGTGGATGGTGAAATTTATAAGATCCTAAAGGGAAACCCGGATTTCGGAAATATTCTGCATTGCATGCCATCAGGGATCCACCCTCTGCCTGATCAATTACTAAAGTAAACACTGAAATTAAAAAAAAAAAAAAGTTAAATAAGTAATGGCACAAGTAGTAGGCCACAGGAAACAAAATTCTGAAGAGCAATAGCGATGTTTATTTCTGTTGAGAAGGAGAATTTTGTTAATGTTTCAAAATTTCTCAATTATCAGTTAATAATCAATTCAAACCAACAGAGAAAAAGTCTGGCTTTTGCCTTGCTAAAAACCTTTTTTTTGGGTTCCAGAAGGAGGCCCTCCTTCCCGAGAGTAAAAAGACAGAAAAGTCTTACTCCATCAAATTATGAGATCATTAGACCCTAATAATATCCTACTATAGTAAGGGCAATATACCATTGGAAGGTACCATCATTAGATGAAGACCCCAATCCAAAGCACCAGTAAAATTGGCTATCCAATCGACAACTTGATTCCCTTCTCTCATCATTTGAGAAATTCAAACATACCAGTCCCTCTTCAATATAGTCTGGCCAGCAATATGCCTTGCTAAAAACTTTAGAGCCCACATATGCTCGTTGCCACCATATTCTTTCATGGGCAAAATCCTTGCCTTGTGTGAGCCAGGAAGGCCCACTGCTTACAAGCAGACCCAGAATACAGAGGCCTGGCGTTGTCTACAACCCATTTTCCCTTTTGCATAACTACAGATTGGAGTGAAAATCAGATAAATAGAAGAAACTCACTAGTTAGCAATACATAAAAGTGTCCCCTGTAAATATTTAATGCGAATGAAGCAAAATGAAGGAAAAGACACTGAATGACAACGACTATTTGACTTTGTAGAAGTACAAAATATTTGTATGGTTTTGCAATTGAATTTTAAATTTTTAAAATTTTTAATCAATTTTAAATCTTTAATTTTTAATTTATATGAGTCTTTTTTCGGATTAGAATTGATAGAAAGATTAAATATGCAGTTTGAACTAATTGAAACAATGTAAAAGGACTCAAGGGGTGTTTATTTTTACTGTTAGAAGCTGCCATTGCTATTGCTGTTACGAAAATTAGGAGTTTAAGTATTTGATAAAAATTTTTAGGTTATTCTATTAACTTCAGCAACTGATGGTTTTTGTTTTTTAACACAATTGTCCTTTGTGCGGCAGCGTACAAACTTTACAGGATAAATATTTTTAAAATCCTAAACCTTTAGATTTTTTTACGTTTGAGTCCTAAACTTTTTTAACATTTCATTTGAGTCCTAAATTTTTTAATTTTTTACTATATCAGTCATTTAAATTACGAAAAGTAGTCAATCTATTAATATGTGAGTTTAATTTAATAAAAATCATTTAAAAAACCTTAAATACATGAGTTAAATATTTTTTTCATCAACAAAATATGCATATTAAATATTTTTTTAATCAACAAATATACGAATTAAATAGGTAACATGTATATTTTTCTATAAAAAAGACAATCAATTCATATATTTAATTTTTTTTAAATAATTTTTTGTAAAGTTAAAATTATTTTTTAATAGATTGATCACTTTTGTTAAACAGAGGGACTAATTTGGTAGAAAATCAAAAAATTTAGGACTCAAATGAAATGTCAAAAAAATTTAAAACTCAAACGTAAAAAAATCTAAAAGTTTAGTACTAAAAAAAATCCTTATCCCCAAACTTTACAAACCTGTGGGGCCACCGTTAAAACAATAGCCGAACCAATAATAAATAGTGGGTCATAAACTTTTTAGGTAATAGATAAATGGGGAGGAAAAAAAAAAAGAGAATTGGTGGGTTCCATCACTTAAAAAAAAATATTTTACTTTTTTTATTTTTTTTGTCCGAATTAATACGACATTATTAAACTTAAATTTGTCAAGGTACATCAATTACTCTTTTCTTAAATAGTAGCATTGTTATTTTTGCAGTATAAAGAATAATTTATATAGTAAAAAATAATATCATTTTGTAGATATATTCATAATATATCTTTTTACTGCGTAAATAATAACTATAATTTTTTATACATTTATTATAAATTATAGTTGATTTTCAAGTCACATGAATTTTTTTATAAATACGTAATAAGATTAATTTATATTAACTTTCGTTTAAAAACTGATTAATTTATATTAACTTTCGTTTAAAAACTATCTCTTATAATATAACAGAAAAAGAATCTATAAAATTGTCATTTTATTATTTAGTCAGCAATAACAAGTCTTAATTTAACTAAACACTAGGATTCATTTTGTTCAACAACAATAATAAAAAATAAAAGTAATCAGTAATTACTAACAACAATCAGTAATCAACAATCAGTAACAAGTAAATCAAACACCCCTCATATACATCCTTAAATCATTGAAATACTACATATTTATTACCACATTTTCTTCATTTCTCCCCGTATAGAAAGCAAAAACTGTATATTTTTTCAATTTTTCCTAAATTCAGGTGAAGAAAAAAAAATTTAGCCAAATACGCGTGTTTTTAGAGCCTATTTGGATGTATTGTTATTCGGTTTCAATTAACTAATACTTGCATAGAAGATGACTTAAATTTAATAAAAACTAAAATTTTAAAAATAATTTAAAATTTTAAAAATATTGAATACTAAAAGTACTAAAGTTTATTCAGTTTTATTATATTATGTGAAAACTATAATACACGAACTTGATCTGGCCTATATGCTTCACATGTGAGAAGATGGTGTTTGACTGTGTTATTTTTTTTAAATTTTTTATGTATATATACAGAAAAAGATCGGAAAATTGAGGTTGGTACTGCATTTCATGTAATGATCAATGTAATGATATTATTTTTTTTTTAATTTTTCTAAAGAAATTTTTGCAACGTATTATCTAAAATTTATATTTTAAATTTTAATATAGGATGCTTATTTATATTTAAATTTTAATTTTATAAAAAAATAATAATATAATAATATTCTCAGTATGCAATATGTTTTGAGAAAAAAATAATTTACCATGAGTATATTTATTATTAGATTGATGAGTTGAAATCAGTGCTTTATTATTATTGTATTTCATTCAACTATTTTTATAAAAGCGAACTACTATCTGAATACTACAACACTTAAGCGTAATTTTCCAAATCAATTACAGTATTAATAAATTTAAAATTAATATCACACCACAAACTTTATAAATAAGGCATATTAGTGTTGCCACAAGAACTGATACCATAACTCAAATTTAAGTTACACATAAAAAAAAAAAATCCATCAAATTACTATTAATCTATTACATATATTCTCAGTATATATAGTCTTCTTTTTTGCGGCAATTGAAATTTTCACCTCTTCATCTTGTCTGCGCCGCCGTCTGACCCGATTTCTGTCTCTGCGCCGCCCTGCTCCTGCCTCCTCAGCCGACGTCGGGTTCACATCGAATTCCCGGCTTAGCCGACCTGCAGAGCCCTGTTCAGACATCAAATTATCAGCAAGTCACTCTACTCTCCTCAGGTAACCATCTCTGTCTCCGACAATTCCTGTTTCGTCATATTCTAAAAAAAAAATTGTTCCATTTCATTTTGACCCTTTGAGTTCTTCAATGTAAGGGAGTGTATGAAAGTAATTTAATCGACACAGTGGTTGTCATACAAACAAAAATTTTCAGTTTCTCCGTTAAGCCAAAAGTTTCCTTCTTCTTTATTAAAGATTTTTTTCCCGTCTTTTCATACCAAAAAACGCTTTGATAGTGAATTTCCCCTGTTCTGCGTCCAGGTTCACGACTAATTAGCTTTAATCTATGTAGTTTCGTACACAACTCTCTAATTCTCACTCTATCATTAGAAACATACACGGATATATTGGATATACATATCAACGCCTGTTAATTTAAGTGACGAAAAATTTGATTTCTTTTAAATAAGATTTCGATTTCGAATACTGTGTATGAAAAAAATAAGCGCCGATAGAATTTTGTCCCTTTTAATAGGTCCACCTGACTTTAATTGAATTAATCAGAATTCAATAAACTTCTGAATACTAAGATTTCAGACAAAAAAAAAATGTTATATATACATAATAAATAAAAAAATATAAATAAAAAAATAAAAGGATAAACTCCTTCTAAGTTGGTTATGTGCACACTTAAGGAGCACGTAAAAAAAATATGTATTTAAGTTATTTAATAGTATTTAATAATTTATTTATTTTTAAATTTAATATATTTTTTATAATTTAGTATTATATAACTAAGTTGTCATAAAGATTTTTGGGCTTGTTATTTAAACTCATAATAACTAAATAAACATATATTTAGCGGATTATATAACTGGATAACTATAATCAAATTAAAAGGACATTAATGCTTCAATTAAATCTGAAATTGCCATTGGGGCCCAACATTTATCGAATTAATTACTTTGTTTTCCACTCTTGAGATGGAGACGGTAAGAAGAGGATGACATCTGGGAAGGAAAAAATTTTTTTTTCCAACTGTTTGGATGGCCAAGATTTTTTTACTATGATCTTGAGAAAGTCGCTATGGTAAAAATAGGCATTTTAGTATTCACCATGCAAGGAGAGAAGTTAATGGAGTTGCTATGGTTAATGGAGTCGCTATGGAGTTACATTAAATCGGCAATTGAATAAAATAGTTGTTAGCATTAAGACCCACGACAAGTTGGTTGATTGACTAAGTTTCGAATTGAGAAATCTGAGATTTGGTTTCAAGTTCTCATAGTTGTTAGCATGTTTTTGCTTTTCAGTGGAGAAGATGAGAAAGTATTTCATTTCTCAGCAATCACATGTTTTTACATTGATAGATGCACTAATCATAGAAAACAATGGTAGAGATTAGAGCATCTCTCTTCGACATATTTAATGTAAAAAATATTTGTTGGAGGTAGAGGTATGCAATTAGATATAATCAATAAATTAATTAGATATCATTATTTTTTAAAATAAAATTGATAACAAAAAGAAATATATCAATTTAATATATTATATACAAAAAATTGTATATTATTTTAATAATAATTATATATAAATATGTCAACCAATTTAGCATCTATATAGAGTATATGACCATTCACGAGACGGGGGCAATACAGAGTGGACGAGAATAAACATTTCGCACCTCAACTTTTGTCTCCCCGCTCACCGTCGTCCTCCAGGACTAGGAGCGGAGAACTGGGAAGAGGAGCAACAGCTCTGCTGCTAATTTTCAGGTAGACCTCCACTTTCCCTTCTCCCCTTCTCTTACCACACGATCAAATTTTCGATTTGTCTTTTTTGACATTAGAAATACATAGCAGTTAATCTGTTAGTTGTTAGATAACAAGAAAGATAGGTGCACAGGGACAAATCCTCCAAATTATATCTAGTGTGTATTTTTTTTTAGAGGTGTTGGGATTTGAACCCGACCCCTCCCCAAGCTCCGACCTTAGGAGGGGCTTGGTGGTAGTTATTTGTCTTCTCAGTTCTCCTGGAAACGTAAATGACATCCATTCTACTTGGAATTTTTGGCCGGGAGGTTTTTGTCTTTTTTTTTTTTTATGTGGGTACTTTTTTTTCTTTATCAGTTCAAAATGGCTGTGAATTCCAACTCTATTGGAGCTGACGGTGCTCTCCAGTCTATTTGCTACAAGCGTGGATCCCTTCAGCTTCTTGACCAGGTTTATCTCTCCCGACACTGTATTAGTCTGATTGAATTTGCTAGTAATGTATATAATACGATGCTTTCATTCTTTAGTTTTTTACTTGGAATGAATTTCTCAAAATTAAAAGTAGTTCTCTTTTTGGCTTAAAGTTGGTTGCTTTTGAACAGAGAAAGCTTCCCCTCGAGACGGTGTACTTGGATATCCATGACTCATCAGATGGATGGTATTTTATCTTAGTCCGTCCTTTTAGAAAAACGAACAAAAAGAAAGGTGTCTGTTGATGTTTCTGTTCTTTCTTTGTCCGTGAGACTTGTTTCCTGTTCATTATTTCATATGATTTGTTTCTGAGTGGCTCGCAAATCCATTTTATAATACATTTCATGACAAAAGTTCGTGGATTATGCCTGTCTCGCAATTTGTGTCAGATTTAAATTTCAGTTTGCGGCTAATCGTCACACCTAGTTATGGTATAGCATTGTTCAGTTTATGCCAGTTTTGATTGTATACATTAGCAAGCTTTTGTCGTTGTGAGGCTAGTGAGCAATATAAGTTGAATATCACAAAATCTCTAGCAATCCCAACCTAATGTCTCAGGTCTGCCATACGGGATATGGTTGTACGAGGAGCACCTGCTATTGCAATTACAGCTGCCCTTTCTCTTGCCGTGGAAGTGTTTAACTTAGATTCCTCTAATGGGACAGCTATTGATGCTGCTACTTTCCTCGGCAAGAAATTGGATTATCTCGTTTCAAGGTAATTAAACTGTTTTAAATCTCCCATTTCCGTGCAGATAACAATTATATCGATTCTTGTGGTTGTTTGTGTAGTTGCTAGTTGTCCACCTAGATAATCTTTCATGGAACAGCCTTATATTCTTAATGTTACCCAGGCCTTGCTGTTGAAATTGTAATTTGTGCCAGTTTATTGTTGATATTGTAATTTGTCCTGGTTCTTTGCTTCATCTTGAATGAGCTCCTTAGAGTGCCGAATTTCATTTTTCAGCCGTCCAACTGCAGTCAATCTTTCAGATGCTGTAACAAAACTTAAGGCAGTCATATCAAATGCCACCACAGCTGCTGCTTCAGAATCCAGAAGTGTCTTTCAGGTGATATTCTTAAAGGATTCTACAGTCATTATATTACTACTTGACTGTATAATGTAAAATGTGTCTGACCTTTACCAACAAAACGAATATTGTGGCTTTCTTTTTGCTTCTATGGTTTGTGGCTTGTTCAGCTAAAGTTGATATCAAAGTTTTGTCCTACTTATCTTTCTAATTAATATTGCAGGCATATGTAGAGGCTGCTGAGATAATGCTCGACGATGATGTTGCCACAAATAAAGCAATTGGGTCATATGGAGCTAGTTTTATTAGGAATGGGCTCAAAAGCGGTAAAGGGCTATCTATTCTGACCCATTGTAATACTGGCAGGTAACTTTCTATTTATCTTCCTCTCCTTGCATGATGTGGTGTGGTCGCTCTGTAGTCCTTTCATTCTTTTTGTTTTTTTTTTCCTGCTTGGCAAAGAACATGTATGTGAATAATTAAATCCAGGCAGCGAGTAAAATTTTCATAAGAATATCTCTGACTTTGCCTCCATTCGTTTTGCCAGTCTGGCAACAGCTGGATATGGCACTGCTCTGGGTGTAATCCGTGCACTTCATACTGAAGGTGTCCTAGAGAGAGCCTATTGCACAGAAACAAGGCCATTCAATCAAGTGAGTTTTTCTTAGTGCTTTTGAGTACAGTTTCAAAGTTGCGTATGCTTGATTATCAAGCATGCCAGAAAAGCGTAAATCAAGTTCCTCATTTGAAAGCGAGCATTCAATAAACTTGTTTCTTTGAATGAAGCATAATAAAATAGTTGATGGTGTTCTAGTTTATAATGAGTCAAATCTGTTAGGAGACGTTTTTTGGGTTTTTTAAATCAGAATTTTTCTAAAGAACTAGTTACAATCTTTGGTTATACGAGTTTTAAGAACCTGAATATGTGACCATGATCATGCTCGCTTACGTTGAACTTGCCAATGATAAAAAAAAAAAAAAAACACATATTGGTCATCTCTCCTTCAAATTTATCTATTGCCGACACTTTAGTTTTAGTTATCGAGTAATTTCTAATTGCAGGGATCGAGACTCACAGCCTTTGAGCTGGTGCATGAGAAGATACCTGCTACACTTATCGCAGACTCAGCTGCAGCTGCATTAATGAAAGACGGTCGAGTGAGTGCTGTTGTTGTTGGAGCAGATCGCGTGGCTGCAAATGGTACTCTGAGAAGCTAGTTCATCTGCTTTAGCATGCTATCTCTTGAAATTTGTATTTCACCAATGTGTGCTGTCACATTGCAGGAGATACTGCCAATAAGATTGGAACCTACAGCCTCGCCCTGTGTGCAAGCTACCATAACATTCCATTTTATGTTGCTGCGCCCCTGACCTCCATTGACTTGTCCATCTCTTCTGGGAAAGAAATTATTATAGAGGAAAGATCCCCCAAGGAACTGTTGTACTCGCATGGAGGTCTTGGCGAACAAGTTGCTGCATCCGGAATAGCTGTCTGGAACCCAGCCTTTGATGTTACCCCTGCAAAATTAATAAGCGGCATCATAACGGAAAAGGTTTCTCTTCCCTCTATCTTTCTTCTCTAAATCCCCCTTCCCCCGGTACCCCGTCCTCGGAATGCTGTGCTCATAAACTGAATTCAAATTATCTTAGATGATCATGATCTAAACATTTGGCATGCTTCAGTCTTATAAGTGCTTGATCTCTGAGCAGGGTGTCATCACAAAGTTGGGAGCCGATGTTTTTGACATAAAGAGTTTTGTAGAAAGGGCCAACCCAGAATCTGTTCCATAGTGTATGCCATTTCACTGCGGTGAAGAAACTTATTGGTAGATAACATTGTTGTTGGTACCAGCTTTCTAAATGGCCAAGGGCTACGTGTCCTGGCATGGCAGACTTCATGTTATACCCGGAAATTGGATCTGATGATTTTAAGGTTCAAGGCTTGGTGATGTTTCTTTGCCAGAAGAAATTTTTTTTCAACTATGGATAGAGTCTAAAATGAAATGATAGCTACTCCTACCTCTGCCCATGGCTCTGAAACCCAGTTTGCTTTCTTCTTTTTTTAAAAAAAAAAAAAAATAATATTTTTAATGCTTAGAAGGTCGAGAAACAGTAGGATATTTTGAAAATAATGTGAAATTATATTTTAAATTATTCTTAATCTCATTTTATACTTATATATACTAGATTTCTCGGAAAAGAAAAAAAAGTGGTCCCTGACAAGAAACGTCGACGTCTCATTGACACAAAATACATGAACAATAGTGCGATGTGTCAGCATCGTACATGTGTTCGCATCTAGGGGTATGATTGTGTAAAGTAACCGAGTTGAGTCAAGTTTTAACTATTTGCATTCGGTTTATTTAGCTAATGAGTTGAGTCTTGAGTTTTTGTGAACTGATTATTAATTTTATAGTATTAATAAAAATGATGGATATTATATAAATTATTTTTATAAATAAAATTTAATTGATAAATTTTTTTATCTTAATAAAATTATGTAATTGAAAAATAAATATTAACTTTTAATGTATGTGCTGTAAATGTAGCAGAGCATTACAATACACGAGACATTTATGTTTGTGGAATCAGTGAGGGTCAATTGTTCACAATTTTATTAATATTTATGTAAAAAAAAATATTCATTATTTTAGTAAGACCATTGAACATATATATTTTTTTTATGGTCGGTTTTGTTTAGATGGCTAGAGGTAACTAACCAAAGGCAATAGGCAATAGGAATGGTGAGGCTAAGTAGGAGTTCCAATTTTCAGCCCCCTTATCTAATGGATGAAGAGCACTCTTTGAATGTATTTTTTTGACACAATGTAAAATTGTTGAATTAATATTTATCAAAATTGTACATAAAATTGATGTAAAAACATTGAGAATATCTGTGTAAAGTAAGAAATGAATACAATTCAAAAGGACTGCAATATTTAAGGTCAAATCGACCTTTCACAAATGGGTTAAGTCATAATCCTCTATAGAGATACAAACCATACAAATCAACTAATAACTAAACTTATTTAATTACGAATAGTTAACTAAGCTTAATCTAGTCAAACAAATATCCATTCGTTTAATTGGTTTAATGTCCATTCTCCTATCAAATATATTCTAGTGGCAACTAAACAAATATTTTTAATAAATTTTAGACGAGCTATTAACTAGTTTTAACGACTTTAGTCTATTCTTATTCAGGTTTAGTTTAGCTATTAAACAAGTTTTGAATATTAAGTTTGGATTAATTTTTATCGAAACGACTCGTATAGTAAATATATTGATTTGTTTACGCTACTACCTTCGTTGTGGTCTCGATCGACGGGTAGCCCACTGATCAGGTCAGTTCCGCACAACAAACCAATAAGAAACGTCAACGTTTTAGCAGAGTTGAAAAGTGTACAAAGGGGAGGGTATTTTGGGGAAAGAAGCGTGAGAGGTTTCTTCTCCGGCGGGTCACCGCCGCTGCCAGTCGTCTTATTAGTCCCAAAAATTAGGTTCTTTCCGCAGTAGCTCCGCATTATATACATAAATTCAAATCAGCTTTCCTGTTTTTCTCTGAAACCAATCACTTCCATTAAAAATCAAAAAAATAATTAATAATCAATAAATAAATAAAAAAAAATGAGCAGAGGAAGCGGAGGAGGCTACGATCGGCA
The DNA here is from genome assembly GCA_037832335.1 of Carallia pectinifolia. Lineage (NCBI taxonomy): Eukaryota > Viridiplantae > Streptophyta > Magnoliopsida > Malpighiales > Rhizophoraceae > Carallia > Carallia pectinifolia. Next base: position 7,183,347 of record CM075453.1, on the reverse strand, counting down.
CATTACAATATTCTCGCCGGAGGGCCGCCTCTTCCAAGTCGGTATGTTTTCTTTGCATTTTTCTCCTACCTGTCGCTCAAATCGTCTCTTCTTGTTTTAGTTACTTTGTGCTTTTTAAATTAGCTTATATGATATCTTTTGCCAACTCGATTACTTTTTCCGTTTCGGGTCTGCAAGAGTACGCGTTTAAGGCGGTGAAGGCGGCGGCCGTCACTTCGATCGGCGTTCGGGGCAACGACTCCGTCTGCGTCGTCACTCAGAAGAAGGTTCCGGTCAGTCGATTCGATTTCCCCCGCTTTGCCTTCTTTATTTGTCGTTTCTTTTTTTTTTTTTTTTTTTTTGGGATGTGTAAGATTTTGTTTTTAGGGTTTTTTACTTCCGACTGTGTGTGGATGAGTAAACTTTGAATGGTGGATGAGCAGGACAAGCTTTTGGATCAGACTAGCGTTACTCACCTTTTCCCGATTACCAAATACCTTGGATTGCTCGCTACGGGCATGACAGGTTGGGCGTTGTCAATTCTTTTTCTTGATTTGAAGTTAGAAGCTAGGAACTCGATTTCTTTACGAAATATTGAGATTGTTGGTAGGCATTTACTGACTTGGCGGGCCGTGTCAATTTTTCAGCTGATGCAAGGACTTTGGTCCACCAGGCAAGGAATGAAGCAGCTGAGTTTCGTTTCCGATATGCATATGAAATGCCCGTGGATGTGCTGGCTAAATGGTATGGGATTCTTTGTAATAATCGCATAGCACTCCATTTGAGAATTTCATGTACTGTAGCTATTCAATATTTGCAAAGTGAAGACTTTCCTTAGGATACAGCAGGAGTCCGGTGCAAGTTAAGAATTTTAATGGTTGTGGAAATGTTGCAGAGCTGAAGGCTCGCTGCTTTGGGGACACACATTTGACGCTTTCATTTAATCGTGCATTTTTTGTCTGTAATCAAATAACTTTTTGTTTCTTGGACTAATCCACATAATGTACTTGTAAAACTCATAATGATCTCCTTGGGGCATTTGTAGGATTGCAGACAAGTCCCAGGTTTATACTCAGCATGCTTACATGAGACCCCTTGGTGTTGGTATGTTCCTGATCTCTACAATGCATCCGCAGACATACTTCTTTTGTTGTACTGGTTCTTGTGTGTGCACTTCATGATGTTATTACACACATAAATGAACACAGAAGACTTTGGCACCCATTACTTTTGTTCAGGCCCTTAAACTATTTACTTAACATTGTTTACATTTTGCTTGGAAGTTGCAATGGTATTGGGCATTGACGAGGAGAGGGGCCCTCAACTCTACAAGTGTGATCCTGCTGGTCACTTTTTTGGTCACAAGGTAGTTGTCAGATTGTATGTTCATTAAGGTGCATGAAATAAATTTTGTTGACTTGGTGACCATGTAAATGTATTGGTGGAACTGATTTATATTATTCCTATTGAAAAGAGGCTTTAAGGCTGACCTTAGCTGAATCCATAAATAAGAGCACCCAATGCATGAGATTCTTACACTTTGGGGTTTGTGGAAAGATTAGATCTACGTAACCTTGTTTTGTAGAGATGTTTCCCTGACTCAAACCTATGACTTTCATGTTACTATAGAGTAAACTTTCTGTTATATCAAGGCCTGTCTTTCTCCTCAAGGGCAACAATAATGTGAGAGTATATCATAAGCTTTATATCTTGCAAATGAATCGTTTTCTATTGGATAATTAGAATTCTAAAGCACGAGAATGATGGGTTTAAAGGAATACCAATATAAGGCAATGTTTTGAAAGATATTGAGATGTTAGGAATTATTCTACTGTATGTTGACTTCACTATGTTGTATGATACAACTTAACATGATCCTGTTTTTTTACAAGAAGATTGTTGCTTTCTTCACCAATTTTAATTTTAAGTTCCCTTCAAAGAAAAATCTAAAAGAGTTTTGCATTGCAAATATGTTTCAGGCTACGAGTGCTGGATTGAAGGAACAAGAGGCGATCAATTTCTTGGAAAAGAAAATGAAAAATGACCCGGCTTTCTCCTATGATGAAACTGTGCAGGTACTTGCCTAAAACGGAAGTTACTGAAGGGCATCAAAACATAGCCATAATATGTTTTTGTGCATGTGCATATGTGTGTGGATGGGTAGATGCATTTATACCTTCGTTGGTGTAGTTATTGTTGGCATGTGTCTGGTATAAACTGCCTTTTTCTTCATCATTTCATATTTGATGTTTAATTGGTCAATACAGTCTGATAAGTGCTGCTTTGTCTGTCAATTAAGAAATAATTTTGTTTTATCTTCCCAATGTTTTGAAGAGGGATTAAGATGGACCTAGCAGTGGGTGCTCGATGGGGAAGGTTTTTTCCTTCTGGGGCAGTTTGATATGCGTAGATCATATTTAGAAATATTTCTACATGTGTGGTTGATTCTTGGAAAGCCTGGAGAAGCTTTCAGATTATTGGTACGGAATGTGATATCTCGGGCTACATGATTTGTGGATAGAAGTAGATAGTCTTAATTCCAGTCGAGTCAATTTAAGGTTAAATATTGGACAAATCAGTGCAAATTTGTGTTGGATGATGTCTGCTAGTTTCTTCAATATTCGTGAGTTCAATTTTTGTATAAAGGCCCTAATATTGCAAGATATTGCTGTTGTGCAGTCTGCTATTTCTGCTCTGCAGTCTGTTCTTCAAGAGGATTTTAAGGCCACTGAGATAGAGGTACTCATCTCTCTATTCAATTCTGTATTTTAGCAATATGGGTATCAGATTGACTGAAAGAGGGAGTTTCAGATTTTGAAACATGCTTACTCTCAGAGACAGCTGAAACTCCAATACAGGACGATATTTAATTTGTTCTCTCTTGCATGGGTTATTGTCTCTTGTATTTCAATTGGACTCACAATTTTGTTCCATGGCTGGACTGATAAGATGCCACATATGCAGTTGGAGTGTTAGACAATTAGAGAGTGAATTTTGAAACACCCCTTTTGACATTAACCCTTTCACATTTTGGCAGGTGGGAGTTGTCAGAACAGATGATCGAGTTTTCAGGGTATTGTCGACTGAGGAAATCGATGAACATTTGACTGCCATTAGTGAACGGGACTGAAGTTGTGAACCAAGCAAAATTGCTTTGGACGTGTCCAGAAAAATCATCAGCTGTTTTTGGAGCATGACAATTGGAGGGAAGAAAAGTCATGTTATTGTGAGCTAGAATTCCCAACTGCTTTAAATTTATTGGATTACAAATCATGCTATAATTGTTACCCTTCCAGGATCATCTTTGTTTAATTTCCATTTTCCAAAGAATAGGATTGACTGTGCTTGAGAAAGCATTCTACACATCTGTAACATGTGTCATGGAATATTTGTCCTTCCATTCATTTCACAGATTTTCCATCAACCTGAACTTCATCTTAATTTGGAATATTTGTCCCTCATTTTCTTCAACAAATCCAGCAGCAGGGAGATATGTTTGATAGAACTAACTTTCTGTAACACAGTTGATATGTTTGTGGACCGTCAAACAGCACAAAGAGTTGCCGGAAACCAATCCAAAGGCGCCATCATCCACACGAGAAAATGGCCAACCGCAAGGTTTGGGAATTCTGGGGATCAATTTCAATACCTTGCTCTCACCATCTCCCTTCCCCACCGCCGTCAAATCCACAGCAAATATTTGTGTAGCTTCACCAACACATGTTGCCTATGTTGATCCAAAAGGTGGTCTGAGCATAGATGATCACCCACTACTATCTAGTGGTGATTGAACCAGGATGAGGCTATAATCTCCCGCATAAAAGGCAATGTAGCTAGATATCCTTGGAAGCAAGAAGGCCGGAGGTAAAATGGGTATGATTTTAGGCTGTCGCTGGATTAATGGTCATGCCTAAGCCTCTTTTCTGATATTGAGGGCACATCCCTGCGCTTCGCAATATCTAAACTTCATGGTGTGCATTCAGAAGCCACTAGTTCGTGCAAAAAATTTGGTTAAGGCCTGTCAGATTAGGCTATGAAAGGAATTTAGGGCCGAGGTCGATTCAAACCTGCTGCCTTATTTGAATTTATTTGGGTGCCCAAGTTAAATGTGCGTGTGGTAATGAACTTTAAAGTTTTCAACTAATTAATGGTCATGGCTTAAGTTTTCTCGAGTATCAATGTATTGTAACTAACTCAATTAAAATTGGAATCGATTCTAGCGTGGAAGATCCTGAGTTCTTGTGAAACCAATTAACCCCAAAAAAAAAGGTTTGCCGGCGTGGACATATGAAAACTCTCCATTTCCTTGACGTTTGCAATAATGCAATCACGTTTTCTGAAGGCAACGAAAAACCAAAAAAAAAAAAAAAGAAACCAACTTTCCGCAAGGAAAGTATGCGGAAAGTATAATTTATATTTTTAAACCAAATAAAAGGAGCCGTGTATTGGTTGTACACACAATCTGACTATTTGCAAAACGCAATCGTGATGAGTACGAAAAAGTTTTACAGGCGCGATGGGTTGGGGACTTGGGGCCATCTCAAACGCGCATATTGCAATATAATTTATTTTTGTTTTGTCAAGCTTAATTTATTTAGTTCTATACACCAGCCAGAAACACCCGTACAAATAGTCAAACACATTGACACCCCCACAGCAAATTAAATTTTTAAGAGAATTCTGCTTGTGTTATTCTAAAAAAAAATATGTAAAATAGCAAGTACTTAATTTTAATTACTTTTGGAGTAAATCTCATTTTAATTATAAATCTTTTAGGATTTTTTCTTTTGAAGAGCGTTTCCAATAGGATATTTTTCTTTTTTTTTTGTCATGAAATTTATTTTTTTAATTGTATTTATATATTACATTGAGTTACATACGTTTTTTAAAGGTTTTAATCTAATTCTGTTCAATTTTAAACCTGGTTAGAACTAAAACTATAATAATAAGATTGAAACAAAAAAAAAAAAAAAAAAAAAGGTGCAAGATCATATTACAAAATTCCTAAAAAGTTAAAATGAGACTTATCCAATTTTTTTCTGCCTTGTCCCTCCAACATTAAGCCAGCACGCCGACATTCTAGAGAGAGAGGGAGAGAGAGTTGTCAATCTTCAGTGTTCTGCTACAAGAAATGGCAATTTCAGGTTCAGAAAACCAGCCAGGCCCAGTTGGCAAGCCGAGCTCTCAATTCGAAGTGGAATCAGTGAAATGCCACTCTTGTGGGTTCACAGAAGAGTGCACTCCTGCATTCATCTCCAGGGTGCGGGACCGGTACCAAGGTCGGTGGATATGTGGGCTCTGCGCAGAGGCAGTGAAAGACGAGGTTCTGAGATCGGACAGTCTCATCTCAACCGAAGAAGCATTGAACAGGCACGCCCGTTTCTGCCACAAGTTCAGTTCCTCGAGTCCCCTAAGCCAAACAGAGCACCCCATCTTTGCCATGGGCAGAGTTCTTCGCAGGAGCTTGGATTTTCCGCAGGCCATCGGGACCATTTCCGGCACTGTCTTGCCTGGCGTTTACAAGATTGAAGGACCGCCTCTGGTTCGATCACAGACTTGTTTCCCTGCTCTGTCCAGGTGAATTTGTTGGTAATTCCTATAGAGGTAATTGTGAAGAAAAAAAATGGTGAAACTTTGTTTTGGTTTCTGTTTAAACATAATTTGCACATAGGTCTCTCTCTCTCTCTCTCTCGATTTTTTTTGTTTTGGGTTAAAAAAGAATAGGGAAAAAACAGATAGTATTACAGTTTCGTCAAAAAATATTACTCTTGCGTAGAAGGAGGAGGACGGTGTGAACAATCTGAGAAGTCCAACGCCCTTCTCGGTCCAACAGCACGATTGGTGATTTTACATAAAGGTTCTAATTGGCTAAAGATTGTTGCCTTTTTTTTTTTTTTAAATCCAGAAAATGGATGGAGGATAGGAATTTAACTCTAAAATGGAGTTTCTTTAAATTTATGCTATAGAATATCAGTGACATTATAATCCTGTTATATATATATAATTCAGCTCGATTTTTCTCTTCTTCTTCTTCTTCTTCTTATTATATATGTTATTCTTGCTCTCTTGCGTTGCATATCATGACATGGAAGCTGCTATGCACAAGCAAGCAAAAGTCTTTCGGTAATCCTTTTTATTTTTTATTTTTTATTTTTTATGTTCAACAAAATTTTCTTGGCCATCATAATTGACAGAGCTTATCAGGAAGCCCCAAATTGAAATGATTAACATCTTATGGAGAAGCTCAAGGTAACTGACAAGAGAGACATTAAATTTCCACAAGCACTTCAACGTGTCTTGCACTAAAATTTTCTGCCCTTATTGAGAAAAATTGTTTTGACTTTATCATAATCGTTTTAATTGGACGAATAAAAAAAAAGAAGGAAAAAAAAAACACAGCAATGCCGGGAAAAAAAAAAAAAACAGCAATACGAGCAGATGGTTTCAGAGCCAAAGTTCGAAATTGGGCAGTTACGCAGAACAACTAATTTGGAAAGTAGAATTGACTAGGGAAGCATCGTCCTCACAAAGAAACAGAACAGAGGAAGATGCCTGAAGACGAAAAGGAAAAAATTCCTTGAAACTTCCTTCAAAGAAAAGACAATGTTTAAGGAAGCGGTTGTAACGTTTACCTTAACAGCTCAAGCTAGTGTCAGTGTTTACATGTCCACTTAATTCTTGTGTACCCGCGTCTTTGGAGGCCAGCCAGGCCGGCAATTTCAAATTTGGCACCTTTCCTTCTGCTGCTTTGACGCAATTAATCTTCAGGCTAATGAACATTGCGGTGAAGGCGCGATTAAGTCTACTCTTTGCTTAGAAAGATCACTGTAAATAATCAAAGTGTGGCCTTTTTAAAGTTAATGATTATTGCTTTCACATATCCCGCAAAAAAAAGAAAAAGGGGTAATGATTTGTTGGGGAAAGGATATGAGCACAATAATTACTGATATTAACACAGCAACCAAACAGGCCCCAATCCCGGATCTGTCCTCTTTCCCTACGGATTAATAAATAGACAGGATACTAATTTCACCAGTACCAACAATCACCAACTAAGCAGCAATAATCAGCAGAAAAATAATAATATCGAGACACCAGAATTTTTACGTGGAAAACTCCCCGATATGGAGAGAAAAACTACGGGACGCTAGTCCAGCAAAACTTCCACTATGTAATGGGATCACAGTACAGTCTTTCCAGTACACAACCAGAGTTCACCTATACGTACTAGAAATTCATCAAGAAACACATTCTTGGTTCACCAATTCTCTACAATATCATCACACAGACGATATGCTACCAGAAAACGAGAACAATCTCACCAAATGGTGGAACTACAGTAGAACCCGGAGGGACTAATGGAAGATCTGAAATTGTGGGGTCAACCCCAAATAAGAAAGTATAAATAATGGAGAGAGAGAGTGAGTGGGAATAAAATAAGAAAAAGGAAGAATAAAGAATTGAGAGAGTGGGAGACAATGGAGAGAGAAAAAGAATAAAGAAAGAAGAAAAAGAAAATAAAAGGAGAGAAGTGGCCGGCTGTCGTGAAGAGAGGAAGAGAGAGAAAACAAATTTTGGAAAAACCAGAGAGAGAGGCCGAGAGCTTGGGGAAGAAGAAGAAGAAGAAGAAAAGGGAGCAATTCCAAAGATCCAACGGTGGATCTTGCTCCGATTGAGTCCGTTTTCGGATATGTTCATCTCGGGAACGTGCTCTACACATCCAACGGTTCAGATCTTCCATTAGTCCCTCCGAGTTCTACTGCCGTTCCACCATTTGGTGAGATCGTTTTCTTTTTCTGATGTATATCGTCTGTGTGACGATATTGTAGAGAATTGGTGAACCAAGAATGTGTTTCTTGATGAATTTCTAGTACGTATAGGTGAACTCTGGTTGTGTACTGGAAAGACTGTACTGTGATCCCATTACTTAGTGGAAGTTTTGCTGGACTAGCGTCCCGTGGTTTTTCTCTCCATATCGGGGAGTTTTCCACGTAAAAATTCTGGTGTCTCGATATTATTATTTTTCTGCTGATTATTACTGCTTGGTTGGTGATTGTTGGTACTGGTGAAATTAGTATCCTGTTTATTTATTAATCCGTAGGGAAAGAGGACAGATCCGGGACTGGGGCCTGTTTGGTTGCTGTGTTGATATCTGTTATTATTGTGATTATATCCTTTCCCCAACAGTGGTATCAGAGCTTTGGGTTCTGTGTTTGAGATTAATTAAATGGAAGAAGGTAGCACCAGCATGTTTAAATTGACAGCCTCCAATTATTCGATATGGAAGCCGAGGATGGAGGATATTCTCTTTTGTAGGGATTTGTATGACCCTATAGAAGGAGATAAAGCCAAACCAACAGACAAGGATGAGAAAGAATGGGAGAGACTGAACAGAAAAACTGTCGGTATGATTCGACAATGGATTGATAACAGTGTGTTTCACCATGTGTCTCAGGAGACTAATGCGAAGGTCTTGTGGGATAAATTAGCCAGTTTGTATGAACGGAAGACAGCTCAGAATAAAGTCTTTCTTGTCAAAAGACTTGTGAATATGAGGTACCGAGATGGTAACAGTATGGCTGAGCATTTGAACAACTTCCAAGATCTGGTGAATCAGTTGACAAAAATGGGGATCTCACTAGATGATGAATTGCAAGCCTGCATTCTTCTAGGTACATTACCTGATACCTGGGAGACATTGGTGGTAGCACTTAACAATTCAGCTCCTAATGGCAAGCTCTTGATGCTTCCAGTGAAAGAGAGTTTGTTCAATGAAGAGACCAGAAGGAAAGAGCAGGGATTCACTTCTCATTCCGAGGCACTTGTTGTAGAGAGACAGGATAATCAGAGACAAGGAAGGAGTAGAACAAGAAACTCCAACAATCCTGATAACCGTGACAAGTCAAGAGGCAAGTCTAAGTCTCGGAAGTCAATGAGATGCTATTATTGTGGAAAGCTCGGACATGGCATAAAGGAGTGCAGAAAATTCAAAAGAAATCAGTCAAGAGACCGAGGTGAAGAGAAGAAAGAAGATGCAAATATAGTTGCAGCTACATCTGATGGGGATGTTTCTATTGTGGTCAGTGATGAGTGTTGCATTAATTTCACATCCCAGGATTGCACTTGGGTAATTGATTCAGCGGCTACATACCATTGCACGTCTCAGAGAGAGTTCTTCACATCTTATCATGGTGGCAGTTATGGCCATGTTAAGATGGGAAATGGGGCAGAATGTCCAATTGTTGGCATTGGTAGTATATGCTTGGAAACCAACACTGGCTGCAAGTTGATCCTTACTGATGTGAGGCATATTCCAGATGTACGACTCAATTTAATATCCACCGGTGTTCTTGATGATGAGGGCTATGTCAGTGAATTCCGCAATGGCAAGTGGAAGTTGAGCCGAGGTAATCTCCTGATTGCAAAAGGGAAGAAAGACTCTCTGTACAGGACAGAGACCAAATTGTGCAAGGGGGAATTAAATGCAATTGGTGACTCCTCAGTTGAGTTATGGCATCAGCGGCTTGGTCACTTGAGCGAGAAGGGACTAGACATTCTCACCAAAAGGAAAGTCATTCCTTTGTCTGGTACAACCCTTAAACCTTGTACTCATTGCTTGGCAGGCAAACAACATAGAGTTGTATTTCAGCGATCTGTTTCACATAGGAGATCACATGTTCTTGATTTGGTTCATACTGATGTTTGCTCCATGGGTGATAGATCTCTTGGTGGTGCATTGTATTTTGTTACTTTTATTGATGATCATTCCAGGAAGGTGTGGACTTTTCCGCTAAAGTCCAAGGATCAGGTACTTGATGTATTCCGACACTTCCATGCTAGTGTTGAGAGAGAAACAGGGCAGAAGTTGAAAGCTGTCAGAGCAGACAACGGTGGTGAGTACCGAGGTCCATTTGAGCAGTATTGCAGAGAACATGGCATCAAGCTTGAGAAGACGGTTCCCAAGACTCCACAGCAGAATGGGATAGCAGAAAGGATGAACCGGACTATTGTTGAGAGGATCAGATGCATGCTCTCTCATGCTAAACTTCCTAAATCCTTTTGGGCTGAGGCAATGAGAACTGCAGTCGACTTAATCAACCTTTCTCCTTCAGTTCCTCTTGATGGGGAGGTACCCGAGAAGGTGTGGCAGGGGAAAGATGTTTCGTATGATCATTTGAGAGTGTTTGGCTGCAAGGCATTTGTTCACATTCCGAAAGATGAGAGGTCTAAGCTTGATGGGAAGTCAAAGCAGTGTATCTTCCTGGGTTATGGGCATGAGGAATTTGGCTACAGGCTATGGGATCCAGTGGACAAGAAAGTTGTCAGAAGCAGAGATGTGGTATTCATTGAAGATGAGTTCTCTGGGGATCCTGAAAAGGTTCAGAATGCACAGTCAGAGATCAGAGACATTATTAATGCCAAGGGGAAACAACCTTCCACCACCCTTGATGCACGTGAGGTAGATGCTCAAGAGGCAGATGATGCTACACCCGATGCATCTACACCTGGTGATCATGATGTTGAAGATGTGCAACCAGATCAGATTCCACAGGCACCAGCAGTGGCACCGCAGGAAGTGAGGAGATCTTCCAGGCCACGTGTACCTTCAGTGAAGTATTCTCCTACTGAGTTTTTGTTGCTTACAGATGGGGGAGAGCCTGATAGTTATGAAGAAGCCAGCTCTGGTGAGCATAAAAGAGAGTGGTTGAAAGCCATGCAAGAAGAGATGAGTTCCTTGCATGAGAATCACACATTTGACTTGGTGAAGCTGCCTAAAGGCAAGAGAGCACTCAAAAATAAATGGGTGTTCAAGCTGAAGACAGTTGAAAGCAGTTCGCAACCAAGGTACAAGGCAAGATTGGTTATGAAGGGCTTTGAGCAGAAGAAAGGCATTGATTTTGAAGAGATCTTCTCTCCAGTGGTCAAGATGTCTTCAATCCGGGTTGTCCTCGGTTTAGCAGCCAAGCTAAATTTGGAGATCGAACAGCTTGACGTGAAGACTGCATTTCTCCATGGTGACTTAGAAGAGGAGATCTACATGGAACAACCTGAGGGTTTTCTAGCTAAAGGAAAAGAGCAGCTAGTGTGCAGGTTGAAGAAAAGTCTCTATGGGCTCAAGCAGGCACCCAGACAATGGTACAAGAAGTTTGATTCCTTCATGGAAGATCATGGCTACAGTAAGACTACTTCTGACCATTGTGTGTTTGTGAAAAGATTTCCTGATGATGATTTTATTATTCTCCTGCTGTATGTGGATGATATGTTGATTCTTGGTCGTGACACCAAGAAGATTGCTAGCTTGAAAGGAGAGTTGAGCAAGTCTTTTGCCATGAAAGACTTGGGACCGGCAAAACAGATTCTTGGTATGAGAATCATTCGGGACAGGAAGAATGAGAAGCTTTGGTTATCTCAGGAGAGATATATCGAAAAGATCCTTGAAAAGTTCAACATGAGCAAGGCAAAACCGGTTAGTACTCCACTCACAGGTCACTTCAAACTAAGTGTAAGACAGTGTCCTAAGAGTATTGAGGAAGAGGAAGAGATGAAAAAGATTCCTTATGCATCCGCCGTGGGTAGTCTGATGTATGCCATGGTGTGCACGAGGCCGGATATTGCTCATGCAGTTGGCGTTGTTAGTCGGTTTCTCTCCAACCCCGGGAAAGAGCATTGGTCAGCTGTTAAATGGATACTCAGGTATCTCAGAGGCACCTCCAGATACTGTTTATGTTTTGGTGATAGTGATCCTGTATTGGATGGATATACAGATGCAGATATGGCAGGTGACATCGATTCCAGGAAGTCCACTTCCGGATATTTGATGACTTTTTCAGGGGGAGCTGTGTCATAGCAATCCAAATTGCAAAAGTGTGTTGCATTGTCCACTACTGAAGCAGAGTACATAGCGGCAACAGAAGCCAGCAAAGAGCTGCTATGGTTGAAAAAGTTCCTACAGGAACTTGGTTTTGAGCAAGAGGAGTATACTCTCTATTGTGACAGTCAGAGTGCCATTCACCTTTCTAAGAACCCTGCATTTCACTCGAGATCCAAACATGTTGATGTGAGATACCATTGGATTCGAGATGCCTTGGAGATGAAGCAATTCAACCTTGAGAAGATCCATACTGACGAGAATGGTTCAGATATGATGACTAAAGCTTTGTCTACCGAGAAGTTTTCTTACTGCAGGAAGACGGCAGGTATGACCCAACTCCCTATTTGGGCTTGAGGGGGAGAATTGTGGGGTCAACCCCAAATAAGAAAGTATAAATAATGGAGAGAGAGAGTGAGTGGGAATAAAATAAGAAAAAGGAAGAATAAAGAATTGAGAGAGTGGGAGACAATGGAGAGAGAAAAAGAATAAAGAAAGAAGAAAAAGAAAATAAAAGGAGAGAAGTGGCCGGCTGTCGTGAAGAGAGGAAGAGAGAGAAAACAAATTTTGGAAAAACCAGAGAGAGAGGCCGAGAGCTTGGGGAAGAAGAAGAAGAAGAAGAAAAGGGAGCAATTCCAAAGATCCAACGGTGGATCTTGCTCCGATTGAGTCCGTTTTCGGATATGTTCATCTCGGGAACGTGCTCTACACATCCAACGGTTCAGATCTTCCATTAGTCCCTCCGAGTTCTACTGCCGTTCCACCATTTGGTGAGATCGTTTTCTTTTTCTGATGTATATCGTCTGTGTGACGATATTGTAGAGAATTGGTGAACCAAGAATGTGTTTCTTGATGAATTTCTAGTACGTATAGGTGAACTCTGGTTGTGTACTGGAAAGACTGTACTGTGATCCCATTACTTAGTGGAAGTTTTGCTGGACTAGCGTCCCGTGGTTTTTCTCTCCATATCGGGGAGTTTTCCACGTAAAAATTCTGGTGTCTCGATATTATTATTTTTCTGCTGATTATTACTGCTTGGTTGGTGATTGTTGGTACTGGTGAAATTAGTATCCTGTTTATTTATTAATCCGTAGGGAAAGAGGACAGATCCGGGACCGGGGCCTGTTTGGTTGCTGTGTTGATATCTGTTATTATTGTGATTATATCCTTTCCCCAACATGATTTGACATGAAAAATCAACGTCACAAGACAAATTAGCAGAAATGAATGTCATTTGCATATATCTTACGGAAAATACTATTTGGTCATTTTTAAAGAGGTTACAGTGAATATACAAAGATCTGAACTGTTAAATTATTAAAAATATATTAATTTTTTTTAAAAAAAATAGATAAACTATTATATGTTATTAGATTAATTACATACTTTTTACGTACCGACTCATGCGTGTCTGCGTTGTAAATTTCTCTATTTCTTATATTTATATGGGTGGTCGGTCCAATATGAACGTCGTTCTGGCGCTTCGTCTGCCTTAGTGGTCGTTCGTCGTCTGTCGTTGGGAGTTTGGTTGTTGTTAGTCGTTGGTTGGTCGTGGTTCTCTGTTTGGTTGTTGTTTGGTCCTCTTTTGTGGGGTACTTTTTTGGTTGCGACTGGTCAATTGTCTCCGCTCCCCTACTCCCAATCACCCTTGTGGTCGATGTGGTGGTAAGGGAGGTGCTTTGTTTTTGATTTCTAGTCGGGCTTGTACAACCTTGTTGGGTAGGTCCACTCTGGTGGTTTGACAGCTCCAGCGATCATACGACCCTCAGGGAAGGTCCTTTGATGAGAGATGTAGCCTACATTTGCTTCTCTGCTCATCGTCACGGTGCTTTGGGTGTGCTTGGAGCTATCGTCGGGCAGTTTAGTTTGTTGTGGAGTAGCCTAAGGGCTTTTGGCCGTTTTGTGGCAGATTGAGCTCACTCCAGTTTTGTCGGTGTCAGTCTCTTCCCAGTTGTGGGAAAGACTGTGGAGCTATGGGGGCAGGGTGCCTATCGACCTATGGGTCGGGTCTAGTTGGACTATGGGCTTGACCACTCCTTCCATGGGCTATTTCTTTTACTAGGTTTTTTTTTTGATAAGTCAGTTGAAACTAATTTTATTAAGTAACAAAATGTACAACAGAAGGGAACCCTCTTTTACTAGGTTTTTCATTGAGGGCTGTAGAGTTGTTGGTATTTACCTGAACTATTATGTGCAGTTATGATTTAGGGTCTGCATTTACCTGAACTATTACGTGCAGTTATGATTTAGGGTCTGCCTTGTTGAGTCTTAACTATGTTCTTTTATGTTTTCTTTAATGAAATCCTCTTTGCTGTGTGATCAAAAAAATATAAATATTTCTTTTTTACATAATAATTCTTGGCTGTATACAAATTTATCAAAATGACTCATATGATTCATTAAACTTTCTTTTTTTTTATCAGAAAATTTTTTTTATTACAGATATATCGATAATTGAATATGTGAGTCGGGATTAGAGTAACCCCTATTTATTTTGTTCTATTTAACTTAACTCATAAGAATGGCCCACTACCAAAAAACTGTTGGGCCTAAGCGAACCTCCCTTAAACCGACCAAACAGTATTAACGAATTTTGAATTAAAGGTGCGCAAGTCACCGTCAAATTAGACAGCTGTAGAGGTTAACGCTTCACAGACAATATTTATAAAACTCAAACTTGAGTCAAGAGTAAAGGAAGCACGTCCAATTACTAATAAGCTATTGCCTCGTGATTTTGAGTTATATTTACCAACAGTTTATTTCCTATGTGACTTTGAGTTATGTTTAAAATTTTTCGTCTATAACTTTGAACAACTTTGAACAGAAAAAAAAAAAATTGTAACTTATTTTATTAACAATGTTCCCAACTTCTGGCACAAAAGATTAGAAATATTCCCAACTCTGTGGAAAAGACTCGGCCTCTCCAATAGTTAAATCTTAGATCCGTTCCTAGTCGGAAACATGCTTACATGACATGCAAAACTCATGCAATTAATGTTGTGAAATGATGTTTCAAGATATGCATGATGACTGGACTAGACACTTTCAATTCGCATGGCTTAGCAAAGGGGTGAGAAATCATCGAACGGTCTTATAATAAGAAAAGTTGTCCAATTTGACGTAAATTTATAAGTGTAATTCTCCGTAAAAACTTTTTTTGTAAAACTAAAAATACGTGTCAGGCATATTCAATTGTGGGAATGATTGATTATCTTCTCAAAATATTGCGAAATTTGCTCTTTTAATAAGTTTAATTTTATGTTTTTAAATTTAGGCACAAACTTTTCTTGTTTTTTTAAGAAAAAATTAAAAAAGAAAAAAAAAAGAAAAGAAGTGGGGAGGAGCATCATGGGCATCACATGTATCCTTGATTCCTTCTGGCGGAAATTTCTTGTAGATATATCTGTGTGTAATATCTGTGGCTGTGGAGTCAGATGAGAAGATTTGCCCACCTTTAAATGCTTATACAGTCAATTAAATTTACCATCTATGGATTCCCTCGAAGCTGACATTTTCCATTTCAAGCACAAGAAAATGGCCCCTTTTCTTTTCATAATCTTCCCTGTTGCCCACTTTCTCGCAACAAGTTTTCTCGCCCGGTACATACAGAAGATACAGAGAAACAGGAAGTCGCCTCTGCCTCCCCAATTATACTCTTACCTTCTCCTACTTTGTGCCTTTTCCAGTTTTGGATCTCTTGGCGGTCCTTTTTTCCTTCTTTTTCCTTTTGCTGATCAGTGCCAAAGTTTCAAAATTACGAGTCCCATAGCTACAGAGGAGGGTATCTGATTAAAAGAATACTTCATTGCGATTTCTCTGTCTTGTAAATTAATTTTAATTGTCAATTTACAAACTTGCAGAGCGTTTCCGATGCATAAAAAATACAACAACAACAACAAAGAGCAAGGACAACAAGATTGTGAGCAAGAGAGGATTAAAATAGGAGTTTTTTTCTTTTTTTTTTTATAATGTTAACTTTATTCTAATATCATCCTGATTCTTAAAGCTACATTTTTATTTAGCCTTTTATTTTTTATTTTGGTCTATTCAAACTAAAGAGAATGTTATATTTTATGAATAAAATCTAGAGTTCCAACTCCATTTACTCTTGCTCAAAAAAAAAAATCACCTACCTCATACTCTAAATTTAGTGGTCATACACTTATATTTAATTTTGCCGTTAAATTGATTTCACGTCTATTAAAAAAGGTGCAACTATATAAACATGTAAGATAAATTTTACGTATTAATTTTACACGTACTATTATATATTTATATAATTTTTTCAATAAAAATAATCTTTGACCTTTTTGAAAAAGCAAGCGTGAGAATGAAGCGAACTACGCTTTTCGAAAGCCAAATGGAATTGCTTTTTTGTGAACTTACGGACTGAATGGAGGAATTATTTGAATACTTAAAAATATTGCTGAATTTTTTTTTAAAAAATAATAATGTTGTGTCGTCAGCTTCTTTTTAAAAATAAACTGTAAATTTACATCCTAAAAGACCCATCCCCCTTCTTCTTTTTCTTTTAAAACAAAGAAAAAAAGTATATACACTAAAATAATTGTATTTATGAATTAAAATTAAGAAATTCATTATTATTCTTATTTAATTTTTTTTTTAAAAAATTCATCATTTAAATATCATTAAATGTAATTTAGTCACACACACGATCTGAGTATTAATAAAATTAAATTATTAAAATTTAAATTTAAATTAATATAATAAAAAATATATTGAATCATTAATCAATTAAAAAAAATTATAATAATTAAAAGTCCAATTTACGCACTTTGATTGACTCCAACTAGACCCAATCTTTAATTTTCTTTTTTTTGACGTAAGACCCAATCTTTAATTGAATGTTATGGGCTTGCCTACAATAATTTCAGTTGAGTTTTCCCTCACGAAACAAACACACAAAGGCGAAATTTCTTTTGTCACCTCTTGGCTGAGCTTTGCATCTACCATTCTCACCCACCCACCATACAAATTTGCAAGTTGCGAACCCCACCTTTCTTCCCCCAATCTCTCTCTGTGCCACTGGTTTGTTCGTTAATCTCTTCAACATATCGAGGGAAGGGTTGAAAATGATGCACATGACCTTATACTGGGGGATCAAGGTGACCCTCCTCTTCGATTCATGGAAAACCGATTCCTGGCCCAGTTACCTCCTTTCTTTGCTTGCCTGCTTCCTCTTCGCCGCCTTCTACCAGTACATGGAGGATCGACGCATCCGATTCAAATCCCTCTCCGCCTCCTCCTCCTCTTCCTCCTCCCAGGCGGCGGCGGGGGCGCCGTCTTCGGTGGTGACCGCTCCCCTTCTGCTCCGGAAACGGCTGCGGGTCAGCCCCGCAAAGGTGGCCACGGCCGTGTTGTTCGGAGTGAATGCGGCGATCGGTTATTTGCTGATGCTGGCGATCATGTCGTTCAACGGAGGGGTGCTGTTGGCGATCGTTGTGGGATTGGCTGTTGGGTATTTGTTGTTTAGGAGCGCGGATGACGAGGTTGTCGTTTTGGACAATCCCTGCGCCTGTGCTTGACTCAGCTAGCTGTCCGCCATGGTTTATTTGACTGCTGTTACTAGGTTCATCTCATCAATCTATACAAATTTCATGTTATTGTAATTTTTGCATGATTTCTTTTTTGGACTTCTGAATTGGAACATTTTTTTTTTTTTTTTTTTTCGTTTTCATTGCCCTGGTTAGCTATTGTCTGCTGCTTGTTTGGGAATGTTGGATGATTTTTCAGTGTCTTACAGAATTGCTTTGTGTATATTTTCTTCTTTCATTATATATTTTTGTGGCCCTTAGTTTTTTCCTTTATTTTTGTTTCTATTATTTGGTCAAAGAACAATTTATATGTGACATTTAACTATTTCTCTGCGGCTAGGACTTGAACAAAATGGGAGAAAAAAATTTATGCAGAGTCGTTCCTTTGTTACGAGATCGTCTCCATAGAAGTTAAAATAATGGAGAATGAATAAACAAATTCTTACAAATGTGGCTCAGTTAGTGATTTTGTACAAGATTTTGTTTTAGTTATGGACTATTGGACTACCGTCAGGTGCACATGATGTTAATATTATTCCGTTTAGGGGCAGTGTTGGATACCAACGAGGGACTCCTGGGGTTTACATTCTTCTTCTTTGTTTACAAGGAGGCTGACACTGACAGACAGAAAATAAGAAGGTTGCCGAAACTCGAATATAAGGTCAAAAAGATGAATAATTGTACGACCGTGTTTGAAAGTATACAATATGACTGAGGATTATATTTTTAGGACTTCTATTCATTTATCAGAAAGTTAAAAGAAAAAAAGTTCCATCCAGGAGTAGGAATCAAGAATTGAATACGAACAATAAAACAATACCTCTTTTTGGATCAATTCCAAATCCAATCCTTTTTGCTTCAGGAAACGGTTT
This sequence comes from Carallia pectinifolia, assembly GCA_037832335.1. NCBI lineage: Eukaryota > Viridiplantae > Streptophyta > Magnoliopsida > Malpighiales > Rhizophoraceae > Carallia > Carallia pectinifolia. The sequence goes on along the minus strand of CM075453.1, from coordinate 7,165,072 downwards.
TTTTGCCTTCAAGTACCTTTCCAACGCATTGCAGATTTGCATCTTTCGCCTTCTTTCCTTAGGCTTGCAGTTCAACTTTGCCAAAAGTCACTACCATTAGGCTGATCAAGTCTGTGCTGACCTCTTCGGTGATGAATTTGGTGTGCCTCGGGCGAATCCTTTCATCGAGGCCTCGACTAATAGACCCCCAACTAGGAAACTGCTCGCATTGGAGAACACCCGAAAGACAGCTAGGCCGCAGCCCAAAAAACAAGTTGAAGAAAGGAATTATTGGCAACAACTCATCAGAATCTGCACTGCCGGCAGCAGGTGCCCCAAGCGCAGCTTCCTGCACCGGTTTTTGGCACCCTTATTTGATGGGTTACACCGTTTTGAAACTCGTCCATCACCGAAATTGTTTCAGAAAAATTGAATTTTTTTGTCCGAAACTGAAAGGCATACAGAGTCCCTTCCTAGTTTGATTAATGACCCACAAAGATTTGAGGTTTCTAATGTTGGCTGAAAAATTCACAATTTGTTGCATTGGGGATATCAATTATCTATCATCTTTTCAATTACTAATTTACTAGCCAATATCAATATGTGGTCCTCCATCTATGGCCTAGAATTTTTTCAAAATAAATCTGATCCATTATATAATGATTGGTCTTTATATATATAATATTGAGAATTAAGACAAAGAAAAAAGTAAATTTACACTTTTTTTTTTTTTTTTATCTTAGAATTCAGTATCCAGAAATCATATTACGTTTTGATTAATTCAGGTCAAGTTAAGTAGATTTATAAAAATAATAAAATTAGAGAATACTTATTTATTTTATTTATAAAAGTCGAATATGAGACCTTAAATTAAAAGAAATTCTATTATTTTCCCCTTGTTTTCTTTTTTGGTTGTGATTCTATTGTTTTCTTCGTACTTTGATTCGCATTGTATGCCAAATATAGCACAGCAGAAACCGTACTTGTGGATTTGTCGGGTAAAAAATTGTTTATTTTCGCAAGGAGGAGAAAAAGGGCAATGACTTCTCACTTCTCAGTCGGGTAAACGCCACGCCACTTACCGCAGGCCCTGCTTACGTTAACTTTGTCTCGCCTTAAACGGCTAACGTGCTCCAAAGACTCGTCAGTCATCAACTCTCTCCACTTTCCAATTGTTTACTACTTTTAACGGTGATTGTGAGTATATTGTGTTATAAATTATTAAATATATATTAAATTAAAAAAAATAAATAAATTATTAAATATTATAAATAAATTATTTACTTATTATTTAATTTATTAAATGTATTTGTATAATCAAAAGGCTTACAGTTACAGAACAAGAGGAAATGTCTCTGAACAAACCGTGGTACTACTTCGGGAAAGGGCAGAAACACTTGATCGACTTGTCGTTTCAACGTCGGACCCACCAAACCTGCGTTCATTGATTTCCTGACCCCACCAGCGAAATGTGGGTCCTACTCATTACAAACACCGCATGCTAGTCTGCTCGACTGCCACTGCGCGTAGTTATAACGCAATAATTTTCCCCGTTGAGTTATTGATTTTCTTTTTCTTTGTCTTTTTATTGTAGCTTAGGTTACAATAAGATAATTATTTTTATTTATAAAAATATTAAGTAATAATATTTAAATAATAATAAAATAAATTATTAAATATCATTAAATAAATTACTTAATTATTTTATTTATTACTAAAAGTTAACTTACGTATCAAAATTTAAATCGAATACATCTAATTAAGAATAGAACTTGAGATATAAATATAAAATATCTAAATATGAACTAAATTATTTTTAGATTAAGGTCAAAATGTAAAGGAAAAAATTTTTGGCTGTATGTTAGATGGCTATTTGGTGGCTATCAACATACAACACAATAAGTAAATTATACGATACGGTAAAAAAATTAAAAAAAATTATATGATATATTAAAGAAATTATATGATAGGAGATATGTTAAACAAAAAAAAAATTAATAGTTAGTTATTCATATCATATATTTTTTTATATGTTATATAATTTTTTATAATTTTTTTATTATATTATATAATTTATCTATTATATCGTATATCATAGCTACTAAATAATTTTTTAAAAATAGTTATATAGTGATTCTCAACTATAATGCTTACTTTGGAGTGGGTAGAAAGAGGGGGAAAGAAAGCAAATGGAAAGAAAGTTATACAGTAAAAAACATATTCTTTCGTTTGGAGAACTTGAGGAAAGAATCAGAGGAGAAAGTCGAGCGAAAATAAGGATCAGGCGTACAGTACGGACGTTCTCTCCAAATTGGAGAGAAATGGAGAGAAAAGCGGTGCACAACTAAACACTTAACAATAAATTTACTAATTTGCCCTCATCCTGTCTGTGAAAAGAAATTAAGCTTGATAGAGAAAAAGGACGAATAGAGAATGACGGAAGCAGAAGAACAACCTGCAAAATTGGTTTTAATTTGTCTCTTGGAAATAGTTTCCTACTCGTTCTTCAGATCCCGTTGCTGTTGCCCGAGCGCCTTAATGAACGTCAAGGTTCCGGCTTCCCTGTGCACGAAGGCCAAAAAACGGTGGCTTTCTAGGAGAAAGAAGAAGTAGCAACAGTCGTTGTTGGGCCCCACAGACAGCCCGGTGGGTCTAGATTGGAATTGGAGAGGGAAGTCAAAGAAATTGCAGAGGGAGGGAATGCCGGTATCAACATTGATGATAAGGCCACCATTGGTTCGAAAAAGGAGATGTGGGACCGGTTTTACGGGCCGGGTTTTGGAGGAGCCTTCGCAAAGAGCTGCTGCATGACCATAAAATATGATGGATTTGCAGTCTTGTGGGTCTTCGATTAGTCATAATGTGATGGCAAGATAAATATCATTCCATTGAACAAGTGGGTCCAATTTTTATGTAGTAGCATCTGAGTAAATTTCACTAAACAGTGTTACTGGGATAAATGACTTAATTCCACATAATCAATTTGACACCAGATGATTCTCACGTTTGAATAAAAAATGAATAGCTACTACATATTATACTTACTATATCCTTTCAAGTATTGCAAACAAATGTAATTAAGGACACGATATAACTTTTTGGTATATAAGTAACATAATGTATAATTTCTTCAATCTATAAATTTATTTGGTCTAGGGGCATAATAATCATTATAAATTTAAAAATTTTCTTTCTCTTCATTTTCTTCTTATATCCAAATAAATTATTGTTTTCTCTTCACTTTTTTTCATCACATTTCTCTTGTCACTCCAAACAACGTAAAAGAAAGTTACATTCTTCCCCTTCATCACTTTCTTTCTATCCACTTTCTCTTCCCACTCCTTTTGCACTCCAAACAGAGTGTAAAACTCTGACCAGTCAGTTGGTTTTGACACATCTGTCCACGCCATAGTATAATGCTAGTGAGAGAAGACACTGGTGCCTGCCATCCCCCCATCACTGCTGCCCTTCCTACTTTGGTACCCATTTCCCTACTTACCAAAGAAAAAAATTTGCCAATTTCCTATTATTTAGTGATTGAAAAACGAGCAGGGCACACCATGCCAATGTACTACTTGTTTTGCAGAAGGTAACTTGACTTTTGAGTGGCTCCTCTCCTCCACCTCCTCCTCCTCCGCAGTTCATATTTGAGGTTTTTGGCCTGTCTTGTCTCAAAATCAGAGCTGATTCTTTTGTTAGAACGAAAAGACCCCAAGCCCACGCCACTCCTCAGCGCAGTCCTCCCTGCCTTTTCCTTCGCTTCTCACTTCCCCACTATTCACTAGTGCATTTTCTTTTCTCTCTCCTACGCAGGCCATCACGTGTCATCTCAGCGACTCTGCATCCGCAACCCCCACCAGCCTGCGACACAGAAATCAAACAGACTCGGAAAAATAATTCACACCCAGAAGAAGGAGACACGATGTCTGACACAGAAAGAGAGAGGGGAGTGGAGGGAGGGAGAGAGTGTTTTCCTTTTCATTTCTTCTTTAACCCAAAAATTCAACTCAAAGTGGATCAAAGCCTTCCCTTTTTTTTCCCAAATGACATCGTACACAGACTTTGCCTGCAGGCTTTTACCAGAGCCGTCTTTACATTATTACCATTGTCACTATATTACCCATGCACAAAGGTTGTTTTTCTGCTCAGAAACATCACATCTTCACCCAGTCTGTGACAATAATGTCCCCCTTTTTTATCCTCATTACCAACTCTTTCTACTGTCGCTCTAATTCCCTTCATTTACCAGTAATAATCTAATAATAATCTGAGGTATATTTTCTTATATTAATTTAAGTTCAAATTTTTCTGCTATTGTCCGCTCCTAAAGCTTACAGGAATTTATATCCTGACGTGTTAGTAGATTCTAGACTCTTCTGCACCAAAAGTTGGATGTGGGTTCAAGGAAAGGATGCTCATTATAACAGAAATTGAACGGAGAGGTCAATAATCTTCACATTACACCATTTTTTTGCTGAAAAAGAAATTTCCCCCCAATTTATCTCTGCGGCAACTATAGACCATGCACGGCACACTATATATGTGTCACTCAAGGCATTCACACTCGTGTGTGTGCACGGCTCTCATCTCAGTTTCTGCCCTGCTCTTTTTTTCTTTTCTTTTTTTTTTTTTTTGTTTATTTAATTCTTTGTATCTGGGGGGTCGTCGTAATTATCCTTATGGCCAGGCAATTTTATTGCTGCTCTCTGCCACAAGCCCCCAGAAAACCTTTTCGTATGCTTACTGCATTCATTCGTTCACACCTAACATTAACGTCACTTGTCCCGCTGCTTGTTTGTTCCTTTCTATGTATTGCCATTATTAGTGGTTTGGATTGTTAACTTGTTTTCCCCAGTACTTTCTTGCCTGCTCTCTTTTCTTCATTATCTTGGGCACTGGAGCTGTTTTGAGAGTGGAGCAGTGGACCTCTTTGTTACCCGGGCTGACCGGAGATATTAGTTCCAGGGATAATGGCTACTTGTGGTGCTAAGTCGAGTTGCTCTTCCGCCATGCATTCCTTGCCTCCGCCGTGTCCAAGGTCACCACCGGAGTATCCGGATTTGTACGGGAAGCGCAGGGCAATGGCCAAGGTGCAGATTCTTGAGAGGGAAATTGGTTTTCTTGAGGTGGGGTTCTAAATTTTACCGTCTGCTCACTGTCGCACTTAACAAATACATTAGTAATCTCTCACTGTTTTGTAACCATCAAAACTGAATGTGAAAAATCTCATCTTTTATTACCTTTACAATCAATCAGAGTGGAAGGGAAAGTTTAATATAGCTTAAAAAGTCTTTTATAGGTGTGGTTGAAGTAGTTCTTTTATATTATGAAATTTTGATTCCCAAGAATGTTTCTTTCTTGTGGCTAGAACCATTTCTCACTGCTAAAATTAGTGAATATATTTGCATTTACAATTAAGGAACATAGCTGAAGTGCCATATTGAGTGAATCTCCATTTCTTGATAGATGAAATATAATTCATAGATTAGCGACTCTCCATTTACTGATTTCATCGACGTTGATGATTTCGGTAAATTAAGGAACTATGAAGCTTACATGAAAGCCCCTTCCTACTATTTGCAACAATTTTTTTTTGGTGTAATTTGAGGGGGAAATGATGTGTATATACTCCATTTTGGTAGATATAAAGGCTATGCGACTATTGATGTTTCTGGCTGCTTTTAGTATGCCTGTCCATGGCGTGGTGTTTTTGCAAATAAGTTTCTGTACTTCATTGTTTGCTTTGGATTTTTTGTCATCGTTTGTGTCGGAAAATTTGTTTTAGTAAGCAACTCTCATTTTTACAGGAGGAATTAAAATCGGGTGAAGGCCTCCAGCCTGCATCCAGATGCTGCAAAGCGTATGCCAGTTTTTTGCAATTTTATTTAAGTAGCTTCTTATTTGCTCAAATTTTCATGCTTAAATACCTTGTGATGAGCTCAGTTATGTTTTGAGCAATCTGATGAAGGTGGAAACTTTGTTCATCCATAATCAGCTTGCTGTAATTGATTCATTCTGCAGGATCACTGACTTTGTGGTGACAAATTCAGATCCTTTAATACCTACGTAAGAATTCTCCACTTGACATTGTTGTTTGCTTCTACATTTTTAAGCCTGAACGTTAGCCCTAATCTTTTTTTCCCCTGCTTTCAAACAGAAATCGAAAAATTCGAAGAACTTTTCGCTTTTGGAAATGGCTGTGGTACATTTTTCTTGCTACTGATTCGTGCTATAATCTATACCTTTGTACCATCGCCCCAGTAAATGAATTCAAATATGATATTAAGCTGCTAAAATCATTCACTACGAATGAAATCCGAAAAACTGGTTCAACCTCTTTATCTTCCTTTAATATTCATTGTTATTAAGGCCTAATATGTGACAGCTCTCGCTTCTGTGAATGTTCACCTTTGTTGCCTGCAGCGGAGTAACCTGTTTTAACTTGTCATGGATTTGCTGCTGCTGTCATTGGGGTTGCACTCTTCAGCTAGAAATGCCACGCTGCTGTGACTGTAATCCATGTGACAGTAATCTATGCGACTGCTGCAGTTCATGCGTTGGCTGCCTGGCACCGAAATGGCAGTGTTGCGCTGGTTCTTGCCCCACATCCCAATGCTGTAGAGGGATCAAATGCAGCCGGAGCTGCTGCTGTAATTTTAAGTTTCCCTCATGCCCAGATTGCTCTTATTGCAGATGGACATGTTCTTGTCCCAAATGCCCAAAATTACGCCCCTGCTGCAGATGTACAAAGACCTGTTGTAATCCTTGCTCTCTATTCTTCTAGCACATTGGTCGATATTTTACTTTATAAGTGCTGTATCCATTATTTATATTCAGTCTCTACTCAGATTACAATGTTAGGAGCTTACTCGCTTGATTAAGCTTAACATACCGAATTTGCACTGAGAAGATTGTTATTCTGCTGGATGATCTGTTGAGATGACGAAGCCACTTGATTTAGAGTGAGAATTGTTCGCCCAATTCGACACCAGCGGATTTGCTTCGGGTTGCACCATTGTGAATGATAATGAACGATCTTGCTCTGCTGCCTGAACGAGCTGAGACAGAGGGAGATGGTCAAAGGGATAGGCTTCTCCCTTCTAATAAGACCGGGTAAAATGCTGTTTCTATTGACTACGACTTTTCGGAACGATTTTAGTCATTGTTCTAATTTACCAACATTCCACTAAACTATGTGAGAAAGTAAGAATGAAAAAGACCTATATTCATGGTCTAAAGACATAAAATAATTACGTCTTTTTTAATTAATGATATATCTTGTATGGTATAGGAATTTTAATATATACAATGGAGATTATTTTGCATATAAATCAATTAGATTGCAATAGTACTAAAATTCTATATTGATATTCATTAATTATATATAAATATATAAATCTCTATAATTAATTGATTACTAATATCTGGACATAATCACATTCAAATCTCTATAATTACATAATTCTTTAATATGACTTGATCACAATCAGATTTCCATAATTGCATAATTTTATGCGTTAAAGAATTAGGCAATTATGGAAATGTGAATGTGATCAAGTTAAAATACTAAGTAATCAATCAATTATGAAAATTCATATATGTCTATGTAATAATATTAAAATTTTGAATTGACATTGATTAATTACTATAATCATAAGTTGATTACATCCAAATATATAAATCTTTATAATTGATTGATTATTAGTATACTGATTTGATTACATTCAAATCTCCATAATTACTTGATTCTCTAACACCAAACAATACTGCTATATCTCTATATATGTTTACTCTTTTATTTCGTTTCGAATTGAGAACTCTTGTCTAACTAGTATGTTTTTGAGTCTTTCACTTGAAGTGAAAGAGTAGAGTTAACTATTACTAAAAGATTTAAGATTCAAAATTTGATTATCACTCGAAATTTTAATTATCAAAGAGATTTCGTTAATATATATATATTTTGTCTATTAAAAACTCATTGGATCATGAGCTAATCAATAAGGGCAACTCTCTTATCTAATAAATCTCACACCCTACTTTCCTACAATTAAAATCTAAAATTTTTAAACTCTAATTCTGACAATATTCTCTAAAGAACTTAATAAATTTCTTGTTATGTGAAAAAATAAGGCATTGTTATAATTTTTTTTTTTTTTTGATAAACTTGTTATAATTTTGTGTATACTATTTTCTTTTAAATAAGTAATATATTAGTGCCAATCGGAGACGATTAAACACAAACACACATATATATTTTAGAGATTCGTTGAGCAGAGAGATGTGATTCTATTCAACACAACAATCAGCAGTACACGTTACACCAACATTGGGCTGGGAGAACCGTGGAGACATTGATCTCGAAAATATCTTGGGACATATATTGTCTAAAGGAATGATTCAAGCAATCGTCGCTTTGGCCGAGTGGTTAAGGCGTGTGCCTGCTAAGTACATGGGGTTTCCCCGCGAGAGTTCGAATCTCTCAGGCGACGATTTGTTCGCTGGAGTTTTGCTCTCCAATGCTATTGCCTTTGCTAATGGAACGATAAAGAAATCAGTAGCGTTTAGCGCAGCCAGCACCAAGCGTCAGCCAATTTTACCTACGAACCAAAAAAAAGAGCAAAAAATCTTAGTATAAACTGTATCATCTATATATACTTTCATTTTAATTGTTTTGAAAATAATCATATTGACCTTTCTTAATAAGCATGGAGACAGTAATAAGTAAGAAAATTTGGATAAGCTTATCAACATGTCACGCGTAAAATTGTAAAGTTGACATTATGAAAATACATCCAGGTTCAGGACGAGACTTGAGATGCCTTATTCTTTTAAAAGATATCAAATCTCAATACAATAAAAAAATGATCGATGGTAACACGATTCAAAATTTTCAATAAGTTAACTCAATAATTCAAAATTCATACGTAAATTTTTATGGTAACTCATGCTTGCAGTCACTATTGATGTTTTTTCATTAGGTGATACCCAACTTTTTTTTTTTTTTGATACCCAAATATTCATTGGTAGCTTAGGCAGAAGAGCGTGGGGAAATTCTTTTGGGCTCAGGCTCAGCGGACCCAGAGTAGAGGCGGACGTAACCACCCATGCCGATGTAGACATAAATATTACGATGCTAATATAATAAAGCAGCCAATAATATCATGCAAACATAAGAATGTAAAGCCCTTATAAATTTTTTAAAAAAAAAATTTGCTCACTTGCCCATCATTTGAAACTCAAAAATTAAAAATCTAAATGTCTCAATGGCCTCGCAGTTGCTGAGAGAGACAGAGCCACAACAGCATCGGGCGAGGGTTTGAATAGGGAAGAGAGGAAGTGAGGGTCTTACACTCAGATGGTCTGGATAACAACAAAAGCCCATAGGAATTCCCATACAGCATTCTATTACATGCTCAATTCTAAATCAAACCACCTAAATGATCGAATACGAAAAGGACAGGCAGAATGGAACAATGAAAGCCATATCTCGAAAGAGAACAGATATTCAGTTCATGTTGACATCTCTGAGTGTTCCAACTATCCAATTGCCCAAATATTCTAGTGGCCATACTTCTGAAACTCCCATTCACTGTTATCTGAGGAAGCAAATCAAAGCCATGCCAATATATTAGGAAATCCATAGAATGCAGTGTCAAGTAATACAATGCTAAGCCTACAATATGAATTGAAATCAGGTCAGAGAGAAGAAAGATGGGGATAGTGGCAAGAAACTAATACCCAGTGGACACACTTGACGAGTCTTAAGCCATCGGCTGATGCAGTGAAAGTGAAATGCGTGGTTACAAACCCCTGTGCACAAAACAAAAACCAAAATTGTCTCAACAGAATAACTATCTGCTCAGGATATTTATTATAGTGCAAGGTCATTTCTGTACAAGAAACCCAGACACCAGAACTGATCAGATGGGAGAAAAGGGAGATAACACATCAACAGATCTATCTCGTGAAAGTCCATTTAACATCCCTGTGCAATAAAATTATGACAGCCCTACAAAATAATAAGCTTGATTGAAAGGAGTCCATTGTCCCTTAATTTATTTCTGGAGAAGAGAAAAACTCAAGATATAGAAAACAAGCCACTAAAGATTCATCATTGATAAAAGATAAAGTGTAAAAGTCCTGCAAAATAAGGATACCAACATTTTTTTTTCACCCATGACCATTCAAGAAAACCAGCTGAAACTAGAATTTTATCTCCTCATTGCTAGAATTTCACATAAAAGTCACATTTGAACACAGCGAAATTCAAGATAAACAATCTCACAAAAAAATTAAAAAAAAAAAGAGATACCAAACTCACTAATTTTTCTTAACAACAACAAGAGCGGTGTTAACACAAATTCAAAAAGTTTAAAATCCTTGGATTTCCATAATCCAGCTTCCCAGAGACTACAAAACTTCTATTTGCTTAATTATTTGCAAAACACAAATTCATAGCAACATATTGATCATTTTCACCAACTAAAACTGCAGTAACATTAAGTCAAACAATGTTATTGAAACCAACAAGAGCCATTGCCACTTTGGTATTAATTATAATAGTGGAATGAAGCAGCAGCAACTCGAATTTCTAAACTTTTATCACAGCATTTTGGATGCGTCGTAGATAAACACAATATAAAAACAGCAATATAACATATCAGCAGAAAGGTTAGAAATTTCACATGTCCACAATAAAAATTCCAATGTTGAAAAGTCGGAGACAGATTTCACATGCTGGCCAATCACTCTGGTAAAATTCTTATGTTGTACTTCATAATAGACATAAATCATCTTTATAAATGTTTGATTGAAAAGAAAAAAAAAATCAAGCTCATCTATATGCAGCAGGAAAAAGATGTAAAATGTGCTACGCAGAACTTTGCTACAAACTCTTAACCAAAAATACGAAAAAACACATCAAATTGAACTTCACTGAAAACTCTTAAATGTGCCAAAAATGAAATTCAACAGACGACACTGTTGTCAAATCATGCTTCCAACAGTTCAGGCAGCTTTCATCTTCACTTTTTCAATTGTAGTCATAATATCCTTTCTCCAAAAAAAAATGTAGTCATAATATACATAAATTTAACCAATTCCCTAGTCCATACATGCCTCAAGATATTATTCAGTTCACAAAAACACACAACAGCATGTAACCCGTAACTTCTCTTATATCACAATCACAGACTAAATACCAAATAACTAACAAGATTGCAGCGGCACACGGAGAAACCAGAGAACGAAACTTAAGACGTTTGAAATTAATGCGTACCCCAAGCAACAGTGCATTCCTCGCTGGTGGCGCTAGCTTGGTTAGCTTGGCACTCAATACCTAATAATTGCACCATATATTATACCAAAAAAAAAAACCAACAAAGAAAAGTAGCACACATTCAAATATTGAAACCGAACGCAGAAGGCAGCTCAAAGAGAACAAATTATCGATAATGAAAAAACAGACTCACAGAGATCCATAATATGATTCCGGCAAATCGCGCAGTTATCGACAACAATATCTGCAACAGCCAGGAGAAAGACAAAATCACCACACAATTCAAGAAAAATCACAGAAAAAGAACGAAAAAAGCAGCGATAATCGAACAAATTATTAGAGAAATTGATTGGGATTAGGGTTAGGGTTAGAGAGGTGACCCCAGGCCCAGAGGGCGACTGCGTTCCACTTTTTAATCTCGAAACGCTTGGCCTTCTTCGAGGAGGAGGAGGAAGCGGGAGCAGCGCTGCTCGACGCCTCGCCGGCGGGAACCATAGGCACATCGGAGTCCAAGGTCGCCATAGTTCTAGCGTTATATCGCAGCGTATCTGTTTTACTGTTTAGCAAACAGGTTGTTATAATAATGAACAATACAATAAATTTGGAGTAACTTTAACCCTTTGCTTGAGAAGGAGGATTTTTGGGGTGGAATTCATGTAAATGGTACGGTATTTTTTTTTTTTTTTTGGGTTGGAGGGGGGGGGGGAGTGTGCGGGGAAAGGAAGGAACTTACCGTATTCGTGGGTCAGTTTAGACGATTTAAATTTATTATAGCGGTAATTTAAAATTTTCAAATCACAATCAATTCGTTAACTGTTCAATCCGTTCAAATTAATTTACAAAATGACGAGTTAATTTGGACGGTTTTCTTAATTCTACGACTTGTTTTTGAATTTTTTTTTTTTAAACATCCATATAAAATGAGATTTAAATGTCTCAGTTAATATTAAATTAAAAATTTTGAAAATGTAATATAAAAAATTGAATTTCAAATGTAAGCTTTCAGTTTTTTTAATACTAATTTCACAAGTGACCGGATAGCAAAAGGATTGAATTCCAATTATATAAAAGACCTTATAGTCCAACTTTAAGTATAATCGAAATGCACAAAAAAATCTTAAAAGTACAATTTTAACTAATTTCAAAAGCAACCAACTGCAACCAAAAGCTTACAATTTTAAATACAATTTTGAATTATAACATGCATCAAAATCGTGGGATTAAAGAAGCAACATTTTTAAGCACCCAAATGTACACAAATTTAAAAATGTTGTTAACACTTATATCTTATTATCCTAAACAAAAGAAATCAATAGTTGAAAACTACTCATCCTCAACAATGATTGTATCATTTTTCGTTATTTCTAAAAAATTAGAAAATAAAAATAATATATGTTACACACACACACATATGTATATATATATTAAATATAGCGGATTGGATCAGTTAATCGTAATTTTTAAAACTGCGAAATCGCCATCAATCAACCTTTGGTGGTTTTGAAAATTTTAAAATCACAGATAATTTTTTTTCTTGCGGTTTTGATGGATACAAATAAATTTGTTGCGAATTAAGAGATTTTTAATGGATTAGACGGTTTATGAACAGCTCTTAAAAGGAACCAAATAATGATGAAGCCCACGTGGGCAAAACTAATCTCCCAATGGAAAGAGTTGGGTGAAATTGGGCCAGGGTTTTTTTTTTTTTAAAAGTTTTTTAGTTTTTTATATTGAATGTACAATTTTATTTTTACTTTGTAATTTTAAATTTTAAATTTTAAATTTTAAATTTTAAATTTTTAGAGATAAATTCAGTATTATAATATATATATATTCTTTTCTCTCATTTTAAAATAAAATATTTTGACTTTCTTTCTTTACATTATACTCTCTTAAATATATATATATATATAAAAAAAGATATGTTCCTCTCCTCTAATATTTATTTTTTTTATATTTATTTCTCTCATATTTCTCTCTCCCTCATTTTTTCACCGAACGAGAGGTAAAATGGCGGTATAGCGCGTGGCATTTTATTTAGTTTGTTGGGTTGGGCTTCGGCCCATTTGTATCTAAGAAATTTTATTATGAGTTTATAACACAACTAGTTAAAACTCAAGGTTTTATGAATTTGTTATTTTTATGATCTTTCAGCTTATTTATTTTTATCTGATTGACTATAAATTTACTAACCGTAATTTTTGTATGTATCAAACCGGTGATTAAAACAAGATCGGGCCTAACCCATTTTATAGCCGATAAATGCTTCCTGCCTTACTCTATGGAACGAGTCTCAATACTTAATTTGACTTACTTAACATTATGTTTGGGAGATGTGAAAAGGAAGAGAAGAAGAGGAAAGTTGAGGAAAAAATATAAACATTTATTTTTGAAAAATATTTTTGGGAGGAAGGAAAGTGAGGAAGAGAAAAGTTAACTTTTTTCCTAATCTACTAAAACTATTCTTTCCAAAATTATAGGAATTTGGGAGGAATTTTTTATATTTTTATTAACATACTATATTACTCTTACTATATATTAATAATTACAATTTTATTTAAAACAAAAGAACATCTCTATATTCTTTAAAATTTTATTAAATTTTTTAATAAAAAATTGTACAAATATTATAAATTTATTAAACTAAATTTATATAAGTATTTTATATATAATTTACAAATCAAATATTTTTCATATATATAATATTTTTTTAGAGAATAAAATTGAAATTTTTATACATATTATTTTTCTCTCCCTCGCTTTTCTTTTTTTCCCAAACAAAAAATTTTTAGTTTTCTTCATTTTTATCACATCTTTCCAAATACAATAGAAGATGAAAATTTTCACTCTCCTTCAATGATCTTCTCCCTCACTTTCCTCTCCTCTTAGAATTTTATCTAAATACAATGTAAGATGCGAGTCAAATTACCACGACTTAAAATATGAGTGAAAAAAAAATTAAAGTGAGATCAATTGAAATAAAAAAAATAATTAAATAAATTTGTATAGTATAAGATTATAAGTGTTGTATACTCATAAAAAATGTAAGTAAATATAATAAGCACTATCTCTATAAAAGCAAAGAAGAAAAAAATAATCAAGTTAGAAAATAAATTCTGAATTATTGCTAATAAATACCCATTATTATGTCTTTTGCAAGGCAAGGCGCCTTCTTTTGCTAGTTCACTTAGCCGGCTGTCTCCAACTCCAATCTTGAAAATTCAATAAGTAATTATTTAGATTAATTAACATTTGGATAGAATCTTGCAGAGTGCCACACATTACTTTGCATCTTACGCGTTCAGTTTTAGTTTTCTTGTTAATAGCGTTTAATTAAACGTACAAGCCAAAAGAGATATGGTACAGATTAGGCAGGCATGGATTGGAGCAAGTAGTGATTTTTCCACCCAATGGAACCATTCAAGAGACTGCCTCACGCAACTAAGATTTATATAAGCAATTTGATTAATTAATTTAAAGATTGGATTAGTGGAAGTCAATAACTAATTGCGGGTCCGCGTTCTTATTTTAAAATTCAAACTGATTACCTGTACTCGAAATGTTTCAAAAACCATGTTCCAAGTGATTTGGACAAAAAACAGAAAGTTGAAAAATCTGCATTAGCAATTAGCATCCATTGAAAAGTGTTGCCTGATAATCACAAGTTTAAGAACTTTTCCAAACGTTACCGTGTGTAAGTGTTGTATACCAAAACACATTTTTCCTTTTTTACAACGACTTGCGTGGTTGAGATGTTGGGATTTCCAACATGAGAAGATTAAAAAAAAACTCAGTTCCATTTAAGAGAGGGCAGATTCAAGTTTTTGTCAGATAAAGTAGTGAGACTACATGTAAACTGATTCTGTGTGGTGGCAACGCTTGTTGGGTTCATAAAATCTACTATCTCATGAATTCATGATGGTTAGTTTATACTATTACGCATTCTTTCTTGACAAGTACCACTTATCCATTTTTGTAACAAAAAAAACATTTTTTTTGTTAAGAATTAATCGCAAGACAGGAATCCTTTCACATTGTGCCCCATAAAAAATCTGCAATTGAATAAAGCCTCAAAAAAATAGTAGAACGAAAGTTTGGATAATTTGCACTATGACCTATGGCGATTTACATTTGATTTGATTAGTTTTTGTTAATTTGCTCAGTTGGCTCCGGGGTGCAGGGAGAGTGCAACCCATTTCTGTGATTTTGGCGCAAAGCAGTCTCCGATTGATTGGTTGGGGACTTTGGAGAGCTTGATTGGCGTCTGTGGCGACTATGATGGACTTTATGTTTCTTGTGTTGTTGTTGGCCATTCGCTTTCTTTGAATCCTTTTTGAGCTCACATTCTTTGAGAGCCTCTTCATGGCTATCACATTCATTTGGAGCTATATAGACGAAAGTTCCAGCCATAACATCATCGAAATCCTTGAGAGGTTCTAGGGTCTTGACAACGATGTTCATTGTTGGCCTGTGCTTCGGCCTGTGGCTTAGGCATTGATAAGCCAGGGCAGCTGCCTTTTGGGCACCAGTTTCTGAGTATTGCCCTTCAAGTCTTGGGTCCATTACACGTCCAAGTTTACGGGGATCGTTCAACATGGGTCTAGCCCATTCTACCAAGTTCTGCTCTCTCGGATGACGACTCTTGTCCACAGACCTCCTTCCTGCAAGAAGCTCCAGCAGCACTACCCCAAAACTGTACACGTCGCTCATTGATGTCAAATGACCTGAAAAACGATCAATTCAAGTTCATTTTGAGCAAACTGGATTCTATAAATCCATCAATTGTTAAAAAAAAAAATTGTCTATAGGCTGGATAGGTAGTCAGTAAATCAATAACCTGTCATGATGTATTCTGGGGCAGCATAGCCATGTGTTCCCATAACCCGGGTGGAAACATGGGTGTCAGATCCTTCCGGACCATCTTTTGCTAACCCGAAATCCGAAAGTTTTGCTGTGTTGTCCTGTATACCAAATCCATAATCTTGGTGAGACAGGAAAAAAAATAGGTAGCCTAATGTAACTGAACAATTTGGGTAAATTAAGGTAGGAAACCAATTTTACCCCAACAAAAAAAAAAAAAAGGTAGGAAACCAAAATAGAGATGAATAATTACCGAGTCTAACAGGATGTTTGATGCTTTGAAGTCTCTATATATCACAGGTTTTTCCGATTCATGCAGGAAGGCTAAGCCCTTTGCAGCTCCAAGAGCAATTTTCATTCTTGCTGACCATGGAAGTGACGCCGTGTATCCTAAAAATCCAGACAAAGCAGAGGATCTAGTTAGCTCTTAGATTTCATCAATGTTATAAGTTTCCAAATGGGGGGGTCTAATTAATTAACCATTCATGTAAAATTTGATAAGAAATTAAAGATAGCGTACTTCTAAACAGGTGATTCTCCAAGCTGCCTCTGGGCATATATTCATATACTAGAAGCCTGTGCTCCTCTTCACAACAGTAGCCAATCAGCTTCACCAGATGTGGGTGCCTCAATTGCCCAAGAAAGATCACTTCTGTCTGTCAACGGCAAGATGATTGAATAGGAAGGTAAATTTAATTAATCACAAAGAACCATAAATGGGAGTGGCAATTAAAAATGTCAATCTAAGTAAAAAATTAACCAGTAAAACTTACCAACCACTCCTTATGACCTTGCAAACCATCCAAGTCCAATAGCTTGACAGCCACAGGCTGAGCCTCCAAACCAGGCCTAAGCTTGTCATCAATGAACCCCTTGTGCACGGGTCCAAACCCGCCCTCGCCAATGAAGTTGCTTGACGAGAAGCTCTGCGTGATCACCTTCAGCTCTGCAAGCATAAACACATGAAGGTTTGATCCGGCAAGAGATAAGGAAAGATCACCAGACAGTGAGCTGGGGTCGCTCAGATCAGACACAGAAAGCCTCTGGAATGACGTCTGTTTCGCAATCTCTTTCTTGGGTTTAGGCTCATGATGATGATCACGATGGTCATCACCATGGGACATGAAGCAAAAACTTGTAGCAATAGATTTCCACGTAGCTGCCTTCTGAACTGTCATTCTCAGCAATTTTTTACTATAATTCTTCAAGGCTGTGCTGCTGTTTTTCTTTCCACAAAATTAATCTTTCGTGAGGAAGAGGAGATTGGTGGGAGAAAGAGATGGGTTAGATGCTGGGCGCTTGATGAAATTAAGGTCTATTATATATATAAAGAAGAACAAATGGACCTCGTCATTTCAAATCGTGGCCATCAGCCTTCCAAACGCGGACAAGAAGAAAAAGGCTTGCAATTCACTTTCGTATTATGCATGGTATTTTGATTTTTTTTTTTGTTTTCCTATTACTTTCTTCGTTTCATATTATATGCTAAATCAGCAAAGGAATTATTCCACCTTATGTTAGAGGCGTGACATATTGATTTGGGTGTCGTTTGGTAAAGTCGCAAGCCCACCCTGTTGGTTGAAGAAAAATTGACGAGCCTACCCTCCTTGACCTTTTCTTTTCTTTTCACATTAAAAAAAAAAGGGGAATAGAATATTAGTTCTTAAATTTGTCGACCATAACACTTTTCAGTAATGTTTTTCATATTATAAAATTGGGAAATAATAGATGAATGGGTAAAGGATTCTGGGTCAGACGAGTAGAGAGAGAAAAGGAGAGGATGGGAGGAAAAAATTGGAATGTGGATCTTACATGAATTTTATAATATTTTTTAAATATATAATGTGAAAAATAATTAAAGTTGATAGCAACAAATTTAAATTTTATACACAATGAATTTATGATATCTCATCGCTATAGAAGCCCCCCGATAAAATTTAACATTTTTTTTAAGGCAAAGTCCCAAGGGGTCAATTGACTAGTTGTTGCTTTAGGCGTCACGTCATCTAAAAAAAAATATGCAAAAGGCTTGTTTAGTATCATTTTTATTTTTTATTTTTCATTTATTTTATAAAAAAATAGAAAATATATTTGATATTATTTTTATTTTTATGTTTTTTTATTAAAAAGTTGAAAGTATGTTTTAAAGAAAAAATAAATTAAGAAAAAAAATAAAATGATGTTTTTTCATTTTATTTTTCACTTTTTTCTTTATATTTTTTCTTACAACCTTTTTTCTTTCTATCTACCTTTATCATATCTCTTTCTATTCATTCTGTCTCTATCCCTATCTAGTTTTTCTCTCTCTACTCATTTTCTTTCTACTCATTCACTCTCTTCCGCCTCTCTCTCTTTTTTTTCTCTCTACTCATTTTTCTCCTTCAATCATTCTCTTTACTCATTCTCTCTTTGCTCTCTCTCTCTCTCTCCTTTTTCTCTCTCAATCATTATCTCTACTCGTTCTCTCTCTACCAACACTCTCTAATCATTCTCTCTCTACTCATTTTTTCTTTATATTTTCACTTAACTCTCTCTTTGTATTCTCTTTCTAATTGCTTTCTCTATCCTTTCTCTCTCTACTCATTCTCTCTCTTTATCAACTCGTTCTCACTCTACCTTTTTTTCTCTCTCTTTCTCCATTTTCTTTCTCTATCTATTTTCTATCATCTCTCTCTAACCATACTTTTTACTTTTCATCTTTCTATCAACCATTTTCTATATTTTTTTCTCTTTATTCATACTCTTTTTATAATTTTTCTTCTTATCCTTTCTTTATCTATTTTTTTATTTTTCCAAAACATAAAAATTAACAGTAATAATTATAAAAATTTAATAAACAGTAAAAAAAGAGATAATAATAAAAAGGTGACAGTGTTTATAAATTGACTTTTAATTTGGTAAACTGTTGAAGGGAGCCAAAATCACAACGCATGGTCCCCCAGTCACATGGTCAGACTTCAGAGGGTAATTTCGTCAAAACATTCAGTCCCTTCTTTGGACAGTTGGACCTCGTTACAGGAAGAGGGCTGTTGGTCTGCTCGCAGCATAATTCTGGTTAGCTTCTAGAACCAAAAAAACAAAAACGACATCAACTCCTGTTTTTTTTTTTTTTTTTTTTTTCTCTCAGTAGAAGGCAAAGTGTAGTGGAACAAGCAGATTCAAGGGATTTCTAAGAAGCCACCAATGGGCCTAGCAACTCCATTTAGATCCTGCTGCATCTTGCACATGTATAATTTGCACAGACCAGCCCCTTTTTTTTGACAACAGAATAGCATGTCTTCATTTGAAATAGCAGTGCGAATTAACAAATGAAGATGTGAAGATGTTCGTTAGAAGTGCTGGACACTCAGTCCAAAAGACAGGAATTCCCTTTGAACCAGTTCCTGGTAAATAGCTCCTCGCAGCTTTTAATTAAATTCACGTGAGGGGGAATACTTGGAACACCCCATCATACCCTTTAAGTAACACAACAAACCCGTCACCCCTGCCCATGATTCGAAAGACTATTTTTATTAATATTATTTTTTTATTTTTTAAATATTAAAATGACAAATTTTTATATATTTTTTTATTTTAATAAATTAGGTTAATGTTGTCAAGGATAATTTAATCAAATAGTATCTTTAGTTATTTTTTTAATAATAACTCAAGCATATTTTCAGGAGGAAAAAGCGACCCCAACAACAAATCTAAAATTTTTACCGCACTCTGGCATATTGTTTATTTAGATTGAACAACAACAATAAGTGTGAAATGCAAAAACAGGCATCCCTTTCAATCCCATCAATGTGTGGACATGCTGCAAATGAATGATGAATTGGAAAAACCAAAAACAAAAATGGGACCATGGGATGGGTTGTCGAGGGTTTGTCAAAGCATTGTTTTTTTCTGGTCCTATTATGGACATTAATTCACTAATTCAGTTGCAACTAATCCAATTGTATCATTAGGAGACACTGGATATCTAAATTCTATGTGCTTACTTGAACTGATTATACTCCTCAATCACTCCAAAAGAAGTTTTTGTCTGTAGGGTTCTTACAAAAAATTAAAAATTTCAGTCAACTTACAAAACTAAATCAAATTTAATTTTGACTTAATCAAATCAATTTTATAATTGGTGAACCAAACTAAATAAAAACTAAAATTTTTTATTCGGTTTCAATTTCGAATATTAAAAAATTGTAATTAACCAAATTGAACCAAACCAAAATGTTATTATATTTTTTATCATCAAATAATAGAAAAAAATTGCTAATACAACTATTAGTAGTAAATAAATGTTAACAAAATATTATTATATCTTAATTAATTACTTTTTTATTATAAATTTCTTTTTAAAAAACTATATCAAAATATTGTTTTATACTTAAATTAAAATTTTAATTTTTTTTGTTATTGAATTGGATTAATTGAATTTTTGATTTAAAAATAATTTTTAATTTTGTATAACTAAAAATTTTGATTTGACGACAACAACGGTGGGTTGATTCGATTAACTAAACTTTAAACACTTCTAATCATCCGCGGCAAAATTAAGAGAAAAAAAAAAAAAAAAAAAGAGCGCGCAACTGGTGCTCGAATAACCCCCCCGGGGGGTAGGGGAATTTTGTCCGCGAGGAGTTGGTAAGTGGGGCCTCCATTTTTCGTTGGCCAAAGATTATTAAAGTCAAATGCCGGTGGCTGCTGGCAGGCGAAAAGCGAGACATACTATCAACCGCGTCAGGAGGGTCTTTTTTTTGACCATATGTATCGAACCTTCCTGCCTGGTTTTATGCCGTAAATTAGTTATTAGGCTTAATAATGAGTTATATTTTAATTATTATTAAAATTGTCTTAACATAAAAAATATATATATTAAAATCGTCTTTAAAGTTTTAAATTTTAAGTTTAAATTTTAATTAGAGTCAATTAAAGAAATAAAAAAAAAATCAGTCATTAGTTTCGTAGCTTTTGATCCAGTATCCATTTTGTAGTGTGTTGAGGGAAAAAAATCAATTCTTTTTGTATGGGGTCAAGAATTACCTAAGAGTAATGGAAGTACTCAGAATGTTATTGACAATCTTCTACAAAAAGACCTACCGTATTAACAAATTTTTTTTAATTCTTTGTAAGATCTCCACTCATAGATTGAGTCATACTATGGTGTGTATCATATGTAATATGTAACACATCACTTGATAAAAAATTTTGAATAAAATTTTTAACATCTCTATCATTTCACATAAAAAAAAAAAAATTGTATCAGCAAAGAAAAATAGTTTAGTTATCTCATGATGCGATCTCTCACCCTTGAATCCATACCCTGTAAAAAAAAACTTTATTTGCTTCTTAAAATTTAATAGTCAATGTTAGTCCATTTTTATGCTTTTAAGTAAGTTGCTAGCCCACGTGCCTTAAAACTCAAATACAGCATTTTTTTTATACATAAACATTAAAAAAAAAAAAAAACCAGGCTATTAGCAATCTATTGGTCTTAGCAATCTTCCAAATTATTCCAGAATCTCTTTTCCAAGCGCTGCCAAAACTATTTAGTGTGGCAACTGGGGCTCCATCTCGTGGTGCCTCCTTGACCACATTTCAATTTGTCAAAGTTGCACAAAATCCACATGCCGAGTGAGCTCGCTCGAGCAGGTCTACAAAGGTAGGTTTAATAGTTTAAAGTTGGATTTTTAATATATTTTATTTTAAATTTAAATTTTATTAATTATTATTAAAAAAATTATAAATAAATAATATATAAAATTTTAATAATCTGTATGTATTAATAAATCTTAAACTAAAAATATTCATCCTATCCTTAAACTTTTCTCCTTCAGAAAAAGAAAAAAAAAAAAAGAGGAGAATTTGACAAAGTAACGGGGACGGATGATGCCTCTTGGACGGCGCCCGATGCAGTGATGTGCCATATTGTGTACAAAAGAAACAAAATAAAAGGTGTGAACAATTATCAACAAATGCTGAACATATATTATATGATACTTGTATATACATTTTATCTTAATTATATATATATATATATTAAAAAGAAAAGGCGCACGGAGCCGTGCTTCCACGTCACTCTTTCTCCTTTTTTTTTACCAACCCTGTCACTCTTTCGAAGCTACATTTAATACTGTAATTAGGTAATAAGATTTTAGATAAAAAATAAATATAAAAAAAAATACAGTAATAATAATATTATAATTAATAAAAAATAATGATTAAAAAGTTATGAGAAAGAAAATAAATAGTAATTTATGAGAAAAAAAAGTAAAAAATAGTTGTTTGGATCATAGTTTTAAAAATCGAACCGATTATTGAACCGGTGAGAAGATTGAATTAATGGTTTAGCGGTCCAACCTAAAAACCGGCAGTTGAACCGACGGGTCAATTCTGATTTGATAAAATAATAATTAATACTTATAATTTTTATTTTTTAATAACAAACAATGTGTATAATTATAAAAAATAGATTATGAGTCTACTTAAACTTAAAATAAAATTAAAATATAAGATATTTATGATAATTTTCTAATTAAATAAATTAATAAAGTATAAATATTAAAAATAAAATATTATAGAACTATTAATCGAATATTCATATCCAAAAATAAATATCATAGAGTCAATATATAATCAAAAAATATTACATTTTTAATTAATATAAATAAGTATTATTTATTCTCATTTTTAATCCAAAAAAATAAATAAAACGACGTTGTTTTGATCCAGGTGATTTAGTTATCGGTTTACCGGTCCGACTAGCCGATTTATCGGTGTTGGAGTTACCGATTTTTCGGTCTAACCAGTCGGTTCCGCGGTTTTCCGGTCCGACCGGCCGGTTTACTAGTTTTCAGGCGATTTATTTCCTATTTTGGTTTTATCAGAAAATCGGACCGGTCCGACTTTCGGTTCACCGGTTTTTCGGTCCGACCGACTGGTTCGGTCCGGTTTTTAAAACTATGATTTAGATAGATAAAAAAAAATAAATAAATAAATAAATAATTTTTTTTTTCATTTCCTGTCTTTTTCATTTGAAGATTCCCAATCATAGTGTAAGAGACTTCCTCCATGTAACGGTGCCACTTTGATATATGTGTAACCCCCTGTTCAGATTATATAGATAATCTACCGCTCTAGCTTGTGGCTCAAAGCTACGAGGAAGGAGTCGGCAGCGCAGAATGAACCATGATGAAGCACCTATTTTCTTATCGCTCATTGGTTATTGATCTGGTCTGATTCGGAAGGGGATGCAGGTCGGACCTCTAAAAAGAGTGAGATCAATAAGTTGGACTTTATGACTTGTAAGATAGAATATAGTTAAGAGTGTGGAAAATGTGATTTGATATTAATATTTTGATATTTAAATTAATAATAGATAAAATGATAAATAATTAAGACATTTAGAATAAGTATGAGATCATTACTTTAAAAAATATATCTTTTTAAGATATTATTTATAAATAATTTAATAATTTTTTATTAACTGATGAATAACTGTACCTCAATGTAACGTACTGTAAATTTCTTATAAGACTTGGAGTCCTAGGTGGGAACACAGGACCCATGATCAGACCCAAACTCCTCGCGGAGTCGTTGTTCCTATGAAGTAGGCCTTAGTATCATGAGCTTGGATCTAAGCTTGGTTCTTAACAGTTATGATGCCAAATAATGCGTCAGCTCAACGGGGAAGCTTGGAATTTTTCTTTCTCCATTGGAAAGCGTAACATATGGACTTTTAACATTGGACCGGTTATTAATTCAGTGAGAAAGTTGAATTATTAAATTAATAGTTTAATTAATAATCTAATAGTTAAATTTGTGGATTAATTTTTATTTAATAAAATAATAATAAATAATAGAGTATCTAAAATAAGATATTTAAAATAATTTTTTAATTAAATAAATTAATAGAGTGTCCAAATTAAAAATAAAATTTTACAAAATTATCAATAGAGTATTTATATCTAAAAATAAAATATGATGGAGCTAACATATGATCTAAAAATGCTATATTTCTCATTAATATAAATAAATATGATTCACCTTTATATTTGATCAAAAAAAGAAAAAAAAATGACAGCATTTTAGAAAATTTTAGAGAAATAATTCGGAGTAGTATTAAATCGTTTGGTTCTCTGATTTTTGGGTCACCAGTTCAAACTGATTTAAGCGGTTTTTAGCCGGGTTGATTCCTACACCGGTGCTATGTGAAAATTGGATTGGCCCAGCCTTTTGTTCGCTGGTTTTTCTATCCGACCGTCTGGTTGGTTCAGTTTTCAAAACTATATTTTCAAGTGTGACTAATATTGTGTTTGAAAGAAGGGAAAAAGATGAGAGAGAGAAAAAAAAAAGTAAAAAGAAAAGTATAAACACTCATATTTAATAAATATTTTTAAAATGGAGGAAAGTGAGAGGGAGAAAAATTAGCTTTTCTCCATAATCCGCTAAAACCATTTTTCCTAAAATTAGAGGAATTTGAGAGGATTTTTATATATTTTTATTAAAAAAATTATATTACCTTTGCTATATATTAATGATTATAATTCTATTTGAAACAAAAAAACATCTCTATGGTTTTTAAAATTTTATTAAATTTTTTTAATAAAAAATTATACAAATATTATAAATTTATTAACTAAATTTTAAAAAGTATTTTTTTTATATAATTTACAAATCAAATATTTTGCATATAATATATAATATTTTTTCTTTAAAGAGTAAAATTAGAATTATTCTACCTATTATTTTTCTCTCCGTCACTTTTCACTTTTTTCAAATAAAAAATTTTAAAATTTTCTCCCGTATCACCTCTTCTCAAATACAAAAAAAGATGTAAAATTTTTCCCTCCTCTAATAATCTTGTCGCTCACTTTTTTGTCTTTTAGTTTTCTTCTTTTCTAAAATTTTATACAAATACAATATAAAGAGAGCCCTTTAACATTTGCTGGTGGAAGTTGGAAGTCTCAAATATCGGTGACGACTGATGACCAAAAGGAAACATTTGTCTCCGGCCCTTAACTCTTTCATTAATCGTGTTATTTTTGTCCCAGAAGGCAATATTTATTTGCCAAAACTTGTTTTTTTTTTTTGGATTAGATTTAGTTGCTATTGCTGTAATGTTGGTCTCTCGTGGTAAAGAAGTAATTTGCAATTCAAAGATCCGACAACTGCCTTCTCTATATATGCTCTCTATCTCTATGGGAACTCACCGAACAACCAAACATATCAGTACCTTTGAAAGTCTGGTCTTACGTTAATATTGTTGAATATTCTATTCTGCCCAACCAACTAAAGACTATCGTCACCAACATCAATTATACATCGAGACCCACAAAGGTGGCCACAAGTAGTTAAATAGACTCAGTTCGATCTAATAAGTTATTTGAATCTCAATCTTTTTTATTAGTCTTTGATAAAGTGATAAATCTATACTTTGAAATCCCATTTTGCAGAGATTTTCTAACCTTCCACCTCAATATCGCTGCAGTAGAGAGACTTTTAAATACAAGTAAATGTAAGAGGCGTATTATTTTCGGCTGAATATGAATAGTCAGTCTTTTCCCATACCATGTACCAAAAAAACATTCATTATATATAGAGGAAATTCCAGAACCCGAAAATGACTGTAGAACGAGTTTGATGTTAGTGGGACGTATTATTTATTTAAAGACGTGGACAAGTGCAAACTAAAGCGTTAGGCAAGTAAATGATGCGGGCATAAAGAATATTATATGTATGTGTATACGTTTGGGTCAAAGACTCATAAGTCCTCTCTTGTTTGATCTCTCTCTAAAAAAGAAGTATAATGAAAAATTCACATTAAATCATTAATTAATCCATTTGTTGATTATAGAGTAGTTGGAGAGAGAAGGGAAAAAAGAAAGCGATATCAACCGGTCGTATTCAGCTACATTTAGGACTCTTATCAACTCTATATCCTATTTATGACATTATTTTGTCAATTTAGAAACTTAGTCCTTTTTCAAAGTTTATTAATGTTCAACCGTCTCTATTTATTGTTGTTGTGAGATTATATATATAATTGTAAAATTTTTTAATTTCACTCATGTAAATGAATTAAGTTAATTCAATGTTAAATTAGAGTGACAATGTAATTTTTATGGATTTGAAATTTTTACAAGGTCTTTGGGCTCGCAGTCTCGTCTTAATTGAATTTATACCCACCTTCGTTTCCTCTACCCATTTGCTACTTCAGGCGGTTACTATGAGTAAGGCATATTGGGCATTGATCCATGGATTTGAGCCTTTGTTCGCTACGTGAAAGACCACTAAACTTGGGCTCTGGACTAAATCTAATCCGTTTTACCGAAGTTTAGACATCATCAAAAACCTAAAAGCCCTGAAAAGAAGACCTAGTATATAGAGCTTAAGGCATCTGCTCGTACACCATGCGAGTTAACAGCGAGTAGTTTAGTCAGTGATACGATATGATTACTTCAGTTTAATTGAAGTGGTGCTTGAACTTTGGCCTCAATTGGTTGAGGGGCTTCAAACTTTTTCAACATTAGAATCCTCTTATTAATTAAAGATTGCTAATTTTGAGTGAATAAAGAATTTGCACGTGTATAATATCTTTTGACCTGTGTTTTTTCTCTCTCATTTATAACTAATAAATTAACTGCTAACTATTACTGATGTCCAAAAAAAAAATACATGATATATTTTTTTTGTATTAGTTTAAATTCGAATCTTTTCGTTGTTACTTGCATTTTAATAAACAGAGATTTATATTAAAAATAGAGTATTGTATTTTAAATTCGTTAATATTATAATAAGATATGAAAAAAGTTCTCTCAAATTTAATAATATTCGAATAATAAATTTTTTTATAAAAAATTAAATAAAAATATTAACAAATTACTTACATCAGTCGATAAATAAAAAAAAGGACGTCCATTCATTCTCCCATCTTCAATTCATTACTTTTTTTTTTTTTTTTTGTTTTTTTGGATGTCATCTGTTCTTCCATCGTTTGTAGTCCGGAGGCATCATTTCCCTTCGTTGTCACACGCTATTTTACTAGCCAATGACGTCGTCAGGACGTAACAAGTAGCTCAAAAAAATCTAAATCATTTTAAGCAGATATTTTGCTATTACTGCGTTGTTCTTTTTTTCCTTTTTTTTTTCTTTATAAAATTTTACATTCTCTCAATATTTAAATTCCATATCTCCAAATAAAATGTCTAACATTTTAGTTATCAAGGTGTCTAATTGAGAAATCACGTACTATTTTTGACACGGTTTAATGTTAAGGAAGGGGGACTGTAAGAATACGACAATAGCAACCAGATCATCTTGAGATGAGAAGATTTTTTGTTGAATACGCAAAGAAGGTAGTAGTTAGTTTATTAATTATTAGCTACGAGAGAAAAATAATTTTAAAAATATTATAAAAATTAAAAAAGATTATAAAAAATATATAATTTTTTGAGAATTTATAAGCAATTGAGGTTGAACTGTTACTACTTACTTATTTCTTTAACGCAGCGACTAACTAAGACTAGTTGGTATGAGATGAGAAGATTAGAATTTTAGTTGTAGAGAAACACCATTAGTAGTGTAACAATCAAGCAATCGATATGGTATAGTAAGTTCATGACGAACACATATATACACGCATAAGTTTCAGGGCTTCATTGGGAGCAATTAGTTTTTAAACCTCTTAAGGGATATTTACTCAATTGCAACGTCCTCTTGTTAATCTTGCATCTTGATAGAAGAACCTGCAAATGAAAATCAATTCGTTTAATGATGCTTACGGATGGACGAGTCTCTTTATTTAAAAAATAAAATAAAATAAAAGAAGAAAGAATGATTACGAATATCGGATTAAGACCGTTTGGCCAATTGACACGGAGAAATCGTCGAACTCCAGGAATCTTGATGTACCCATACAGAAAAAAATCTCGGAATCTTGGCTATCAAATGCAGTGTCGGGGCCCACAGTGCGACTTTATTTCCATTTGAGACAACATTTTTTCACCGATTGTTGGTAGGCATTTTTGTTCTTTTTTTTTTAAAATAAAAATAATACTTCGCGGACTTATCACAAAAAATTATATTAATTAGTGTATAAAATAATATGTTAACATTAAATTTCTAAAAAAAAATCTTATAAAACTTAATAAATATTACCTATCATTCTTAAAATTAAATATTTATTTAAAATTAAATATACATTTAATCACACCGATTTAAACTTACGGATTACCAACAATCAAATGTAGTACATGGACTACACCCAGCGGTAGTTTGGTATATATGTACATCGACTTATCTAAGTACAAGATTCACCACCACAATTTGTTCAACAAGTGCTCTTCGACGTAGAAATATCAGACCTCGATTTTTCTTGAAGGGTCCTACATCGCCCTATCACTGCGTAATAGATTTTATCAGTTACTTTGTCGTCTTGCTAACGAAGATAATAATAATTATGCACAAGGAACCATTTCTCAAGTCAGATTGATTGATACTTACTGATTATAAGTGGTTAAGAAGTAAAGAACATAAAGACAGAAATTTGATGGCCAGCTGTTGAGAAAACAGACAGAATTTTCTTCTAATTTTAATATTGAAAATTACAGCAAAGAGTAAGACAGTAGCAATGATAATTTTTGTTTTGTTTTCTTTTATCTTAGTGTTAGAAATTAAAGTGTATTTTAAAAAATTTAATTTCTATTAAATAGGAATTAACCGTTATATGTCCGTTATTAGTCATTATAACATTAGCTGTTTATGACCGTTGGAATTTATTTTTACTGTTAATACACTTTATGTGCTAGTCATTATGACATTAGCCGTTTATGACCGTTGGGATTTATTTCTGCTGTTAATACACTTTATGTGCTATTAACACTCGACTAGTATAAATATGACTCATCTTGTCTTTTTTGAGAGGCAGTTTTCCACCAACAATTTAAGGCATACTACTGGATTAATCAAAATATATGTTATTTCTGTTGCCTCACTTGTGAAGTGCACACTAGTGAGAAGATCTGTCGTATCCTGGGAGGATAGCCGCCAGAGCCCGATGCACTTCAATTACTTGTCTGTGGGGGCGCGAATCTATCCTTAAGGATAATGCATTTGCACGCTTTAGATATGTTATCCTTTCCTATCAATTTATATTTATTCCAACATGATATAATTTATTTTTTGTTCTATGTTGTCTGTATAATTCATTGATTATAACTCTACAATTCTAATTCTTATTTTATGTTAATATATTTTCCTATATTATTTTACTACAATCTAAAGGATAGATTCGATGTTAGAATCATTTTCGTGTGGTGTCTACTCTAAACAAGCTCGTTGTTGGTGGAATAAATCCTTATCTCTAAAATTTTCTATCTCAGTTTCTTTTGTCAATTGATATACACGAACTTGGGATTAGATATGACAATGCATGTCTTTTAAATTTTTTATCTTGAACATGTTATTATGTGTGTATAGAACTATTACTTCAGTTCTTTCTACTTTTGTGAAAAAAAAAAAAACAAAAAAAAAATGTTTAATTACAATTGTTACTTGGGGAATATATATATGACCCGTGTGATGCTCTTTTGTTTGGGCGTGGGGTTTGAAGACTGAGGATCACTAGCCCATCGTCCATACAAGCCGAGGCAACAATGGTTTGTAGGTTGCTGGATCTGCATCATGCATCTGCATCGTGGCCTGTGATACCACGCAATGTCAAAATTTTGCACAACAGACTGTTCCTCTGTCATGGACTCTTGACAAGGACTAATTTCACATCGAAGCATTTTTATGATTTATCCTATTAGCATGCAGCTTGAAATTATATGGAAGACTAAGATATGATGTACCAATTTATGATTTTTTTTTTCACTGCCTGCGAACTGACATTTGTGATGGGAGAGATTGTTGTGCATCAACATTCAAGAATTTTAAACTTAATGTTCAACGTGCTGGATTTGTGATGATTCTCTAGGCATGGTGTTCAAACACATCATTTGGAATCATGGCATAGCCTTCTTGGATTATGGTGGCCTTTTTTTTTTTTTTTGTCAAAAAAAAAATATAGACTCATATGATTGGAGTATGATTGGAGGCTTGGAGTTAAAGTACAATTTTACGAGAATCATGTTGCTCCTCTATGATGGGAAGGTAATTTTTGAGGTATTTGTGTTTTTCTTAACATTTAAATTAGTAATTTGTATAAATCGAAAAATTTTCTTTTGATGCGGGGGGCTTTGTTAAAAAAAAATATAATAATAATAATAATTAATTAATGGTAATAGTGTTTACCATTATTTTATAAAATTCTTGGATTATTTTCCTTGTGATACTTTGAAGGTCCAATTATAGTACGTGAGACGAGTAACTAATGTGACGTTTTTTTGTTTGATGGTATGAGAAATTTGAGGATTGGCCTACTCATTAAAGCGAAGACAAGCGGTGAGTTTTAAGAGAAGTAGGTAAATTAGCCAAATGTGTTTTAGGTAAGGTTTTTGCGAACTTAAGATTTTAATTTTTGGTTTACGATAATAGAATGTTGAATTTGCAGTTCTTGACATGATTATAAAACAGTATTTGTACATGTTGGAAATTGATCCCAAATTCGAGTTTAATATTTTTTTGAGTTTTGAAAATATTATTTTCATACCGTTGGACTAACAAAGTGTTACAGTTTATGGAAGAGAAAAAAAAAAAAGATTGTGATATGGTCTTATAGACCCTCTATATTTGGATGATCCACTATATGGGAAGCGTACAATAATGAAAAACTGAATTTTTATTCAGATGAGATTAAATCCACCAAAAGGATTTGAGTTCACCTGTAAAGGTGGAGCAGTGGCTCGAAAACCTGATAAATAAATGAGTATTACTCAGTCTATCATGGAGTTCGAGTTTATAACCTTCGAGATGACTAATGTGGAGGCGAATTGGCTAAGAATGAATATTTCATTCTGTGTGAAACCGACATTATGAGTGTCGATGATCTGTGTAAGCAAAGCCTGTATTGCTCATACAAAAGCAAGATGAATAATTGAAGAGTAGACATATTTGTCTAACTCGTGAGATAGCTGAATAAGCTATATGTAATAAAGTGATCACTTGAATTTGTGGTCAGAGATGAAATTGACTGATCCTCTGACTAAGTTATTAAGCGAGAAGCTTGTGTATATATATATATAAATACATCGAGGGGAATATGACATGCCTATGGAGAAATGGTCAAGAGTGATAAGAACCCAACCTATGTGATAGGAGATCCCTTGAAGTAGGTTCATATGGGTAATAACAAGTCACTGATTGACCCAGTGTAAGCACTATCAAATTACAAAGTCCCTTCCTATAGTGTGGATAGTGTGAAAATTCCGGTGATTGAGGTTGAGTTATATACTCTTAATGAATTTTATAGCCCTTATGGGTGGTGTGTTACCGGAATACACACTTGATATAATCAACTATATGAGAGTGGAGTGGGGCCGCTCCTATGAGATCTTAGGCATGATCTCTAGAGATCTCCTGAAAATAAACCAGGCATGCGCATGGCCTAACAGCGCCCAACTGCGTTAAACAACATTATCTTAGAGAATATAATATGGTGGCAAGTTCACTGTTATTCATAAAGAAGTCATGATTCATAGAAATTATTTATTTCACCATACTTCTGAATATCACAACTTGTTCTCTTAACTTTTGGTTCATAGCTCAAAAGGCACCAAAAATAATGTGTTATATTCTCATTGATTAATCTAGTAAAATTAGCCTTTTAAAATAGCGGGGGATTGTTGGAAATTGAAGTGTATTTTAAAAGGCTTAATTCCTATTAAATAGGAATTAACCGTTATATGTCTGTTGTTAGTCATTATGGCATTAGCCGTTTATGACTGTTGGGATTTATTCTTACTGTTAATACACTTTATGTGCTAGTCATTATGACATTAGCCGTTTATGACCGTTGGGATTTATTTCTGCTGTTAATACACTTTATGTGCTATTAACACTTGACTAGTATAAATATGACTCATCTTGTCTTCCTTGAGAGGCAGTTTTCCACCAACAATTTAAGGCATGCTATTGGATTAATCAAAAGATATGTTATTTCTGTTGCCTCACTTGTGAAGTGCACACTAGTGAGAAGATCTGTCGTATCCTGGGAGGATAGCCGCCAGAGTCCGATACACTGCGATTACTTGTCTGCGGGGGCGCGAATCTATCCTTAAGGACTGTGCTTTTGCACGCTTTAAATATGTTATCATTTCCTCTCAATTTATATTTATTCCAACATAATATAATTTATTTTTTTTCTATATTATCTGTATAATTCATTGATTATAACTCTACAATTTTAGTTCTTATTTTATGTTAATATATTTTCCTATGTTATTTTCCTACACTTAGTTGGAGGGATTACAACTCTATTCGGAAGAGATTAGTGCCACTCTTACTACTCAGACAAACTTGGGCCTAAACGGCAATAATTTGTTAGGGAAGATGAACTCAACTTCAAGCGAATGCAAACTGAGTGATGCTTTTAAATGAGCTGTTAAGTTTTAAGTGGGCAAGTGACGTCTGTAGGCACTGAATTTTTTTAAACGGAAATGTTAAACGGCGAAAGGGGTTGGTGGCTAAATTGTGTATATATTGTAATAAATATTATATTTTATATAACCGTAAAAATAAAATGTATAATAAAAAGTTAAAAATATTTTTTTTAATGCACATTTTTTAATTATAGTTGTACACAATATACCTTTAATTACAATATAAACATAATTTGACTACTAAATCGTCTGGTCATATAACAGTTCTTTTATTTATTTATTTAGATACTAAGGCACACAACTAGTTAGGTTGCCGTTGCTTTGAGTTAAAAACTTTTTGCTATAATTGCAAAGGTAATAGCTTGAAGTTAAAAACTTTTAGAAGGGTTGTCCTAATCTTTTATTTGGATAACAAAGCAGGACTGTAGGAGAGAGACAATTGAAGGAAGAAAAAATTAACAAAAGTATGTAAAGAAGGGAGAAATAGTAATTTTTCATACTTTTCATGAGAAAGAGTAACATAAAGAAAGAAAAGTAAAATTTTCTTATTTGAAAAAGAGTAGAAAGTGAAAGAAAAAAAAATTATTATAATTCTAACTTTTACCCTTATACTAAAATTGATGATATTAAAAAAAATTAATATGAGTAAATTACTCATTCTATTTCCCAATTTCAAAAAGAATGAATTGGGTGGGTGGGAAAATTTTTTTTCTATCTTCTTTTCCTTTATTATTCACACATTTTTACATACAAATTTTAACTTTTTGTTCTTGTACTTTTCTCTCGTTCTCCACATTTTTCCTCTCTCAAATACAACGTAAGTACGAACCTTTTTAGTACACATTGTGGGCCTGTTGCTGCTACAAATACCTTATCTTGTAGCCAAAGCTTAATGTTCCTTTCTCGAATTAGACCCCAACATATTGGTGTGTCATTAACTCTAAATTGCGTAATAAATTTTCTCGAATTACTAATTGAGCATATATATCATATCATATGTCTTCCTTTTTATTTTTTATTTTTTATTTTCATATTTTTAATAAGACTCCAATGTCTAATCCCACATCCGTCGGTATAACATTAAAACACGAGATTATACAATAAAATCACTTGAACTCTCAGTTTCAAGTTTAAATATTCACGGTACACCGTCGAAATATACGCCTGAAACTGTTACCTAACTCGGTGGTTACCCAAACGGTATCTTTATACAAATAGACAAGAACATACACTCATGGTCAACCCAAATTACCTAACGCTAACGGAGGGCCCACCTTACAGGTTCAGCCCCTCCCTTATTATAATCATTATCCTTCATTTCGTTTGATTTCATCTCATTAAATTGGCCAGCGTTCAATCATACTACCGCTCAAGATTCACACTCACTATACCAAACATCGATCTCTGATTGATCGCCGTCGATCGATGATGGCTCGTCAAGCGACCTTGCTGGTGTCCTCGATCTTTGTCCTCTTCTTCTGCAGCGTCGCCGTTTCAGGATCAAGCTTCCAGGACTCCAATCCCATCAGGCTCGTCTCCGACGGCCTCCGTGACTTGGAAGCCGCCGTCGTCAGAGCCCTCGGCCACTCCCGCCGCGCCCTCTCCTTTGCCCGTTTTGCTCACAGGTCCACCGCCCTTCCCTTCCTAAATAATCTCTCCGATTGACTGAATCGATTGTTCAAGCAAACAAACAAACACTGAGATGATGGCTGCTTTTGGTTATTCTTTTGTAGGTATGGGAAGAGGTACGAGACGGAGGAGGAGATGAAGCTGAGGTTCGCCGTTTTCTCCGAGAATTTGGATTTGATCAGATCCACCAACCGCAAATCCATCCCTTACACACTTGCTGTCAATGGTTAAGTGCTATTACCACTAGTATCAGCCTTGCCTTCTTCATGGTTTATTAAAAAAATAATAATAACTCAGGAGCTTCACATAGGAAGTTTCAAAGAGCTGCGATACGGTCGTTGGATGGTTGAATTTAGAAAAATAATAAAAAAATAGATAAATTGTTAAATATCATTCTGTTGTTACTTTGGCATTGCTTAATCGAAGTTATTGTAGTGGTACTCTTCTTCTTTTATTATTTTTAATAGTTAAATTGAATTTTCACTGTCGTGCTCGATTTGTTGATGTAAAAATTTGAACTGAACTGATCTGGATTGAATTGAATTACAATTACGATATGAGTTATGATAGGGTAACAGGACCTTTAAGGTAGATCAAAATTAGTTTGATTTACCTCAACATAGATACTAGATAGCATAGCCTGCTTACGAATTTGTTGTTTGTTGACTTGGTTGACCTACCCTTGTAGAATTTGCTGATTGGACATGGCAAGAGTTCCAAAAGCACAGGCTGGGAGCTGCTCAAAACTGTTCCGCCACCTTGAAGGGCAATCACAAACTTTCAGACGATATCCTTCCTGAAACGGTATGCATTCCGTCCATTATTTAACCAGCTATGCTTCTTAATTTACTTGTAAGCTCCAAATAGATTTGTTTGAACATCCCAAGCAACCTTAATTACCTATCATTTTCTATGATATTTCACGTGATGATCTTGAAAATCAGGACTAGGTATTTTGTCATGAAGAATCGTGCCTTAATTTGACAATGATTGTTTTTAAGTACTATTTTACTAGTTTTAAAAACGTGGACTGATGTTAGTGTTCTCTTGTGGTGGGTATAGAAAGACTGGCGGAAGGAAGGTATAGTCAGCCCTGTTAAGGATCAGGGCCACTGTGGATCTTGCTGGACTTTCAGGTTTGCTAAAATAATATGGAAAATCCATTTATCAAGACAGTCTTTATAAATCCGCCGTCCTTTACTTTTAACCTTCAATTATTGGATGCCGCAGCACCACTGGTGCTCTGGAGGCAGCTTACCATCAGGCTTTTGGAAAGGGAATTTCTCTGTCTGAGCAGCAGCTTGTGGACTGTGCTGGAGCCTTTAATAACTTTGGTTGCAATGGTGGATTGCCATCCCAGGCCTTTGAATACATCAAATATAACGGCGGCCTTGAAACTGAAGAAGCGTATCCGTACACTGGGAAAAATGGTATTTGCAAATTCTCCTCAGAAAATGTTGGTGTCAAAGTTGTCGATTCTGTGAATATTACACTGGTAAGTCTTATACACAAATAACCATATAGGACTCTATTTTGGCTTCGTAATCTGTTTTCACTTTTGATGTGCATCTGATGTGATGGAAAACTCTTGGTCATTAAGGGTAAAGTGGGCTATCTCAAGATTGAATAGGCCTGATATATCTGGTTCCTGCTTGAGATTAAGTGTATACAAACTTGGTCGGCAACATTAGTTGTGATTATTCTAGCTTAGGTGGATTCAGGCCTTCTTAATCTCTTTCTTTATTTGCTTCAAGAACTTTTGATCCATGACGACATCCTCTGATGTTTTTACAGCGTTTTTTGATTTCTTTTGTACTCACTTACAGCTTAAAGAGGCTGTCTAGCTACCATGTCTTTTCATATGATGACTCTTGACTCCATACGCTTACTTGTTAGAGCCCATTTTGGTTAATATCTCACATTGTACTTCTCTGCTGGCGTGCATTTGTTTACAATACTCCCCATTGTATTGTCAAATTGCGTGAACATTTAAATGCACATGCAGGGTGCTGAAGACGAGCTAAAGCATGCGGTTGCCTTTGTTCGTCCTGTGAGTGTGGCATTTGAGGTAGTGAGTGGTTTCCGTTTTTACAAGAATGGAGTTTACACCAGCGACACTTGTGGAAAAACTCCCATGGTGAGATTTTGTAAGATTGAAACTCCATTAAGTTTGTTACTTGAGAAATTTTGAGGGATTAGATATGGCTTCTTTTCTTGTTCTAAGCATGTATATGTTTGTTGTTGAAGTTGCATTTCTCTAGTGATCAAAGCAAGTGCATGCTTATATTTAATGGTGTGAAATTGTGTATGTTTGGCAACACTGGTATAGGGCTATCCTGATTATTCTCTGTGGGCATGAATTCACATTAACCTCGTGTATGAGTGGAAATTTTCCCCTAACTTTGCCATGTTTCATGGCAGGA
The DNA here is from genome assembly GCA_037832335.1 of Carallia pectinifolia. Lineage (NCBI taxonomy): Eukaryota > Viridiplantae > Streptophyta > Magnoliopsida > Malpighiales > Rhizophoraceae > Carallia > Carallia pectinifolia. Next base: position 7,128,380 of record CM075453.1, on the reverse strand, counting down.
CGTGAACCATGCTGTTCTTGCAGTTGGGTATGGAGTTGAAGATGGTGTCCCATATTGGCTCATTAAGAACTCTTGGGGGGAAAGCTGGGGTGACAATGGCTACTTTAAGATGGAGATGTGGAAAAACATGTGTGGTGAGTTTCCATTCAACTCTGGATTGACTGGGTCATGCCAACACATCCCAGTTGTATGGAAGATGCCTGACGTCTAAGTTTACTATATAGTTATTGCATCCAAACAGGCTATCTTGAATATGATGTCCAATCACTAATTCACCATTGTTTGTTGTGGCTATCCTATCTTGAATTTGATGTCCAGTCAGTTTACATTGCTTACCCTGCTGCTGGTGATTTCGTTTTCATTGTAGGTGTTGCAACCTGTGCGTCATATCCCATTGTTGCTTAGTTTGATTGTGGATAAATGATGGGATTCCATGCGGAGCTGATGGTGCCTCACCCTTGTTATTGTCTGGCATGTAATAGGGGAATCTTCTTCGGAGATGAAAGCTCATGGCGTAATTATTCATAGAATTGCCATTGTAATGTAGAATACAAAGACCTCTTGTACATCCTACATGCGAATTGTGCCATGTTGAATGATTTGATGTATGCAATAATTAAGTTGTCAATACTCAATACCATGGTCAGACCGGCAATTCATATGGTTACGTAATGTTTGTGTCTGAAAAATTTTACTTTCAAGTTTTTATGCCTCCAAGTGCTTAATCTGTGCCGGTAAACCTGAATATGTTTGATTAAATTTGCAAACTCATCCTTGGGCCCAGCCTATGGCTTGGTCAAGAAACGGCAGGCAATTGAGCTCTTAGAGTTTGTGGGGCTTTTCATATTGGCTAAATGGCTGTGAGAATGTAAGCAAACTGTGGTAAGACCAGCTCTTTTCCTACAGATATCTTGGGTATAAAGTTTATAATAGAAAAATGAGTGTCTTTCCTCCACTTGTATTGTTCGTTCGCATTGTGTTCCCTTGCGGTGATACCTCGTCTTCCATGGGAGCACAAGTCAGAAAAAGGATTGTCTACGAAAATCACTATTACATTTCTCATTTTCAATGGAAGGTTTAAAAGAGCAAGAAAAGGGGAGAAAAAGAAAGCAAGAACCCTGTTACTTCTGTCGTAATTCCATTTTCTCCTTTATGAGGCTGTTGCTGCAATATTAAGGTTGAAGTCTACGTAAAACCTTAGAATTTGTGGGTTTTACCACGTACATCTGTCTGCCCACAAGAGGTTGGCAGTTTTTATCTCTTCAGAAAAACCAACTCTTAGCAGTCAGAATTCCTGTAGGATCAAGCTAATCCAGAAAAATTATCAGGACTCAACTACTGAATGAAAGACAGGCTCTCCCTGCAATGCGTTTTGGGAGCCAGAACCACAGACTCTTGCAACCTATCACATACGTTTGGTAGTGCAATCATTCAGCTTCATTTTCTCCTGTTGCTTTCTATATCAATGATCTCTGTTTGATTCTTTCCTTGTTGTACATTGGTTCTGCATGCTCTACAATTGGACGATGAATTTTGAGCTTTCAACAACAACATGTTCCATTCTCATTTTTACTGTTTGTGCATCCATTCTTGGCGCTCTGATATCCAAAAGCTTTTCATCTGCCTAGAGCCAGCAAATATAGCATAACCAAACAACAAAGTGAAAGCACAGTTTCATCAGCTTCACCAATGGAGTAGAATAACAAGATGTAATTTGTAAAACCAATGGCAAACAACATCTTAAAGTGCAAGAGAATGAATCCAAAGCATTCATTCAAGACTTGAAAGTCGCTTGCCGAGGGAACAATAATGCATAGAAATTAAGGTGATTCAGCATTGTCCTCTGCTTGGAAGCATGCTTAAGGGCAAGATTTGATGTAAGTCAAAAATTGACAAAAAACTTACCATCTGAAACTCTCTGGCATCTCATTTGTACTAAAAGTTGAAGATGCATTAGAACCTCGTACGGTCTATAGGTCCAACAATCTGATTAAAATTACATGACAACCCTTCTCTTAAGCAGCCAATGGAATTTCCATATTCACATTCAAGGGAATTCTTTTTCCATAACATGATGCTAACTTGAGGTCCTCTGGTACCATTTGGACAATGCGAGAGGCTTCATGAGGCATCCCAGCCTTCAAAAGGCATGACACTAGAGAGCTTATTGTGATGCTATCTGGAGTGCAACCAACTAACATCATCTTATTGAAAATACTAATAGCTTCAGTCATTCTCCCTTTCATGCAATGCCCAATGACAAGAATAGTAAATGTAAACTTATCAGGTTTGCATCTCTTCTCCTCCATCTCTGCCAAAATTGTATTTGCCTCATCCAGATTGCCAGCCTTGCAAAACCCATCAATCACAGGATTGTAAATAAATGGTTTTGGAATGATATCACAGCACTTCATTTGCCTCAAAAAATCACGAGCCTCGTGAAGTCTGTTCTCCTTGCAGAGAGCATTAATAAGGATAGCATAAGTATAGACATTTGGAGATATCTGTCTTCCTTGCATCACATCCCAAAGCTTTAAACCAATGTTCAGCTGTCCATCTCGACAGTAACCATCAATCAAGGAAGTGAAGGTAACTACATCAGGTTGGCAACTTAGTAAAACCATCTTTTCATACATGGCCTCTGCCGCAACCATGTCATTGATCTTGCCGAACCCATCAATAAGAACATTAAAGGTGATTACATTAGGGTTAATCCCAGACACAATCATCTCCTCAAAAAGAGCTGAGGCCTCTTTCATCTTACCTGTCTTGCAAAACCCTGATATAACAGATGTATAAGTCACGACATCAGGTGAACAATCATTTCTACACTGGACTTCCTTCAACAAGGCATGCCCTCTGTTGACATCATTAGCCCTACACAACCCATTTATGAGTGTATTATAAGTTACAACATCAGGTAAACAACTGAAACTCCCCATTTCACTGAACAATTCAAAAGCCTCATCAATTTCCCCTACTCTGCAAAGACCTCGGATAAGGATATTAAATGTCCAAGTATCGGGAGGAGATTGTAGTGCCAAATACCCTTTAAACAAAGACACTGCCTCCTGCACTTGATTCTGTTTAACCAACAGATTCAACAGGTCATTATAAACAAACGTTGTAATCGAAACCTCCTTGTCCTGAACCTCAGCAAGCAGTTTCTTAACTGTATAAAACTTGCACCCTCTAGCAAATGAAGTCACCAAAAATCCTAAGAGCGCACTATCAGGCAAATGTCCATCACTCCTCATATACTCAAACACCATATTTGCCAAATCATGGAAACCCATTTGGCATAAGGACCTCAAAAGTAAATTATAGGTCCAAAACGAGTGATTGAGATTCAGATTCAACCTACTGAATTCCAGGAACTTCAAACCCAATTCCGGGTCACGAAATCGCTTAACTACATCAAACGCAATCAAAGGAGTCAACTTTCCGCGTAAATAATGCATACAAGTAGTACTCTTACAATGCGAGTGAACAAAAAGGGTGGAGACAACTTTAACAAACCAAGCCTCGGCGGCCTCTTGAAGTACGTCTCTTTCGGGGACGGCCCGGGATCCTCCGTGAGCAGGAGCATGAAAATGGGTAGTAGAGTAAGTCCTCGAGGCTCGAACCCTGAAAGATCGGACATTGAATGAGAGAAGGGTCATCTCCAAAGCCACGCCATTGGCAAAATCTGTAGCAATCGCTGTTTCCTCAATATGGCCACATTTAATGTAGGGTCCTACAGAATTATTAGTGGGTTTTCGATCAAAATCCCTGGTCTTCATGGAGATGGCGATAAACCCAGAAAAATTACCATAGCAAGCACCAAATCCAGAGATGATAATTGACCCCCAACAGAGATTCCCAGGTTGGCGTAGAAGATACGAATGGATTGGTTCACGAGTGAGAAACGGAGCAATCAGAGCTGGGTTTTTAGATTGCGATTATGAATTGTTGTTGATGCTGATGACTTCAACGAGAGGGGCTTTGTTTGGGATGAAAATTTTGCTATTCAGGGCTCTGTTTAGGGTTTTTGTTTTTTTTTTTTTATAATTGTTTTTAAATTTTTCTTTTTTTTTTTTGGCAGACTTTTAAAATTTTCTTTTTCCTGGCACAATGAAGAGGCCCAAGTTTAGTGTATAATATTTTGGACCCATTTTAGGTTTTGGTGTTAGTCTTAACGGGCCGTTCTAAATGAAAATGAGTTGGAGTGAGTGAGAGAGTAAATTAATTGAGAAAACTCAGCATTAGTTGAGTAGTTAAGAAGAAGTGTCTTTTTGACTCCAACCAGGTTAGAGCTCCTACGAGTCTTGCCCTCTCCTCTTCATAGTGGGGTTCCGAGTCTTCTTACTACGGACCAAAAAAAAAGAAAATAAAATAATGAAAGTGTTTTTGGACTATAAATTCGAGGCCTATTATAAAGTATAATCTTAAAGGCACCCCAATAGTATAACGCACAAGTCTCAGATTCAAACCGTGGCTAGAAAAAAGTGTTTATTGTGTAATTTACGGTTTAAAAAATTAACCAAAAAAAAAAAACTTACGGTTAAAAGGCGAAAAAAAAAGCAGATGCTCTTTAGTTTCCAAGAAGAAAATTATAATTCAGATATAAAACAATTAAAGTGATATCTAATTAAATAAAAATGATAAAACAAAAAATTTGTGTGGTTTAAAAAATCATATGTGTGCTGTACACATAAAATTGTAAGTACAACAAACACTTTTTGTTCTTTTTATTTCTTATTTTTGAGATTTTAAATGATGGTGAAAATTTATATTACAATTAGAGAATAATAGATTTAGAAAAGATAAGTTTAAATCTATGATATCTTTTCAGACATAATTCAAATGAATCAAATGTTATAGACAGTATATTCTAAGTATAATAAATACTTGATGTTGAACTTGAAATAAAGCAGACCCATTAATATAATATTTACCAGTTGTGGGCAAGGTTAATGAATAGATCATACCTCAGATTATAATTAGCACTCTAACGTGAAAGTCCGTTTGAATAAGAATGTAAATAAAAGACAAAGCTTTTATACCCATAGTTTTTCAATTTTTTTATAAGAAACTTCTATTTTGATTCTTTTTTTTAAGTGAGTGTAAGTTACTCATGATTTTATACCACACCATAAGTGGAGTTTATTTAAATAAAAATATTTAAAATAATATTTAAATGATATTAGATCATGAGTTAATTTTACTTACTAAAAGAAGTAAAATTAGCAAGCACCTTTTTTATATTTGTAAAAATTTATAATAAATATACTGATAAAAATTTATAATTAATATCATTTAGTTATAACACATGTGCATCATGTCAAGAAACTATTCAACCCAAAAATTTAAACTATAGAATGTGGCCAAAAATGATAATATATTAGACTCTAACACCAATTATCACCAACAGTCGAGCATCATCATCAAACTTCAAAGAAGTCATTTTTCTTGATTTTTATGCTCGTCATCTTGGTCCCATACCGTTCTTGTTTTATCACTGATTTTGGTGAGTCCGTTACGAATGTAGATCCAACGTTGCATGATAAATTGAAAAAAGGAAAACAAGAGGTAAAATAAAGAGCCAGAAAAATTCTGTGTTAGCTCATCGAATGGATCCACAGCTTCTCCCACATGCCTGTCCCTCTCTTTCCTCGCTTTAAGTGGCAAAACTCCCCCAAACTCTTACGTCTCTGACTACTATAAAGATGGAATGAAGCTTCATTAATGGTACCATTGTGTTTTTTGCCTTCGGAAGTTGATTGGTTATGTCAAGAGCAAAAAATTAATCGTGTACATCACATATTATTGTGACTTAAACTCCTGCGTAAAAAACCGAGATCTAATTATAAATATGGACACACTTAAATTTAGTGAAACGAAAAATTAACGAAATGAAATATTCTCACAATTTAAATATAGGTGGTTTGGTAAATTCTTATTTACGTTCATAGAAAACAACCAGTTTATTTAGTATGAGAGAAAATTATTGTAAAATAATATTATTTTGACATATACCAAATCCTCAATTCCTTGTACACCTTCTTAACCTCAAAACACTCTGGTACCTGCAACTCTCTCGGTTGCTTCGCCCCTCTTCTATGGTTTTGGAAGTTGTTTGTTGTTGTTATTTCTACCGTGCCTCGAACCCATGACCTTTGTTGAAGGTCGTGGATGCATTGCCATCAAGGCAATAAGAGGATGGTTCACCCCTCTTCCTTTTTGCCCCTCTTTGCTTTATAGCAAAGGCAACTAGCAGTACAATAGCAAAGTTATTGGCCCAATAGTTAATGATATAATTTAAAAGCAAAAGCAACTAACAGTACAATAGCAAAGTTATTGGCCCAATAGTTAATGATATAAATTTTAAATGCTCCAAAGGAGATTTTTGTTTCGTTGAGCTCATCTTAGGACAATAGCTTTGAATGCTAAAAGATATGGGATTTGCAGCAGCCTCCATTACCCCAAGACGTGGGCCATATATATGCCAAAACAAATTAATTTTGGGCGGTGGACTACCTTATTTAGGTATTTAAGGCATGTAACAACTTGCAAAGAAATGATGTCTGGCTATGTTTTCTAGCCTTCATTTGCACAATGAATGAGTTGTCTTTTAAAAATTAAAGCCATTATTCTAACATGTACACGATAGGAGATGACTTATTTGTTAACAGCCAAGAATTTTGAGTTAATAAAGATTAATTGTCTTACCTTCATTAGGTTCCTTCCACTTAAATTCAATTGAACCACATACTAGCTAGTATGTCATACTAATTCATTCAGCTTAAGTTTAGCTGCATAATGTCTTATGATATACAAATCAATTAACTACTTTAAGAGCAAAAATGCCACATTATTTTTTCTTTGATCTAGTAGGATTGGAGAAGAGAGACAATATATATGAATGAAGTCTGAAATTCAAATCATAAATCTCATCCCCAAACTTTAAATTTAATAGTCGTTAAGTTATACCTAGTGGTTAAAATGCTACATTATATAGCTTGCCTTGACTAATAATATTTATGAAATTTACTATCTAATAACTTGAGCTCCGCATGTGATTCCGTGACAAGAAATTGAAGCAAAATATGGGATATTCGTATTCCTCATCTCTTTTTCAGTTATGCAATATATTTTTGTCAAAGAATCAGCCAATCAATAAGAGAAGGTGAACGGTAAGAAAACAAAATACAAATTGTTTAGCTTCTATATATGGCTGTAGGTACCCAAGATGGGTATAAATGGCGAAATTGATATTAGATTTATGGGCTTTAGTAGTTAGATAGAGGATTTATCCATACAGCAGTTAGAGACCTTTTTTTTTTTCTCTACGTACTGAACTCATTTTTTGATGAACCGGGGACTGATAAATGGAATTACCAATGGAGCCGGGGGTTTACAAGTCTTTTTATAAGGGAAGGTCCCATAGCACGACTACAGTACGCCGTCTGGCTGTATCATATTAGTATGACTAGTCGATATTCTCAAAAGTAAGTCTTCCAGAAGGCCTTTTGCTTCAAAGTTGGTAAACTATCGTGAAACCATCTGTACACGTTTTTAACATCATGGCCCTACAAACATGGTACAACGTTCTTGATTGTTTTTCGCAGCACAATTCAATGTAGAATTGCTTGGCGGGTGGTTTGGTTTTGCATTTTATTTCATTTACTTTGGCGGATTAGAGTTTAATGAATCTAGCTTTTTTTTTTTAATTCAACATCTGTGTTAATATATGATCTTCACAAATTAGAAGACCACTACTTTAAATGAAATTCCACCTACGCAAGGAACTTATTGATACAATATAACCAAATTGGCACACTATCCATCAGACTAAAGCAAGGTTGTCAGAATTGGAACAAATATCGAACCTGAAATATTAGTGAGTTAAGGTTCAACCGGTTGAACCGGTATTTAATTATATATATATATATATATAGTAATTAAATATTAACTTTTTTAGTTTTAAGGATTAAATTGAAAGTTTTGATAATTTAGGACTAAATTGAAAATTTTAATAATTTAGAGATCAAATTATAATTTAAACAAATTTTGGGATTAAATTAAAATTTTTGAATTTTAATATTTACTTGAACCAGTCCGGTTTTGACTGATTTTTACTGATTTTAACCGGTTTTGATCGATTCTTGACCGGTTTTGACTGATCTGAGTTTCATTTAATTTTTGTCTTGAACCGGACCGGCCGGTGGATCACTGACCGATCCGGTTCGATTTTCACAACCATGGACCAAAGAACAAGTAGGAGAAACAATTCCTTCTTTTTTTGAAAAAAAAAGAGAAAATAAGAATGGTATATCAGCAGTTACACTGAATTACAAGAGAGCAAACCCTGTGTTACTTAATAGGGGTCACCATTTGTTTAGTTCCACTGAATATTTTGATGAGGATTCGAATCATGATCTTATAGTATAAATGAAATCCTCTAACCACTATACTATACAGGTGTAGAAACATGATCTCACAGTATAAATGAAGTCCTCTAACTACTAAACTATAAGGATCGTTGGTGCAGAACTTTGAAGATTCAGTAGCCGACCAAGCTCCGTAGATTGGCCAAACAATAGTGAGTAATCTCTGATGAAAGAATTGGTTTTAAAATTGAATGTGCCGGTTCAAACTATCAGAGAAGGCTTATAGGGTAATGGAGCACTAACACAACATGTTGTGCAGTCTATGGTCTTAAGTGGACCAAAAAAGTAGCATCCCAAATTAGTCAAGATTCAAAACCATTTCATTGAACCGAACTTTTGTTGTGTTTATTTGACTTTTTATACTTTTACCTTTGTGAACATTAATCCTAAACATGGTTAGCTTCATTAGTCACGTAGCTATTACTAATCAAATTAATATATGGATATATTAAAGATCAAACTAGAGATTCTAATTAAAAATTTAAAAATTCACGATTCATTTATTATTTTAACTCTAAATCACAAATAAATTTTGATAAATATCTTTTGATACTTACTAATTTTACTCATTTTCTTGTGAATAAAACTAATTCATGATTTAATATCGTTCAAATATTATTTTTAATTTTTTTATTTAAATAGACTTCACTTATTGTGTGCTATAAAATATGAGTAAATTATACTCATTTAAAAAAAAAAGAATCAAAATAAAAATCCCTGAACTTTTTTAATTCATGTCTTCGGTACACAAAAAGGCATAGAAACTTTATAAATGAGTATCGGGCATTGCCCCGACCTCGCCCTCACCCACCCTTTCTTACCGCTGCGCTGCTGGTCTTTTAGGCCAAAAAAATAGCAAGTTTTATAAATGATAATTACACGGTTAATGAGGTTATTAGGAGTCGTTTTGTATCTGCTTAGCTTTTGTTAACTAAAGTCTGTCAATGATGTTTCATAAGTCCAAAAATCGAATTCTACATTCCCTGAAAGTTGAAGAGCTGTAAACAAAGAAACAGAAAATTGTTTGCAGCTGTATTTGTATAGCTCAAATAAGCTCTAAAATGAAGAGAAAAAAAAAAAAGATAATGAACACTACTAGATTGCTCACTCTTAAAAGGGTACAAGTGGACATACAGTTCATTTTACGGTATTTAACAACTTATTTGTATTTTTTTTTAAATTAACTATCTAATGACTCATATAATTACGTACTTATATGTTCTCTAATAAAATTATACTCTTTTAAGATTCTCCAAGGTAATATGTGGAAAGGAGGTTAGATCATCTTTAGAATGTTAGGTGGGCACATGGAAGCAAAAGTCAAGTCATGATCATGCAAATACGCTACTATCAACAACATAGAAGGATCTAAGACTTGATCATCGGAAACTTCGTGACCCCCAAAAAATCAAATTGCAGAGCAATTGGTCCAGTGGGCATGTAGGTCAACAAATATACAATCAATCCATGATCATTTTTCAATTCCTATCCAATGTCCATGCAAGACAAAAACAAGGAGGCTCGAGCTACAAGGTTGGGGGGTGGGGGGCAAATCTTTCATGAATCATGTGGTTATGTAGATCTCAAGATACACAAGTATGAAATTCAAACGTGCACAATCCTTATTAATGGCGTTTCTAGTCCGATCACGCATATATCTAAATATTTCGTTTAGTAAACTAAGCCGGTGTCCGGAAAAAAAAAATGTTTAAGACTATGAACCCAACTTGACGTTCATGGCATTATGATGATTAGCCTATTTTAACTATCATCTCATTAAATAGTTGATAATTTTTGTTTAACTTGCACTCTTTCTACGACGGATTGCGTGCATAACTTTTAATTAGTTGATCCACAGACCAAGTACTAGAGAAAAAAAAAATCCTTTCTTTCCGGTTCAATTAAATGAAGTAAACCAACCAAAGTCATAAACTTGATTAAAATATTGGGCAAAGTGTTAATTAATTAAAATTTTCACGAATCAGGAGTAATCACCGTGAACCCCAAGTAGTGGATCACGTGAAAGCACAGTTACATACTCAAACATTATAATAAGTTCTTGCGTTACTTAAAGAATGACACTAGAAGCTATAGATAGTCCAAATTTGATGATTTCATAATTTTTTTTTTTTTTAAAAAAAAGCACCGATTACACGCTACAGGCCTGTCAAAGAAGGTTTTTACTTTGCCGTGCAGTGATAAAGATTGTTATACTGAATCAACGGAGAAACATACTTTTAAGGTCCAACAAACATCATTAAATTATTTTTACTATCAAGCATACGGTTAATTTTATTAAATTTTTTAATAGAAATTTAAATTTATGATTTTATGATAGGAAGAAATCTCGTAATCATTTGTACCGCAACTGAGTTCATGACATGATTTCATGCCACGGGTCCACTTAAACCCTTGCTAACCAACAAAATAATGGTTTTCTTTACTTTCTTGATTTTCTTACGTTATGGGCAAGTCCAGTGGTTAAGCCTCCTACTTCATTGGCATGACATGAAATCATTCGTTCACAACATCTTAGCCATCTATAAATAGGGCTATATGGGTCCTCATTTAACTTTGTAGTGATTGTGTGTATCAGTGCCTTCAGTAAGTGCTTGCACTGTATGACACATAAATACATACATAAACACATCAGAGATAGAGAAGGGGGAGGAGTGTGTGTGTGTGTGTGAGAGAGAGAGAGAGTGAGAGAGAGAGATGGGGAGGAGTCCGTGTTGCTCCAAGGAGGGACTGAACCGAGGAGCCTGGACCGCCTTGGAAGATAAAATACTTAAGGCTTATATCAAAGCCCATGGAGAAGGCAAATGGAGAAACCTCCCCAAGAGAGCTGGTATACTTAATTTCAGCACCACATTTTTTATTTAGTTGGCTCTTCCTCTTCAGTTTTTGTAATTAGTTTCTCATCAGTCTCTGTTGTTTCTACTATAATTCGGTCTTTGGCTATGGTATAACTAACACTCGCACTTCAGTAGATTAGACTATAATAGTGATATAATGTGTGCTTGCAGGATTGAAAAGATGTGGTAAGAGTTGTAGACTAAGGTGGTTGAATTATCTGAGACCAGACATTAAGAGAGGCAACATTTCCCATGATGAAGAAGATCTCATTATCAGACTCCACAAACTTCTTGGAAACAGGTTCTCTTCTCTCTCTCTCTCTCACACATACAAGCACACACAAGCACACTACTATTTAGTGTGTGTCTAAAAGAAAAAAATTAGGGAGATGGAAGAGAGACCGGTCCGAAAGCAATTTTAGTTTATCTGAAACAGAATGTGTATAAGACCCACTCTCGTCCCTTGACCCGTCTCTCTACTCTGTCTCTCTAATGGGACTTGTGTCGAAATTAGTACAATTTTTCTCATTTGTGCAGATGGTCTCTAATAGCTGGAAGGCTGCCCGGGCGAACAGACAATGAAATCAAGAACTACTGGAACACTACACTGGGAAAGAAAGTTAATGCTCAATCGTCAGTTTCACCACAATCCAAACAAACCCCTCCGAGCAAATGCAAGCCCAGCAGCGAGCCCACAGCCACTGAACATTCAACTTCATCACCGCTGGCAGGCCAAGCAATTCGAACCAAGGCTACTAGGTGCACCAAAGTTGTGGTCTCTCTAAAATCATCACCGGCAGCGCTGCCGACGGCGAGCCAGCCAACACCCACGAACCCATTTACGGATCGGCCCCAAGATTCTAATCATCTCAGCGCAACAGATTTCCACACGCACCCAAGTGGCCCACAGTTCTTGAATTTTGACTGCAATGACTTTCATGCAAGCGATGGAGATGTGCAGGTGGAAGATGATGATTACGACCAGAATTTGTACATTCCTCACCAGCAGTCGTCCTTGGCGCCGTTGGATGCGCCGACGTTCAAGGGCTGGGGCACGGGCACGAGCGATGAAGACAATGCCACGTTGGACTTGGATTCTCTGGCATCTTTTCTTGACATCACCGAAGAATGGGCATAAAAAATTGAAGAGACAACAAGCTGCTCAAAATGTATGTTCTCAGAAAAAACACCGCACTTGGGATTTTACTCTGACTGTAAGAAAAAAAAAAAAAAACTAATCGTCTCTATCGTATCGTGTCTGTGTCTAATGTATCCGTCCACATATTCAAACTCTTAACCATGAAATGTCAGATGTCTTCATATCACGTGCTTCATTGTCTATTGTAATCTTCGAGCTTTGATCTTTTGAATCGTGCTTATGTCCACCAAGAGCATAAATTAAAGTTTAAAGACATGGTCTAATGTTAGAGTACGTAGTTGAATTAGCTTTAGCAACATGTTCTAAATTTAGACGGATACAAATCACTTATTTTTGGGTCGCTTTAAGTATGCTCTTCACTCACACCGCGACTGTATTTAATTCTTATAATACTATATCACATTTAATTGACGAAAATAAACGCACTCTTCTAATATCATGTAATTTATATATTCTATTATATGATTATACTTTATTTAATATTAAAGTACGTAATATAATTTATTTAATAATATTTAATAATTTATTTTTTTTTATTATTATTTTTTAAATTAATTATTCAACAATATATATTATTACTTTGATTCTATTTTGATCCAATCCCACAAATATTTCTCATTAACTTATTTAGCAGAGACAGCTAACTAGCTTGCCTGGTTGCTACTCACTCGTCACAGCTTAACTTAATCCAGAAAAAGAAATTCTACTAACAGTTGGGTCACTTATTTAAGTTGTCAATGGCAACTTGTCATTAATTGCATACTAGTACAATGAAATCTGCATCGTTTGAATTTCAATTTCTTGATGGGGTGACAGCAGTACGATGGAATGCAGCCCTCCGAGGTTGGAAATTAAATAGGGTTTTCCCCACCTAATTAATTTTCTCCCTCACACTTATGGGAGCCTGCTAGCTGCGGTGGGCTACGGATGATTGAGACTTCACACGGAGCTTTACGGTGGTAACTTTTTTTTATACCAATGAGTTGCAACTTGCACCAGAATTCTGACCCCGCACCCGCAATTAAAAGCAATTTGCTGCCGTAAAACGGCTGCTGAATGCATATTCCTTTGTGGTACTTCCATGTGGCCTGGGAATGCAAACCCCAAAAATTAACAAATATTCTTTTTTATTACTCCCCATTTGAATGTTAGGTGGGAAAAACAAACATTCGAAAAAAAAAATTATAAAGTAATTGAATCGACCACACAAAGGCAAGATTAATTACATTGTTGGTATATTTCTATAATGGGTACGCAAGATTTAGTCGTAGATATCAAATAAAGGTTTACATCATCACTTAATATTAATCGTTAGTTACAATTATACTATTCATCAAAAGACTTGTTGATTACTGACTTATAATTAAAATTCAACGATATAGATAATATTTTCTATAGCTATTTGACTTTTTTGTTGACTTTAATATGTCGACAAAAAAAAAAGAACTCTAATAGATGGAAGCAGATTTTTAGTGCATTACTCCATGAAAAGCATAATTAAAATTATTAATTATAAAAAATGAGACTATAAATACGCAACTCAACAATCAAAACCCCGACTAGCTAAGTTTTCCCAAACTTAAACATTTCTTTTCACTAAATCTAGTTATATTGGTTACCCAAAAGTAAACAAAACCGTACCAGTAAAGATTGGTGCATACTCTGACTCAAAAGGAAAAAAAAAGAATCACAGGTGAGATGGTAAATCGTAGCTTGTGTGGTTGATAAGTTAAAGAGGTTCTTTTCCATGAGACAGATCATGGATTTGAGTTTTTGTGGAGTGAAGTAGTGAAGTTAAATATATATTAATTTTGTAGGATTGTAAATATACCAGTGACATTTGTTAGATTTTTTAGATTTACTTTCTCACAATTTTAATATAGATAATTCAATCTATTTCGTAAGATAATTCAGGGGAATCTTTCTTGGCAAAACAATAACGTACTGTCACTTCTCAACTCTTTTCATGGACTGAGAAAAACAAAACTAAACAAAACAAAACCATGCATACATTTTCACATGAAAAAGTCAGGCTCTGGCCCATAAAAGGATATTAATTTACCTCCATTTGTTCCCCTTGTTACCCTTATTTTATATGTTAAATTTCTTTTTTTTTCTTTAACTAGAAATAAATATACATTATAAGTATATCGGTCATTACATTTGTAAGTTAAAATTAGAGTAACTCCTATTTGAACACTTTATTTAACTATCGTATATGGGTAGACTCACTTTCTAAATATTAGTAAAGTTGAATGAGGCTTCACCGCTAAAAATCATAACGATCATCGAATTTAAAACACATCATCGTATTGCAGTCTTTACACCACAAAAGATGACATCTAACATTTTTCCAAGGAGAGGGCCTGGATGTCGAGATTAAAATTTGGATTACCGGTATAAAAGTACGACAATATATCACTAAATTACTATTTCAAAAATAGTTATATGTCAAAATTTCTAGCCTATGATTCTCTCTCGCTATGAAAGAAATTTATCGTGCTTTTTTATGAAACTTATCGTGCTTTTTTATGTAGTGCCCGTTTGGTTGGCGTTCCGAGAAGCCGGAGGCTGGTTCATCCGCAACGGCCCCAAAAACCGTTGGCCAAAAGTTCAATAACTATGGGACCGCCAATTCGGCTGTTCTTTAGGGCGGAACCGCGTCTATTAGCTCTAGTTTAGACTTTAGAGCTAAAGCCGAACCAACGGCTTCTGCACACAACCGTTTGGGAAGGGGAGGGCTTTCCCTTAAAAAAAAAAAATAATAGTAATGGACATTTAAATAACTTTTAATTCTTTCTGCCAATAATTTTTTTAAAAGGATTCTTTTACAATTTTACCTACATAAATTTCATGTCCCCAAACATTTTAAAATTATTTTCTAGTCTTTTAAAACTAGCAAGCCAATAATTAAGAAATGAAAGAGATGAGGACATAAGTTAAAATTCCCGTATGATTGAAATATTGTGCCTCAACTATTCTAGTTATGTTAGAACCTTCTCAACAATTTTTAATTTAGCATGCACAAATGCACATTGATCAATATTCAATAACAATGAATATCATATATATTATCAATTTAAAAAATATCAAAATGTATAATTCTTATTGAATATGTCATATCTTTAAATTAGCTCAGTCAACTTTACTAAAAATGTTATTAATTTTTATAACCATTAATTAAGGAGGTGTTTATTTAGGAAAAAAATAATGTAGGAATGATAATCAACTACTAAAATTTTCATTCTTATTGTTTGTTTTATATAAAATGCATTCTCATTCCCTTAAAAAGGGGAATGAAATTCCCTATTTTAAGAGAATTATGATTCTTATGTTTACTCCATTAATCATTCTCATTCCCCTCCTAACTACTTCTAACTCCTCAATTTTCTCCACTACCCCATGTTTTTATTTTTATATTGTTATTATATTATTTTTTTAATTTTATTTATTCATAAAATAATAATAATAATAATAATAATATGTTTTTATATTGTAATAAAAATTAAATATTTCAAATGTCAGGATAATAATAAAATTGTAAATAATAATAAAATTTTATAGTTAAAATAATCGTTTATTTATTATTAATAAATTATTTCATAATCTCTACGATATTATTTTCATAATAATAATAATAATAATAATAATAAAAAAATATTATTCTTATTCTTATTGTTATTATTGTCATTACCATTACTACTTATTAATGATTATATGTTATAGTATTATAATGAGAAAATTTTAAATTTCAAAAATATTTAAATTATCAATTAACAAATGATTATTATTATAATAACAATAAAATTTTATTTTAAAATTTTATTTTAAAATTTTATTTTAAAATTTTATATTTATGGTTATCATTGTGAAGTATATTATTGTTATTATTATTATTATTATTAATTTTTATTATAATTTTTAATTTTATTTTTATGATAATTTAATATTTTTAATTTGACATTACATTATAATATTTTTTTAAAATTTCATATTTTTTAATTTGATATTAATAATTTTTTAATTTTAATTACATTTATCTTATATTTATTATGATATAAATATTATTATATATTTAATGTTTCTGATTTCGAAATGAAACAAACATTTATGAAGAGTTTGAATTCCGATCCCGGAGAAAATCAAACATATTATAAAATAAGTGAATCCGTTTCTCATTCCACTTGATTCCGATTCTAATTCTAATTTCGATTCCAAACCATAAAACAAACGGCCCTAAGTTTTGTCTCTCAGCCATTAATCTTTGACGACGACAAATCTCTCTGAGGTAAACCCGAAGTTACTAGCATGAAACCTCGTCCTCGCAGCTCCACCACTTGAAATATAAAATGCAATTTTAGTGCCTAAGATCGAGCACCTAATCTTCACAATCTAACTCTCAACCATCAATTTTTGATGACGAAGAACTCCTTTTAGGCAAACTCTAGGTTACTAGCAAACATCCCACCACCATGATTCCCCCACTTAAAACAAAATAGAGTACATCTAGGAAAAATCATATTTGACACTATGCACCTAACCTACACAATCTAACTTAAAGCCACTAATTTGAGCCATCATTCATCAGTTTTCAGCCATCAACTAACTTTAACTAAACCAAAGAGACACTTAGGACTCCTCCTGGTCAACAAAAGCATAACTCAGATCAATTCACCAAAACATTCTGAATGTAGAGATTGTCAAATGCAAATTGAAAATGAATGATGCAAGTACATTGACTGATTAAAATCATACAATTTAGCGCAAATATGTAGATAAAAGTAGGAGAGCCAAATAATAAACCTACCTCAATTCAAGTTGACCGGTATGCTTGCAATTGTATGTTTATACAATTGAACTCATTTCCGTTAACTTTTTTCTATTTTGGGTATATGATAAACATGCACTTCATTTTTACTTAAATATCGAACGACCCTCAACTTGCCTGCGAACACTTGCGCATATAACCAATGAAACAGATTAGAAAATACAGGGTGGGTCTTCATTCTCACCATAAACAATGTAGCACAATAACTTGCAAACATAACACTATAGAGCGAGTTTTAGGACACAAAGACACACAATTCCACCAATTATCAGAACAAGCAGCACAACAAAGAAGAAAGCAAGACTCGATTACAACTGATGTTGTACACGATACTCCTAACACACAAAATCGTCCAAGGCAAAATTAAGGTGGGCTTACTTCATGGAAAAATTACAGTGGGCTTACATGGATAGTTTCGTCCAGAAAGAGACAACCAAATACATAATTATAGAAGTCATGACCTTTCACCACCTCTCCCCCTCCAAGGATGGCTTGCATATCGTAATTGCATGCTCTTGTACAGTCGGGGCAGTAGGTAACCTGCACGGAGAAATATAATTAGCTGTATTTTTAGAAAGAACAAGAACAAGCTTCTTCAAGTAGTTAAATCAACTGAAGAGCCAAAAAACTGAGTCAGGGTTTGCATTCCGAGTATTTTGGTTATAAATTGGGGAGTAGTAGCTGCTAAAATACAAACCTCCAATAGTTTTGGCTGGAAAGAATTATCGAGCATTACATCGATACCGTACATAGCCCTGGATGTAGGACTGTGCATCTCTGGATGTACCACCGCAGCTGCCTCAAAGAGAGATCGTATCATATTGCTAACTCTCTGATGGATATCTGACCATTTAACTGCACCGTGCAAAAGAGTCAACAGCCTTTCTTTCTAGTAGAGAAACCAAAAAAAAAAAAAAAGGTGTGGATTGTACCCTGATGCTCGTGCTCAAATTCCCTCACAAACTCAGGCGTGTTCTTGTGATTCAATCTACCACGATAGTTCTGCCAGCCATTAAAGTCAAATATTACATCAATCTGAAGAAAACATTCTCAATAAAAGAAATTTTCTCTAAAAGGCAATGTTTCTTTCTTATATAATTTAATTTCAATCCACATGAAACATGTCCAGGAAAATTTAACCTGCAATTAATACAATGTTGACAAGCTTAATCCATACCATAACTGTGAAGTGAGTCTCATACTCAAAATAGCTATGCTTGTCAAGAGTATACTGGTTGTTTGCCAATCTGACCTGCAAAAGAGAATGTCCTAATTCAGCTTTAAGCATCGGAGACTGCTAAATTAACCTTAGCATATTGGCAGCTTAAAAATCAAATCACATAAATGATGCACATACCCAAAAAACATCAGCGAGGAATAATTCAAGAGGATTAATTCTGCGGACCAGTACTATGTAGCGAAGATCAAATTTCTTCCCTTGGAACAAGGCAGGATGCTCGATATATTTCTGGCATATTTTTGGACCCGTCTCCATCAGTCGGATAATAGCAGACAAATTATCTGTTACAGTTGTATCAATAGTTCGTGCCATATTCCAAGGTTTTAAGATCCACAAATTGTTCATTCCATCTCTTTTACGTACAAGATAGTCACCAATAAATGGAGATAATTGTGTCTCTAAATTATAAGTAGGCTGCAACCATTCAGGTGATCCATATGCCTGTTGAAAAGACAAACATTCAAGTCAATTGACTTCTTGTAGAAATAACTGAAGAAGTAAACCACATGTGCCGAAATAATGCATCCCTCTTTGGCTTTGTAACAGACTAGAAACTTGTTTGTTTTGCACATTAAGTGCCAAATCCAGTGTAACATGTCCAAATTAGGGTTTTTTATTCATTATTTTTCTTTGGTTTACCTTGCATACAGTCTCTGCCAAATGATGTTTCATGACAAGACAAGCCTCAAAAGGAAATTGGTTTATATACTGCTCATCTGTAACTCCAGCAGTTTTTTTCACGTCATCATCCACCTGCATACTTGTCCATATAATATCTGCATCCTTCACCTCATTTGCTGCGAGCAAAACCAATGATTATAAAACAGAAAGACCAGGAAGTACAAGCACAATCAGTATAGCCATTAACCTATAACATCAGGGAAGTTTCAACTCATTGGCAGACAAGTTGAGAAAGAGAAATCTGAATAGATGCCACCATTGTCCTCATCCCTCACACAGCCAGCCAATGTAATCTTCTTCATCTATGAAGGTTAAAACTTGTTCCAACCGAGCCAAACAATCATTAATGGCAATACAATATGCAGTGAAAGCAAAACATTATCCTCCACGTGCACCAGTATTTTCATGCATAAAGTGGCAAATCACAGAACAATAGACAGCAGATTTTAATAGAGCATATTAGTAGATGTTACCAACTTAACCAATAAATGAACCCAAAATCACAGGATAACAGCAATAACAATAGTAATGGGCCAAGACCTACTGATTACAAATTCAGGCCGTGTCAAAAATTCTTCAACTTGAGGTATGTCAGTGTACACACGTAATGCACGTCCATCACTGTGACGCAAGCTTCCAATTGAAGAAGACTTTTGCGGTAAAAAAGCTAAACTTTTTGATTGCAATTTCTGTCTGTGTTTCTCATACTCCTGATGGAAATCATGTTAATTAGTACAAGTGAATCAACAATCAACAATGTAAATTCACATAGTAGCTCCAAAAAAGATTCAGTACTTTAATAAAGAAATTCTGTGGCGTATGGAAATATGCTGTAAGCCTGGCAGAACGTTGTTTGTCCTCCGCAATACCAAAAAGGAAATCACGAGTGCATTCATCTCCCTTTTCAACATTTTGGATTGGCCATAATAGTGAATAGCTGAGGAAAGAAAAATAGGAATTCATATTAATGACTGGTGTTCTTCAATTCTCAATCAAAAGAACCTTCAGACTTGCCTTTTGCACCACTGAAGATGGTACAAAGACTGTATACATGTTAGAACTTACGTGGACGTACTTGTTTCATCTTTAGATTTCTCCAAATTCGGTTAATTATCAAAAATGACAGACTTTGTTAAGCGTAGTTACTAAACAATTGCAAAATTGAGTGAGATATGTGAACTGATGCACGAATCAGCCAAACAGAGAGAAAATTCAAAGGATAACCTCACAGCTGATTTAAGTTTTCCCTCTGGCATGAATAGAAAAGGAGCAACTCTGAAATTCGGTTGATCACTGTGCCGTAATGCTGAACCTAATTCATCCATAACATACCTGCAAGGTCCTCCAAAATAAAGCAACTCATTGCTCTATATTATTAAATATGATTGTGATTTTGCAAGTGATATAATCAGGCACATGATTCAATTAGCAGAAATCTAATTGCACAGGTCCATTTTGATCAATTTTGCTCATTTCAGAAGTTACACTGGAGTTTAAAAGCTTGTGCACCACAACAAAAACATCGGATGAAGGGAGACCTTTGACAAACCCACAGCCAGAAATGTAATTCTTTTCTCTCAAATCCTTGAGTACCATACACTCCATCATCAATATTCATGTCCGATTTCAAACAGAAAATCAACCATTGCTACATCCTTTCTTACTTAATCAACGAATATGCCAATTATTCTACTAGAGAAGCATCAGCAAATTTTAATCCTACAAAGAGATAAGTCTCAGTAGTTCACTTATCCATAAGCACTCCAATTTCATGAGAATCAGATCCTAGCATAAGAATTTTTACCCAACCATGATAAAAACAAAAAAAAAAAGTCATCCACAATTTTTTTCTCATATCGTCTACAACTCTCCACATCCTCCAAGATAGCATTAGTTGGCCAGCAATGCCTTGCACAACATCACAGTTCCACTTCCAAAACAAAGAGAGGATTACATGATGAAAAGTCAATCAAAAAATCACAGAGCTGCATTTTCCTCAATCAACAAAATCAGATCACTTCATTATGCACCAGCTGGTATTCTGTCAGTCATGAGAAATGGAAGGGGCATTCCAGTGCACGAGACTCCCACATTTGTGGGGCATGGGATAAGGTCAGATGTATGTAGCCTTACCCTTACTTTTGCAAAGTAACGGTTTCCATGGCTCAAACTCATAACCACCATGTCACAATGGAGTAACCATTATACATTCCACTAAGGCCAATAATAAGAAATGATGTAAATAAAACTTTTGAATGCCATAAAACTATCTCCAGTGAAAAAATTAGAAATTTAGGTAGCTCATCATATCAGCAATCTAGGAGACGATAGATCAGTCAATCAATCAACGAACAAAGGCATACCAAATAGAGGTCTCATCTAACTTTTCCTCCTCTGCTAGTCTGTAAGTCATAATATATAACCAAATTGCATTAATTACACGATCAACAAGAGGCTCTCCAGCTGTCCATTCAGGAACACGTGGCTGTAGTATTGAATCAATCACATGGGTTCCAGTTTCTAGGACTTTCGATGCACTGACACCATTAAGAAGAGAAAGATTCGGAAGAGATTCAAGAATCTCTACTGCACTATCTCCAAGGGGCCCAGGTACATCCACCTGCCAAAGTCAAACAATATTTATCAATACCAGAGGTCAAAATGTTCTTGCTTCTTTTCCAAATTATGTTATTCAAATGAGGGGAAAAAAAAACCCATTGAGAGTACCTCCAAAGATTGTAAACATGGGAATCCTTTTAAAACCTGCAATAGCTCACTAACCGAATTCTGTTCCAATGGATTCCCCCGAATATTTAAATATGAAAGACATGGAATCTGAACAGGTGAAAATGCCTGAATAAAGAATACAATGAATTAGCAAAGCAGTAGCTAGAGGATTATCTGGCCACCGATACTAACTCACATCCTTGCCGCAATGAAACCTTTTCTATGCAAAATAGAGACCATTGATATTTTCATATGCATGGAGGGATATTTTCAAAAGCAACTTGCAGAACAGAGGGGCCATGCAGGAATTGAACTACAAGCTCGTGCAATAAACTGAAAAACAAAGCACGAAATTAAGAATCAATTCAGGAATAGAAAGTCAGACCTTATTGATCAGAGAATGGATACATCGTTTTGAAATGTCAAGTGTTGTCACACTCTGCAATGGGTACTCATTCTCACATATGAACCCAGGATTGTCCTTGTCGTACAGACCAGCACAAAATCCTAATGCCCACTCACCAAAATTACTTGTGAAACATGAATTATAGATTTCCAGTCTCGGACATTCTTGAAGAATTGTATATGCCATGCTATCATCGCTGGAAATAAAGTAGATCAATTATCTTGTAACGCAGAATCACCAACCATAAATTCAGAGAGAAGACCATTTCAGCCAGTAATAGAAGTACCAGTTTTCTAAAACTGGATTGTTATTCAACCATAGCGCCCTTAGATTTTTGAACTTGCTAACTTCCTGCACCACTGTTTCCACGTTCTCGAGTTTGTTTCCCAATAGGCTAAGAGCTACCAATTCCTAATAAACCAACATGCAGGATAAACATTGAGTATAACATCATTAAAAAAAAAAAAGAAGCATCATATCAAAAGAAAGCTAGAGCTTTAAAAGCTTAGGCAGTCAGGCCCAGAATAAGTTTGTCTTATCCTGCAAATGACAGAAATGACCAAGGTTGAACAACAATGACTGACCGGATATTTACTAGATAAATCAAGAAAAAGCAGCATATCATCATCAATGTCAAGCTCCTCGAGCTCCAACCACCTGATAATCTCGTTGCCTTTCTCTCTTGCATCGCGAATTTCTTTCTTAACTACATCCATGACATCCAATTTCGAATTGCCTTCTAGCGAATCTCCATCCTCATCTGTCTCGTCTGTGTCTGTGCCCAAATCAATGTCTACACACATTAGAGAAGCCATCCTCTCAGCCAACCCCGGAACTTCTCGAAGCTGCAACCATTCAGAGATTATCAAGCTTCGGTACAAAAGAACCCGTAAAGATCACCAAGATAGCATGAGAACGAGATTACGGCCACCTTAAATGAAATGGCCACCGTGAAAACATGATCATCAAAACATTCATTTCTCATACCCATCAAACCCGTCATTTTCTTTTTAAATCAAATTCAATTAGTAAAACAAAAACCCCTAAAATAAAGATAATAACTATAAACTGGGTCTATCAGAATGGCTTAACTTAAACAAAAGAAACTATAAAACCAATGAGAGTCAGAGTCACCTGTTGGTAAGCATCGGAGAGACGAAAAGTCCAAGCGTGGTCGATGAGGAAAACGTCGGACTCCACGGGCATCGACCGGGAGGTGAGGACGAGCCGCCTCTGCCGGCGCTCCTCGCACGGCTCCACTTGGAAGTGGGCGCCGCCGTCGAAGTCCTCCCGAGACAGTTTCTCGAACAGCCTGCCGTACAGAGACGAGGGTAGTCCCGAGGACGCCAGTAGCAGACCGTGGACTTTCACGAAGTCCTCGTAGGTTTCTATTCTGGCGGTGCCCGTAGCCGACATCTTTGTTTTTTCACCGAGGAGCGATCGACGGCGACGACGCAGGGTTTTGGGGTTTTAGGTGCCGTTTCAGAGTTTGGTCGACAGACTTGAAAGTCCAAATTCTGTCTCTCTTTTTTTCATTATTTTCTTTAGTTTCCTCTTTTTGTCTCCCTTTCTTTGACTGCAATTGGAATAATAACAAACAAAAAAAAAATGCCCAACCCATTTACAAATTAATATTTTAGGTTGATACTTTCATTACCTTTTAAATATAATAAAATTAATAATTTTTTAATTTTTTTAATAAAAATTAAAAATAATTTTTATTTTATTCAAGACATTAATTCGAAAATAAAAAAATAATACATAAACATTTTTTCGTATAATTTTGTCATCAAAAACCTTAAATTATATCCTCAACAATTTTTTTTTATATAAATTTTTTTAATCTAAAAAACCGTAAAATTAAGAGATTTTAACAAATTATTATTAAGATGATTGGTTTTATTAGGACCAAATCCTTGGCTTTTCGGTACTATATCACGAGACAACGACTTCACAATCGAACCTTCATCATAATGGTTAGAAATTCGCGAATGGTTTGCAACTAAGATTTTGATTTTGATTGGATTGCAGAAGAAAAAAGTTATTAATTCAAAAATAAGTAGATAAAGTCAGACACATTCTCTGGCAAAGGAAAGCGACCAAAAGTATGTTTATTTTTTTGATAAAAAAAAATTGTATGTTTGAGACAAAATTATTAGAATTGAATCGGTTATCGAATCGAAAATATTAATAAATTGAGGTTTAATCGGTTCAATCAATTGAACCAGTATTTGAATTGATATTTAATAATATATATATATATATATAATAGTTTAAAAAAATAATACTTATATATATTGGTTAAATATTAATTTTTTAAAACTTAAAAATTAAATTAAAAATTTTAATAAATTTAAAATTAAATTAAAAATTTTAATTAAATTTATAATTCAAATTATAATTTAAATAAATTTTGAAATCAAATTATAATTTACAAAATTTTGATTTAATTCGAAATCGATTAAATCAGTCCGATTTTTTACTGATTTTTACCGATTTTAACCGGTTTTAATTGGTCTGAGTCTTATGTCAATTCTCAAACCGAACCAAATTTCTAGTTGTTCACCGATCAAATCGATCGGACCGGTCGGTCCAACCTGGTTTTGATCAGCATGGTTTGAGGGGACATTCAATTCCCCAAAAATGATATTTTCACTTTCCAACGTTTGGTGTGCAGAAAATAGCCGGTCAATGAAAATTCATGGTCTAATCAACCTAAATTTACTTCAGGTTTTGGGAAAAATGACGCTAGAACTGAGTCAAAAAAGAAAAAACGGCAAAGCGAGGAATGGTGGGGCAAAGACGGAGCGGCGATCATTGATGGTCGAAAAGGAGTCGTTAATCGTCGGTTTCGAGTTTTAGTAGCTAGTGAGTAGTCAATTATTGGTGGGGTGATGAAGCGGTGAGCGACAGCATGCAAGGTAAAATCAAAGCCTAACAACATCGTTGAGGCTTCAAATCAGTCCGTTGACGGACAAAAACGATAGATTAGAGGTCGATTAGTCATTCCAGTCAGATTTTGAGCATCGACGATGGCTAACAAAGCAGCGAGTGGTAGTAAAGCAGGTGGAAGAGAGTGAGCTTCAAGCGATTTCTTCGAGATTTTCCATCAATATTTCAGCACTTGGTATCTCGAAAGGTGTAGATCGACGCATGGTGATCCCAAAACGGAGACATTTGGTGGTCGCCGGTACGTGTGGCGGCAGTAGTAGCAATCCCACGAACAATTATCTAAATAAATTTTTAATAATACAATTTTTCTCAAATATTCATCTAATAAAGAATAATACAAATAAGTATCACAACTAAACACCAAAACGAAAAATATCATTCAATATTTTATTGTCAGTAAAAAATTACAGATATATTATTTTTTAACAAATAAACCAATCTTAAGTGCTCATAACACAAATTACATAATTGACGGTTGTTAAAAATTTATGTTATGTTGTTATGTGTAAAATCACTGACAATAGATTGTACATAATTCCTTATTATTTTATTGGATTATTGAATAAGTGGTGAAATAATGGTTTGTTTCTTTCCATTATTCGCTTGCTTAGCACTCCTATCTTATGAAATAATATGGCAGAATAGTATTTTGTACTCACATGTAATTATCAGGTCGGTAAGTCATTAGTTGTTAGGATCAATGACTCGGTCCAGGTACTGAAAAGATTAAAAATAATGTAATTTTAATATTTTTATCATAAAAAAATTTTTAAATGTATTTTATATTATTTTAAATGTAGTTAAAATTATTTAAATTTTTTAAAAAACTAAAAAAAAATACTTTCTTAATCGCTCGGTACAGTTCTTTGGGCTCAAATCTCGAGGCAAGGAACTTTTCTCTTGTTCATAAATGGGTTCCGTTACATGTTCCAACCAATTTATTAGAGGAAATTTTTACAATGTAAATTATATGGAATTTTTTGTATAATAAAAAATTAGTAATTTTTTTTATTATATTTATAATTAATGTGATTGCAAAATATATTTATATCGTCAACTCGTTATATTAAAAAAATTCTTTTAATAACTTTTCATCTCATATATATTTTTTTTGATAAATATCTGGTTCAAGCCTCACCTTTAACCTACCAAAAAGTTCTGTCTTATTGGATATTTAAAATGAGTTTGATTATGTAGTCACAGAAGAAAATATACGTAATAGGCATGCAGCCGAATTAACCATATTAGCAGTTTTTTTTTAATCTAATATATTTTTTATAATTTAACGACTTATATTATTATGTGCTTACTGCGTATCTCATTAATCGTTATCGTAAAGGTTTTTTTGTTTGAAATATTTCCTTGTAGGCAGATATACATTACCTGAAAAAGAAACATTATAACAATACCCGGATACGCTTTGTGCAGGAAGATTTGTGCTACCATTAATTATGCCTTATCTTAATTAAATTTTGCCATGGTGAATTTATATTCAACAGATTTATTTCTTATAATAAAATTATTTTAATACTTTCCTTTTCTTTGTTCATAATAAAACAGAATGACAAAAAAAAGAGATTTACGTAGTTCATTCTAATTAAATTCAAGACTAAAGCTTTGTTATTGTTGTCGTTACCTTTTGTGTTCTGCTGGTGCTTATAAATTGTTCAAGACTGAAAGCAGGAAGATGTGCCTACAGAAACCAACTCCGGTCACTTAAGAGAACATAGCGAAAACTAGCCTTCTCTAAGACGTCTCCTTCAGGTTTTCCCTTCTGCTTGTTAAAATTGTTTGCATTACATTCTAAGATTTTTCCACTCTCTCAGTTGCAAGGTGTCCAATAAGAATAGCCGATATAAAGGGTTATTATGGATTGATAATTTCTTCTTCTTCTTTTTTCCCAAAAAAAAAAAAATACATAACGGGCATTATCGGATCCTTGGGCCGAAGTCGGCCTTTTAACCATTAACATCTTCATTCAACCTCCCCCATAAAAGAATCTATCACCAAAACACTACATATCAGAATACCACTAGACTGTTACCTCTGGTGATGGATTAATACTTACTAGTGTTTATAAATGCAACAAAACTATATATTTTTAATTCAATTTTGTGATTGCAAATTCTTTTCCTTCTTTGGTCCTTTTTAATTAAGATGATTAATAATCTGTTGTTTTGGCAGGATCCAGATCCATTTTGGTGGTGTTATCAATTGTTTCATTATAAATGGCTACTTCAAACATTTTTTCAGCACAGGTTTCTCAGGAGGAATTCGACGCATTTCACACAATTGATCGCAACCTTTACACCATACTTGTGATGGAGTTATGGAGGGACCCTATGGAGGGATTGGAAGTTGTGGCCTTATGGATCTGGTTGGAACAAGTTGGTTACTACAATACTGTGAAAAAAATATTGTCCTTACCTCACCTTTTGATCAATGAAATAGCAGATGAGGCAATTATTTGCCTCAGTTGCTTATATCCTCAGTTTGCTTCCTCATCTGACAGCGTGGATATCCCATTGTTGCAAAGTCTGACGCAAAAGGAAATTTCTCTTGGATACTTTCTCGATAACCGGCTGGCGGCTGCACAAGGAGTGTCCAAAGTTTACAGTGAGGTATGCATCAGGGCACTAACAGATATCATGCAACAGGCAATGCAAAGAAATGATGCCCAGAGAATACTAGATAGCCAAACGGGGGATGGCCAAAAATTGACACCATCTTCGATACCACTTCTGGCTCAATCCATGGCCCCAAATGAAATTGTCTTTGGGGATGTCCAGCGCTATGTCCAAAGAAGAGAGGTGTTAGAAGAAGATAGAACCGTTTTCGTGACGTTTTCTAAGGGCTATCCTGTGCAGGAACGTGAGGTCAGAGAGTTCCTGACGCAAAATTATGGGGACTGCATTGAGTCCTTCTACATGCAAGAAGTAGGACCAACTGAGCAGTCACTTTATGCTCGCATCATCTTTCGATCAGCGAGCACAATTGATCTGATACTTGATGGTGTTGCAAGAGCAAAATTTAACATCAATGGGAAGCATGTTTGGGTCAGGAAGTTCGTTCGACATCACCCAAAACCTCGTGCTCCAACGCTGCAAGGATTGCCGGGCTTTCCATTCCCCTTTGCACCCTTAGGCTGATGTTTTCGGAAGGCCTTATGAGTCATTGGATGGTTTTTATGTTTCAAATTTAGGATTAAAGTGTCATTTAATAATATAATGAATATGGAGTCACATAGTCTCCCAAGATTAGAGGGACTTGTTTTCCTTTATTAATTGCTAAATGTTTTAGTCTAGGAGTCATATAGCTTTAACTCAAGTAATGTTGGGATTAAGGATTTACTAAGTTGAGTTGAGTTATGGTCTTAGGTGTCTTTTACATGTTTCTTAGTTTTTGCATATTTGAATTGCAAATTGCTTCATGTCCTCTAAAAATTTAGAAATAAAGTTGGATTTAAGAAGTTTCATGTTTTGAGTTTGCCTAAATTTTCGCTTCAAGCAATTTTTTACAATAAGTTGTTGAATTCAAGCCTTCTAAATAATTTGTAATTAACTAATGTTACGCGCCTATATGATAATAAGATCTTCATAGAATGCGGCACGCATCTTTCTGAAAAATTCGATGCCAGAAATCGATTTAAATGTCATTAGCAAATGCATAGAAATAAAATTTATTAGTTGACATTTTTAATAGAAAAATAATTTTTTGATATGGTATGTTAATATAAATTAGATTTCTAAATTAATCATTTTATTATTAAATAACAATAATTAACATAAAATTAATCAAACATTTCATTAATTTTTCAACAATAAGTAATAGAATCAATAATAAATAATAACAATCACTAATAGCAATTAACAATAATAATATCAAACAAGTCAACGAAACAAGCCCGAATCATATATGTTTAAATCATTTAAATGAACTCTAGACATTAATAATTATATTTCAATTGAATCCAATCACTAACAATATAATATATCTCAATTTTGACAGAATATAATATATCTCAATTTGGTAACTAGTTTTTTTTAACCCTATATTTGATTTGTGCATAAAAGAAAATGAAAGAAAACATAATTTCCAAGACAAAATCTCATGGAAACAGTGAGAAAACATGAGAAAATGTTATGAAAAATTAATAAAAAAAGATTATAAAAACTTATATTTTAAAAAAAATAAATGAAAACATAATTACTAAAATAGTCATATTTTTTAATTTCATTCAACTCATTATTTAATTATTATAAATATATTTTTATAATTTTATCTATAAACTTTTTTTTCTCAAAATTTCTCATACAATTTAAATAAAAAAATTTACTTTTTTATTATTTTCACGTATTTTTTTTATAACTTTCTTTTACACAAAAATTTTGTTTTTTTTTTTGGCGTAAAAAAATATATATTGTCAATATATGAGTTATCACATGTATAAACGGAGGTTGTGAGTCACTCGTTATTATTCTCATTTAACTTATTCTACAAAAAAACAGCTACCACTCGAGTACTGTTGGATCCGAATATGACTTTTTCAAGTCGACTACAGTATTAACGTGTCAAAACCAACACCAGCGTGAGTGCAACTTTTGCTGCTAAGCGTTAAAGGATATTACCTCCCATTTACAAAGATTAGAACTCAAATTTTAATAAAACATGAAAAAAATACATCATCAAACCACCAAACTACTGTCCTAAGAGATAATATCATACAAACTGTAAAAGTCCCGTGCAGCCAAAAATATGGCTGTTATTACGTTGAGGATACGAGGGCATTTAAGTAAATCAAAACATGCCCCTCCGCGAGCCACTAGCCGGCACCCTTCTTCTCTGTTCTGCCTCCACTCGTCCGTCCCCTCGCGGCCGCGTGGCTGTTATCGACCCTTTTCACGGTGGCCGGCAGCTAAAAGGTAAATTTATCTCGAACCAGCGTACAATTTGACGGTGGCCCAGTTGACGGGAATGAAGTAACTGAGCTTTTTGATGTGTTAATTTTTTTTGGCTTCATTTTTGGTGTTTTTTTAGATTGTTTAAGTATGGATTCTGGTTTGAATGGCGAGGAACCCACTTCGTGGGAAGAGCTGTACAACATAAATCTGATTCCATCTGAGTTGTTTCTCAAGTTCAGAAAGGAAATTGAGGGGATTCGTGTTGGTGTCAATTTAGAGGTATTATTCTTTGTCTCTGTAAAGATGGAGTTTTTCTACCTTATTTTCTTGGATTTTCAGTTTTCATGTGGTTTTTTTTCGTTCTCTTTTATTGTCTTGCTTGAATACCAGGTTAGTGGTATTTAATAAAGGACTTTTTCCACTTAATTTGTGGTGGGAAATTGCTTACATTATGGTCAAAATGTCCTTGCAGGAATCATATAAAACAAAGAAAGAAAACTGTGTTTCTTTGGTGTGGTGGTTTTTTTTTTGGGGGGGGGGGGGGGGTAGATGGAGAGTTAAGGACTGTGATTAGACATAATGTGAGGCATGATGATGATTTCGTTGTGTTGTATTTGTTTCACAAGCTTGTGGTTTTAACTTGGTTGAGCAGCTGTGCTTTCTGCATGGTTGAATACATGATGCAGTTCATTGTTCTTTATCATTCAGTGTCGCATCAGAAATCGGTACTTAGCTTCTAGACAAGCTGCTGTTAGCAATGAGAGAACAGTGGATTTTGTTAGTGTCTATCGACTGTCTCATTTGGTTGAAATTCAAAATCTTGAGAAGCCATTACTCACACATAGCCTTGAGCTTGTGTTTTGCTTGGCCGGGTCTGTGTGGAAGCTTTGGCGTACAAAGGGAATTTGCAACTACTTTATGGCTTCTGCTAGGGATGTAGCAGATAAGATTAATCGAAACAATGGCTGTTATACCATTCCACAAAAATTATACCTGTTCCATCGACAACTTGGACATCCATCAATGTTGAGTCAACGAGATTCTGTAAATGCTTATCATTAATTCTTGAACAACATCTATGTGCCCATTGCTTTTATGTCATGAAGTTGATATTGAATATGATTTCTTGATAAACGCACACCTACTATATGCATTCAACATACTCCTATATATCGTCGTCTGATGTGCATAAGACTTTCATAGGAAAAAACATTCATTTCTTAAGTTCCATTGACTTCGTCTATAGGCTTTTCCAAAAACCATGTAGTATTCATTTCAAGTGTCTCTGAAATATGATCGTTCGAGATCTTCATTTGGACTCAGTTTTATAATGCTCCGGTCAATGAGTTTCAAGGCAAGCTTGTTCTGAAGCCTTTGTCCCTTGAGAGAAGGTGGAAGTTCATCTATGAGCCGATACATCAGGATGTACGTGTTCTTTCAAAGAAGATTCCCTTAACCAAGTTTCTATATCTTCAGGTTGTGCTTGATCTTGTTTTCATTCCACTTTGCTTTCAGAGGACTACTTCAAAAGTATAGAGGTAAATCTTGTTGTACATCTTGTTAAAAATAGCTTGTGAAATATCCATCGAAAATGCAGGTTGGCATGGGCCACAATTTTCAGTTGCATGCTACTGTTTGGAAATGGAAGCTTACCACATGTTTTGGCGGTTACGGCATATCTCGAATTCGGAATAAGACATCACTTGGATTGTGCCCTGGCGTGGATTTCCGATTTGGGTGGAGAGCAGGTTATATTCTTCCAGAAGATACTGGGTAAGTTGCTGGATCTTCTTTGCGTTTCTTATTGGAGATGGTAGGTGCTAAAAAGTAGGGTCAAACGACATATGGTCCATTAAGGTACCAAGTTTATGTTATCAAAAATAAAAATTTAAATTATCTGGGAACTCTTCCATATCCTATTGTTGAAGATGTTTATTATTTCCTCTCCAATATACCTAAAAAATGTTCATCATTTGCCTTCTAATTAAGTTGGTTGAATTTTGCCTCATGGATGGAACCTTAGTTTTGACAGAGCACTAGGAACCGGCGAGCCACTGTTCAATCTGAGCACAGGAAGATTGCAAGCATCACTAGATAGAGTTGAGGCTATCATAACGTATCTGCCATGATTAGCACTAGTACGAGAGATGAATTACCGTGCAATGTGTTATTTATTGTTGTTTTTCTTTCGTAGATCGCTTCAAACTCGTTTGAAATTCCAACGTGGTCTCACAGACCATGTAATTTGAAGCTATCAGAATTGAAATTTGAATTGCTTACTGTCTTGTGAGCTCCAATTACTTGTACAATCAGAAATCCTGTTGAATATTATTACTAAACCTTATCTTCAACAGGTCTGAAAGATTGGGGATGAAACTTTGAGAAGCATCATGCAGGAAATTGCAAAGATACTGCTCTTACGGTTATACAGATGCACACGGCTTTGGCAGGTGTCCACGATTGAAATTACATTTTTTGAAGTAGTGTAGAATCGTTTCTTTCTAATTTCAAAACACCCCCCCCCCCCGATGCAAATAATTTTTGCCTTGCTGACGATCGTTTGGTTAGAAATACGTTGTAACTGGAAATCCAGGTATTGCCAGCAACCCATTTGCAGGAGAAATTTCCTCAGGCAATTATAGCTCAATGGTTGAATTGTCAAACTGGATAGTTAGAAGGCCAATTCATAACTGGTGTTCTTCCTACACCGGGCTGGTGGACGGAGGATGGCGGCCAACAGGCGAGCATAGGCCAGTGTGCATGGCATGCTAGTTGTTCCAAATTGGAAACACCTGTGCCTTTGTTTTTTTTTTCTTGTTTTTGAATAAACACATCGATGTAATTATTTGTTAGTGTTATTGGGGTTGGGCGACATGTGTGTAAGTTTGGGACACCACATGAGGGCTACACGTTTTTTTTTTTTTTTTTTTGGTTAGTAGGCTTCAATTTAATTTCAAATTTGAGATTTTCAGATTTAAAAATAAATAACAACAGGAAAAAGGAATGACAGTGGACAAAATTTGAAATTTGAACCTCAAATCTTATAGTCTTTTAATTATTTGGATTATGTTCAATCCACCATTCATAGGCAAAGTTTCATGTTTTGAGTTTGCCTAAATTATGGCTTCAAGCAATTTTTTACCGTAAGTTAGTTGAGTGCAAGCCTTTTAAATAATTTGTAATTAACTAATGTTAGACGCCTATATGATAATAAGATCTTAATAGAATGCGGTGCGCATCTTTTTGAAAAATTCGATGCCAGAAATCGATTTAAATGTCATTAGCAAATGCATAGAAATAAAATCTATTAGTAGAAATTTTTAATATAAAAATAATTTTTTTGATATATTATGTTAATATAAATAAAATGTTTAAATTAATTATTTTATTATTTAATAATAATAATAAATATAAAATTAATTAAATATTTTATTTGTGTTTTTTATTAATAAGTAACAAAAATCAGCAATTAATAGTAACAATTAATAATAATAATCAATAACAATGATATCAAAGAAGTAAACCAAATAAGTTTTGAGTGATATATGTGTAGATCGTTTAAATGAATTCTAAATGTTAATAACTTCATTTCAAATGAATCCAATCATTAATAATATAATATATCTCAATTTGGTAACTAGTTATCTTTAAACCTATGTTTCGTTTGTGTATAAAAACGGAAAACGGAAAACGGAAAGAAAACACAATTTTCAAGACAAAATCTTATGAAAACCGTGAGAAAACATGAGAAAATGTTATGAAAAGCTAAAAAAAAAGATATGAAAACTTGTATTTTAAAAAATAAATAAATAAAAATATAATTATTAAAATAGCCTTATTTTTTTAATTCTATTCAACTAATTATTTAATAATTAAAAGTATGTTTTTATAATTTTATCTATAAATTTTTATTTTTAAATATTTCTTATACAATTTAAATATAAAAATTTACTTTTTATTATTTTTTCACCATTTTTTTTTTCTAATAATTTCTTTTTCACTGAAATCCCACTATTCAAAAAAAACCATAAAAGTCTCACTGCAGCCAAAATATGACAGTTATTACGTTGAGGATACGAGGGCATTTAAGTAAACCAATCCTCTGCGAACCACAAGCACACTTCTTCTCGGTTCTCCCTCCACTCGTCTCGTCCCCTCGCGGCCGCGTGGCTATTATCCACCTTTTTCACGGTGGCCGGCAGCCAAAAGGTAAATTTATCTGGAACCGACATACAAGTTGACGGTGGCCCAGCTGACGGGAATGAAGTAACTGAGCTTTTTGAAGTGTTTTTTTTTTTTTTGCCTTCATTTTTGGTGTTTTTTCAGATTGTATAAGTATGGATTCTGGTTTGAATGGCGAGGAACCCACTTCGTGGGAAGAGCTATACAACATAAATTTGATTCCATCGGAGTTGTTTCTCAAGTTCAGAAAGGAAATCGAGGGTATTCGTGTTGGTGTCAATTTAGAGGTATTATTCTTTGTCTCTGTAAACATTGAATTTTTCTACTATATTTTCTTGGATTTTCAATTTTCATGTGGTTTTTTTTTTCTTCTCTTGTATTGGCTTATGTGAATACCACGTTAGTGTAACCAATAAAGGAAAATTTCCACTTGATTTGTGGGGGAAATTGCTTACATTATGGTTAAAATGTCCTTGCTGAAATCGTGTAAAACAAAGAAAGAAAGAAAACTGTGTTTCTTTGGTGTGGTGGGTTTTTTTTTTTTTGTTGGAATATGGGGAGTTAAGGACTATGATTAGACATAATGTGAGGCCTGATGATGATCTCATTGTGTTATATTTGTATCACAACTCACAACCTTGTGGTTTTAGCTAGGTTCAGCAGCTGTGCTTTCTGCGTGGTTGAATACGTGATGCAGTTCATTGTTCTTTATCATTCAGTTTCGCATCAGAAATCGATTCATAGCTTGGATACAAGCTGATGTTAGCAATGAGAGAATAGTGGTTTTTGTTAGTGTCTATCGACTGTCTTATTTGGTTGAAATTCAAAATCCTGAGAAGCCATTACTCACATATAGCCTTGAGCTTGTGTTAACAGTTAACTTTTATGGGTTGGGTTTTGCTCCGTGGGGTGTGTGTGGAAGCTTTGGTGTACAAAGGGAATTTGGAACGACTTCATTGCTTCTGCTAGTGATGTAGCAGATAAGTTTAATTGAAAAAATGGCTGTTATACTGTTCCACAAAAATTTTACGTGTTCCATCAACGACATGGACATCCGCCGACGTTGAGGCATCGACATTCTATAAATGCTTATTATTAATGCTTGAAAATCATCTATGTGCCCATTGCTTTTATGTCATGGGGTTGATATTGAATATGATTTCTTGATAAACGCACACCTACTATATGCATTCAACATACTCCCATATATCCCCGTCTGATGTGCATAAGACTTTCATACGAGAAGACATTAATTTCCTAAGTTCCATTTGATTTTTTGCTATGACTTCATCTATAAGCTTTTCCAAAAACTGTGTGGCATTCATTTCCAGTGTCTCTGAAATATGATCGTTTGAGATCTTCATTTGGACTCAGTTTTATAATGCTCCGGTCAATGAGTTTCAAGGCAAGCTTGTTCTGAAGCCTTTATCCCCTGAGAGAAGGTGGAAGTTCATATATGAGCCAATACGTCAAGATGTACGTGTTCTTTCAAAGAAGATTCCTCTAACCAAATTTCTAAATCTTCAGGTTTAGCTTGATCTTTTTCTCATTTCACTTTGTTTTAAGAGGACTACTTCAATAGTATAGAGGAATATCTTGTAGTAAATCTTGTAAAAAATAGCTTGTGCAATAACAATTGAAGTTGCAGGTTGGCATAGGCCATAATTTTCAGTTGCATGCTACTGGTTGGAAATGGAAGCTTACCACATGTTTCGGCGGTGATGGCATATCTCGAATTCGTAATAAGACATCTCTTGGATTGTGCCCTGGCTTGGATTTCCGATTTGGGTGGAGAGCAGATTATATTCTTCCAGAAGTCACTGGGTAAGTTGGTGGTTCTTCTTTGCGTTTCTTATTGGAGATTGTAGGTGCTAAAAAACAGAGTCGAACGTTGTATGGTCCATTAAGGTTCCAAGTTTATGTTATCAACAATAAACATTTAAATTATCACGGAATTTTTCCCTATCCTATTGTTTAGGTTTTTATTATTTCGTCTTTCGTCTCCAATGTACCTAAAAGAGATATTCATCATTAGCCTCCTCAATAAGTTTGTTAAATTTTACCTCATGGATGAAACCTTTGTTTTGACAGAGCACTGGGAACTAGCGAGCCACTGTTCAATCTGAGCACAGGAAGATTACAAG
Organism: Carallia pectinifolia; assembly: GCA_037832335.1. NCBI lineage: Eukaryota > Viridiplantae > Streptophyta > Magnoliopsida > Malpighiales > Rhizophoraceae > Carallia > Carallia pectinifolia. The sequence goes on along the minus strand of CM075453.1, from coordinate 7,091,873 downwards.
CATCGCTAGATAGAGTTGAGGCTATCATAACGTATCTGTCATGATTAGCACCAGTAGAAAAGGTGAATTACCGTGCAATGTGTTATTTATTGTTGTTTCTCTTTTGTAGCTTGTTTTAAACTTGTTTGAAATTCCAATTTGGTCTCATAGACCATGCATTTGAAGCTATCAGAATTGAAATTTGAATTGCTTACTGTCTTGTGAGCTGCAGTTACTGGCATAATCAGAAATCCTGTTGAATAACAGTACTAAACCTTATTTTCAACAGGTCTGAAAGATTGGGGATGAAACTTTGAGGAGCATCATGCAGGAAATTGCTACGATACTACTCGTACGTTCATACAGATGCACACGGCTTTGGCGGGCGTCCACGATTAAAATTACATGTCTTTAAGCAGTGTAGAATCGTTTCTTTCTAATTTCATCCTCACCCCCCATGCAAATAGTTTTTGCCCAGTTGCGGATCGTTTGGTTAGAAATACATAGTAACTAGAAATCCAGGTATTTTCAGCAACCCATCCGCGGGAGAAATTTCGTCAGGCAATTATAGTTTAATGGTTGAATTTTTGAACTGGCTGACTGCGATAAAGGCAGAGAGCAAAATTTTTAGAAGTCCAAGTCATAACTGGTGTTTTTGCTATACAGTAACACCGGCCTGGTGGACGGAGGATGGCGGCCAACCGGCGAGCATGGGCTAGTGTGCATAGCATGCTACAGTTGTTCGAAATTTGAAACCCGTGCTTTTTTTTTTTTTATTTCCTTGATTTTGAATGAACACATCGATGTAGTTATTTGTTAGTGTTATTTAGGGGTGGGAGACGTGTGGGTAAGTTTGGGACACCACATGAGGGTTACACTTTTTTTCTTTTTTGTTAATAGGCTTAAATTGAATTTCAAATTCGAGATCTTCAGTTCTTAAAATAAATTCAATACTAGTATTAGTAATCTATATCGTTTATAGGCAAAGTTACAATATCTTAAGTAACATTGAAATCTAGTGTCGGACATCGTGGAGACAACCAGTTGATTTCTTGGCTGTCCCCAAAGCCCTTTTAGGCTTTCTTTGGACTCACTTTTCTAATTTCAAACCACTTTGAGAGGGAAATTTGGACAATCACTCTGTCATGGTTTTGATGCACTGACATGGGGTCGGGAGCTTCTATCGTAGCCGTTATAGAGCCAACGGGCAAGTCTCTCACCTACACTATAATATGAGCTTCGAATTCTCATACTGTCTTCAAAGCAAAATCCTTAATCAAGTTCTAGTCTAAATCAACCTCCAAAAATGGCCTCCGCCAAACTTAGAAGCTCGTGCTCTTTCCCAAATCTTCTGCTATCGTGCTTGAATTTCACACTCCTTATCCTATCCTTGGCTTCTCTGGCTCCCACTATTCTTCTCAAAATGCCACCAACTTCCTTGGGTCTGGCTTTTCTTATGGTTTCCTGTATTTCTCTTCTATCATCTTTTGTAGGCTTCTACTCTCAGCTCACTCACTTCTGTTTTATAACCCACCTTTCTCTTCTCCTTGCCTCCTTAACCGGTCAGTTACTTAGTATATTGGCCCTGTTTACCAGAGAAAAGTCGAGCCTTTCCGCGCTCAAGTCCCCGAGAGACCCCAGGGAGGCAAAGGTTTTGGTGAGATTGGAATGTGGGGTTTTGATGGCAATGCTTATGATCCAGCTGGTGGTTTTGGCCCTAAGCTGTGCTGTACACAACTGCTGGGTGAGGGAGTACGAGGGGTTGGAAGCCGATAGAGAGGCCGCGGCGAAGAAGAGAAGCAGGAGGATTGCAAGAGTGCAGGAGGAATCCATGGCAAATGCTGCTAAAATTTCAGAGATGAAAGCCAAGGAGTTTGATGAGAAGATGAAGAGCAAGTATGGGCAGTGGGTAAAAACTGATTTTGAAGGCTGAGGCTTTGCCGTATTCTGGTCTTCTTTGATAAATATATTTTAACACAGATGTAATATATATTTGGGTTTGTTGTTTTTTTGGGCTTGGTTGAGTCCACCGCTGTGGTGGCTGCAGACCAGCGGTGTGTTGTTTCTTCCTCGAGGCATGTAATTGTGAGTGCATTGTTTGATTTTGAATCCTTTTTTTGGTTAAACAAAAAAAAGAAATCAAAAGGTGGCACTCCATATTCCTGCAAGAATTGCAATTGTGCTGAGAGAAGGTATCAAGTGATGGACAGCAAATCCACCCCCTAATACCGTGCCAACCATATGTTTAAATCCGTTACTTGACTTGATACGTTCTAAAATCTATCATCTTTTTCACGGACTTTCTACTACTCATGCCACCCAAGTAGGGATTGATTTTGAATCCTTATTGTCTTCTCTGGCCCTTTGTGCCCCAAATTGCTGAAAGCTAAATTGGCCCAACTTAACATAGGCCGAGCCTATTATAAAAAATAAGGGAAAACAAAAACAAAGAACAACTTAAATCATTGTTGTGAAAACCGGCCCAAACCGGTCGGTTGAACCGGTGATCGGCTGGGAGTTCGGGCCAGTTTAAGTGAATTTTGAGAGGTGAACCGGACTGAAAAAAAACTAGTCAAAACTGGTCAAAAATTGATCACAATCGATAAAAATCAGTGAAAACCGGGTCGGTCGGACCGGTTTCATGAAAATGAAAAATTTATAAATTACAATTTGACCTTAAATATTACTTAAATTATAGTTTAAGTACTAAATTTAATGAAAAAGTTTAATTTAGTCTTAAATCTGATTAAAACTTTCAATTTTATCTTTAAAATTAGAAAAATTAATATTTAATCATTATCTATAATTATTATTTTTTTAATTACTTTTATACATATATATTATTAAATATCGGTTCAAATACTGGTTCGACCAATTGAACTTTGACCCACTAATGTTTTCGGTTCGATAACCAGTTTGGTTCTGACAACCTTGATTTTAATTGATTCTTAAAAATAAAATAAATAAATTAGTTGAAGAGGGTATTGGGGTTCGACTTTCAATTCTTTAAGAAAAGTTGAATTTTTAAAATTTTACACGTTAATTAAATTGTGCACATTTAAAACAAAAATCTCAAAAATTCATGATTTTTTTGTTACTAAATTATAGTAAACTTAAATGATATGATTATATAATAACAATGAGGAAACATACACGATTAGGTCGTCAAAATTTTAACTACAATTTCTTAAAATATTTCGGATTTTCCTTTTTTTTCAAAAAAGTTATGGTACTACATCAAATTTTCCGATGTAACATCCCTACTAGCCGAAATACGTGTTACCACGTAAATAGACTTGTTAACGGAATAATATAATACAGCTGCTCCGCGTAAACTTTTAATTTTTAATTAGACACTCAATTTCACCAGTATCTTTAGCACTGACTGAAACAGACGCCATAGGAATTTGGATGAAATTTCCATTCATCATTGAAAAATAAAACGTTGAGGCTGCAAGGAAGAGAGTTGGCTGCTAGGGGATCCACACGTTTACCCGGCAAAAGTGTACCCCACAGCACAACAGTCTCCCTCGTTCGAGTCGTTTCCCATACCGTCCTCAATCAGTTGGGGATGGAGATTATTTATTAATTTATTTTTTCTTTTTTTTTTTTTACTTTTAAATGGTAATCAAAGCTGACAAGGAGGATGGAGATAAGAATTTCCCTTCTAACAAGAATTTTCACTAAGTTTTAAATATTTGTATATTAATAGGATAAGTTCGTTTAAAATCTTTAACTAGTTCACTAATCATTAGTTTAAACATTATTTATTATTCAGTAAAATTACTTTTAGAATGTAAGTAAGAAGAACAAGAGTATGGTTAGTGTTGTATGTATTGCAGAAACCAGCTTGATCTTTTTATAGTAGTTTGAATATAAAATCACATAAATAACAATAATGAACATTAAGATTAGGTTTAATAGTCACAACGGTTAACTCTTTAATAGTTTGTAACGGTCGTAACAATTAAAAACAATTAGTCAAAAAAAAAAAACTAATTTGATCGAAATCTGTTTAATGGTCACAGAGGTTAATTTTTCAATAGTTTGTAATGGATGTAATAGTTAGCTCTTCAACAGCCAAAACGACTAATCAACGACTAATCACAAAAAAAAAAAGATTAATTTGACCAAAATTTCTAAAAGTCTAAAAATTGAGCTTAAGGGTGAAAGGTCAGTTCACCACTTAATGTCGCATAGGTCAGCTCATATTAAATTTGGGTCAGGGTTGCGATTTTTTATGAGTCTTTTATTTTTATGAAGTATAAGAAAAATATTGGTTTATAAATAAGTAAAACTTAATTTTTCTTGTTCATGTGAAATTTTGTTTTTATGTATATTCTTTTGTTAAATAACACTTTATTTCTCTTTTTAAAATACTTTTTCTATTTCAAAATTCTCTCATATAGTTTAAAAGACTAAATTTTGTTAGATTTAGACGATAATACAACACATTATCTCTAGACCTTATAATAGGCTTGATAATATTTAAATCGAATTAATTAATTCAATGTACTTCCAAAATCATGGGAAGACAAAAAAAAAAAAAAAAAAAAAAAAAAAAAAAAACGTCACAAGTTGAGTGGAGGAATTAGCCTCTTTCAATTTCAAAAGTATCTCATTAAAGAATTTGGATGAATTTTCCCCTCATCATTGAGAGCAACTAGTTTATAAAAAACATGAGGCTTCAAGGAAGCTGGTTGGCCGCCAAAGAACCCACACGCGTTTACCCGGCAAAAGTATACCCCACAGCACCACAGTCTCCCTTGTTCGAGTCGTTTTCCATGCCGTCCTCAATTAGTTGATTGCCTCAAACATTATCTACTTTTTATTTATTTATTTTCTTTTGGTTTTCGTGCTTTTAAAATGTGATTAAAGTGCGCAACCATTCCAATGATGAAGGTTAAGAATTCTCTCTCAACGAAAATTTTTACTAAGTTTCGGATCTTTATATATTAACAAGTAAGTTCGTTTAATATTTTTAGTCACTAAACCAATGATTAGTTTAAACATCATTTAATTAAATGTTCACTATTTTAATTCAATTTTTAGTAAATTTTTATTTTTTTATTTTAATTAAATCTCATTTATTATATAATATTAATTAATAAATAAATTACGCCTACTAAACAAACGGCGCCAAGTTAGAAGTTTACTAAAATTGTAGAGATTATTTTCTTTATCAAATTAATGCTTTTTTTTTAGATATTTTAAATTTAAATCAACTGATTTGAAAAAAAGTGAATAATTGAACAGTTAAAAATTTTGAACCTCTAATTTTTACTTTACTAATATATTATCACTGTAATTTGAGCTATAAGCTCGCAATGAGATTAATAATTTTTACCGTGTATTTAGTTTTCTATTATAAAAGAAAAAGAAAATAAAATTATTAAGTCCAAAGCTTTTTTTCATATTTAGGAACTGTGAAAAAACTAAAAAGTATTAGAAAATTAAACAGGAGCTGCCAAATAAAAGGGGAAAGATAGGAAAAAGAAATTAAAAGTATAATGATTAAAACAACCCAACACTTTTTTTTATTTTATTTTATGAATATTTTAATAATTTTAATTTATTATTAAATTATTTGTAAGAATATTTTTATAATTTTATTTATACATTTTTTTTCTTATTATTTTCTTATACAATTCAAATATAAAATTTTATTTTTTAATTATTTTTTAATAATTTTTTTCATAACATTGTTTTCCTTTATTTTTTTATCACTAAAATCTCACCATCTAAACCAACCATTCAAGAGAGCAATAACAGCGTTTTTTTTTTGTTTTTTACATCCAAAAACAAATAGTAGAAATGAAAAATTTTGGGGGACGCGGTTGCCACGCGTCTGGGGGCCGCGTCCCCCTGATGGGGTCCGAGAAAACACGGCTCGGTGGATTGTTTTATCCACCGGTTGCGGCCCCACCCACAGACAAGGCGGAGCAGTTTTATTAGTTTGCGGGCTGTGGAAGGAAGGAACTAAAAGCTATGCACTCAACTGGTTTAAACTTAGATAGAGAAGAAGTTGTCCGAAGTCCGAACTCCTCCGGTTTTTTTTTTTTTTTTTCTTTTGCGATAGAACAAAAAGTGCAAGAGCAACAACTCTAACTGAGCTGAGCTCCGATGGCGACCATTTCCATTAACGGCCCTGAATTCTCGAGCTTTTTACGCCGCAATGGAGGAGGACCCCCTGAATATCGTCGCAAATTTCACAGGATCTCCGCTTCTTGTTGGACAATGTAACAAGTTCTTCCTGGAAGAAAGTGGGATTTACTATTGCTCCACATCATTCATTCAATCAAACGGGTTTTTTCGTTGATGACAGGTCCATGGATTCGGGGTCGTTCCAGACGAGGAAGAAGGAAGAGCCATCGATACTACAGCTCCCATCATCTAGGCAAGCATCTCTTGGTCCTCCACCGGAGTCCCAGGGGCCACCACCTGATCTCCGGTTTGACCGACTTCAGATACCCGAGAAAGAGTTGGTGCATGAGAATACGCTTGAATTTGGGGCATTTGTGGCGCGAGAAGCTGTCATTGATGAAGAATACTGGGTATGTAATTAATCAAAATTTCCTCTTTTGGTCAGACCATATGGGTTTTAAAAATTAAAAAAAAAATTGAAATTCCATATGGGTTTTCTGGATTTTTGGGGGGTTTTGTGCCTTTGGATTCTGTTTCCTTTTGGGGTTTGGATTTTAATGAAATTTTGAGATTTTGACAGATTTTGACAGGTTTGTTGAAAACTTTTTTAATTCATATCGAACTGGAGTATCATAACGTTCTTGTTTTTATGTTCTGTCTGAGAATTCCGTTTTTCTTTTACTTGGATTTCTTGTCGTTTCAATTCTCATGCTTAATTTAGTGGTGGTGCCGTGGTGGGTTTGTTTCATTTTTTTTTTTGTGGTAGACAGCAGCCTGGCTGAGAGCTGAAAGTCACTGGGAGAATCAAACCCACGACCGGTGAGTGCTTTCTCTTCAAATAATGTCGGGAAAATGCAAAAAGGGGAAAAGAGAAGAAAATGGATTTCCAGATGAATAATGTCTACTGTTCCGGAATCTCTGATCTCATACAAGGAATGAGAAATTCCTGTTAGTAGCCCAAAAAATGATTAACCATCCAGCAATATGTCTGCAAACATTTTCAACCGGAAAAACTAAGCTGATGAGTGGTGATGCCTGCCATTTAGACTATCAGAATTCTCTTAGAATATCTGAGCCCTGCTTTTTTTATGGTGTACTCCGTAATTTACTGTCATTATTCCTTAAAAGTTATCATCTTAGCCTGCAAATAGCTAAATCTAATAGGGATGTCACTGGTGAGATTCTGTCACTGTGAGCGGTGTTGGGTCGTGTATGTTAATGCGTATGAGTAGAGACGGACATTACTGATTTTAGCCATCACTGATTTACACAGATACATCGATAACCAAAAGAGGAAATTTGCTGATCAGGTAGGGGGCATGCATTCTTTTAAATTTGCTAGTTAGACCTATTTGCTTGTATAAAATTCCGAGGTCTTGACTGTTTCTTCTTACCGTGCAGGAGTTCCATGCCATAAAAAGGCGACAGAAAGGTCAAAATGGACAAAAATGTAGATGCATTGTCACGGTAAAATGGATGCTTTTACAAGATCTTACATCATTTATGATAAACCGAGGATCAAAAAGTGAAATTGTAAAGTAGGGAAAATGACGAGCCATAGGAATGCATGATAAATCCCTCTTTTATAGATTCACCATAACAAAAACTGAGCAGTTCCCTGTGAAATGTTTGCATTAGTGGAGCTTTAGCTAATCACTTGGATGCATTAAATTTACCAGGTCAAAAGAGAAGATGGAAACGTAAAGTGCACTGTGCTGAAAAGTGTTGTTGGAACGCTTGATTTGAGTATCCGTTGCTTGTTACATGGAGAAACCTTTCCGGGGGTATCTTGCATTCTGTCTACTTTTGAAGTGCTATTCCATCAATTAATCATTATGGCTTTATGCAACTGTGAAACTAGCACTGAAATCAACTGCTCTTACAGGAACGGCTGAAGGCTCCTCCCTTCTGCAGCTTTGACGTTACAGGCCCAAATAGATATGGCTATGTTGCAAACTTGTGCGTCACAAAAGCAGCACGTCGCCAAGGAATTGCGACCAATATGTTGCAGTTTGCTATTGAATTGGCCAAATCTAATGGTAGGCAATCCACGCGTGTTTCCTTTAGTTAACAGCTCAATTACAGCAACTCAATCCAAGTCTCCCAAACTCTTCCTTCTATAAAAATTATCTTTGGTTTGAAGGTGTAGAACATGTATATGTGCACGTACATAGACAGAACACACCCGCACAGGAACTGTACAGAAAGATGGGTTTTCAGGTAAGATCACTGCAGCTCCATATGTTTGCTGATGGGTTTGATGTATGAAATCTCGTGTCTTTGGCATTAGGTCATCGAAATGGCGAGCTCTCAATTATCAGAAGATCAGACATACTTGCTTTGTCTTAGCGTTTAAAAATTTCCTGCGCAGAGGCCTTGTGGGAAGATGGAGACCATTGTACACAATAGTTGTAGATTACTTTGAAATTTACAGGGATCCATAATTTGAGAGGTTCACTTGGCATGAGCACAATCATTGGCCATACTGCTCATTGCCATACTTCTTGTAACAGTCATTTGCATAAAATTATAATTCCACTGATCGAAATTCATGAATTACTGGTCCACTCTCTGCTTTAAGCATACAGGTTTGCTCAATTATTGGAGGGGTTTCCAGTGAAAGAATGCTATGCTTGTATCTTATAAAGACACTTTATAAATGGGATGGACAAGACAGAACTTTCCAGTCCATGACATTTTAAGATTGGCTCCACAAATATACGATCCCAACAAACAAACAAAAAAAAAACCAACAAAAATAATATGTACATATATATACATACATTCATATATTATTTTTGGGAATATAAATTTGTTCTTAATAAAAATTTCCTGGATTTGTCATTGCGTTCAATTAATGACAGTGTTGCATGTTCAATTCGTACAGGCGGCACAAGATATCCTTCTTTTTTTTTTTTTCTTTTCCAGTCTAATTGCGTAAATGCATCCCTCATTACATGTAATCTCCCGTGGTAGGATAGTCATGACTTTGTTTTAAGACTTCTTAATGGGAAGTTACAAAATCTCTTCTAAATTCTCCTCCAACCTTGACTACTGTCTTTTTTATAAAAGAATAAAATTTTTTGATATGCAGTAGGTGTACAGTAATATAAATCGTTCTAAAAGATCTATTAAATTCAAAAAAATAATAATAATACAGATCAACCGATAAATTTTATTGGATAGACTATATACCTTCTGCGTGTCTCTTTTTACGTTGTCATATAGTTGAACTCTTAATAAAATTGACCACTTAAACGACCAGATGGGAGCCGCGTTCCATCCCCTCAGCGATATTTCTGGGAAACGCAGGAGAACGTACGGGTAAATGCCAGTAGACGAAGTGAAACGTTTCTCACTAGGCAAAGAAGGACTCGACAAGAAAATCCAGGTTTTAAAAAGGTTGGCCAACACCTAAAATTACTTACTATAATCTATCTATTTTGATTGAATTTTCACTATAATAGCGTCTTCTTCTTCATCATCACAATTTCATCATGCTGGTAAGTTGATGATAACATGCTTTCCACACGTTAGTGTTTGTTTTCTTTTACTTTAATCTCTTTTCCATTTTTTTCTCTTTTGGCAGAGGAGACCGACTTCAATTTAACCAGATACCTGCCACTGTACAAAGCCATACTAAAAGGGGACGTTGATAGAGTTGATACAATCTGCCAGGCCGATCCATTAGCGCTGGAAGCCAGAGTCACTGAAAACATGGACACGGCTCTTCACGTAGCTGTTGCGACCGGAACGGCTAATCGCATTGTCAAGTTTCTGGTTGACCGCATGTCAGCTCATCAGTTGGGGCTTCTCAATTCTGATGGAGATACTGTGCTTTCAATTGCTGCCGTAGTTGGCAACATCAAGGCAGCCAAAATGATAATGAACAAGCAGCCGAATTTGACTCTGATCGCGAACCATGATGGCCGGGTTCCCTTGTTGGAGGCAGCTCTTCATGGTCAGAAGGGGATGATCTCGTATTTACTTAGAGTCAGTGGAGATTACTTGGAGGCCACTGAGTGTTCTGCAGACAAACCGGGTGTTTTCTTTATGGATCTTCTTGTTATTGCCGGATTCTATGGTATACCAAGTTCGTTGGTTTAAGTTCTTTAGCTATTCCAATTTTTTATCTAGTATATTGAGGTTATTTTGGCATTACTTGCTTATGTGACTAAAATTTTCCAGACTTGGTCCTGCAACTGGTTCAAAATCACCCTCCTTTTGCTACGGTGGAATGTTATGGTGGCGATTCGCTTCTGTGTGCCCTGGCTGCGAAGCCCTCTGCATTTCCAAGTGGAAGACAATTCAAGTTTTTGCAGCGTCTAATGTATCACTGTATCCCCAGGGTTACCCCAACTTTTGATTAGAGTCCATCTCTGTCTGTGTCTTTGGTTCTGTTGTTGGTGGGCAGGTATGACTCTTTATTCATTTCTTGAAGGTGTTCCCATGAGGTTGATTGTCAAACACAAGCTAAATGCTGTGGTCACAGAACGGGACACCTTTCATCAACCACATCAGCGCGGAAGTGGAAATCTTTTATACAGACAAATAAAATCTGGTTAGACTTAAAATCCCTTTTAGTAGAAAAATTATGAGAATATGTTTGGTTCGCCATTTTCCAAAACAAAAGGCAGTTTAGCCCTCGTCATGTTTGCTAATCTTGTTTTGCCATGCAATGTGCCAGAAGTTTCACATTGTTGTGTGGAAAATCCTTGAAATTTTAGGTATGGCAAACCATAATTGATGCTTGACAATGCCCTGCGTTACTTGTAGTTGTGTCATTTATGATATTGATGTAAACACAGTTCCCCGCATGAAGGACATCCGAGACACCAAATCAATGCATCTGGAAACTCTTCAGCTTGTCAGGTACCTTTGCTTTGAAATCACGCGCTTAGGTCACTCAAAAGCTTCTTCAATGCTTCAAAAACCACTCCTTCTAGCTGCACAATTGGGGATTCATGAGATTGTGGAGGAAATTATGGAGTCATTTCCACATGCCATGTGGATTTCAGACGTAGACAATCACAACGTCTTCCAAATTGCAGTCATGAACCGCCGAGAAAACGTGTTCAACCTGATATACCAAATGGGTGATTACAAGCATCTGCTATTAGTGTCTCAAGATACTTCTGGGAACAACATCTTGCATTTGGCTGGAAAAATGGCACCTCAACACAGAATGAATCTTATTTCTGGAGCAGCTTTTCAAATGCAGCATGAGTTACACTGGTTCAAGGTAACATGATCTTCATCGTATATTTCCATCATATTACAGGTTTCCATTGACTTGAATGAATCTGTGGAAATAAAACTGTCAGACAAGAGGGGTAACCCAAGCTTTCCTATCATGTCAAATAATGACCATGGCTCTTGAAGTTTACTAAAAGCTCAAGTTGAAAATAGGAGAAGTTGATGTTCATTATATGTCATATTATAGACTTATTTCTTATCAATGTTGGACGTTAGACTCTTTAACAGAAACAAACCTATCCTCTCATTATTGAAGTTCTGAAGTTTTTGTGCAGGAAGTGGAGAAAATTGTAAAACCTGCTTACAGAGAGGATAAAAACTCCCAAGGGAAAACCCCAGCAATGGTTTTCACTGACGAACACAAGCAGTTAGTCAAACAAGGCGAGAAATGGATGAAAGGCACAGCAAGCTCCTGCACTGTTGTGGTAGCACTTATTGCCACGGTTGTCTTTGCTGCAGCAATTACAGTGCCTGGGGGAAACAACAACAATGATGGCCATCCAATACTTTCTAAGCAAAAAGCATTCCTGATATTCGTGGTTTCAGACGCTCTAGCCCTCTTCTCATCCACCACTGCCATATTAATGTTCTTATCAATCCTCACCGCGCGATATTCAGAAGCTGATTTCCTTTATACTCTGCCAAAAAGGCTAATTTTTGGTCTTCTTGCCTTGTTCCTCTCCATAACATCTATGATGATAGCCTTTAGCGCCACAGTTTTTCTTGTGTTTTGCAACAAGAAGCCATGGATAGTTGCCCCAATTTGTCTGTTAGCTTATTTGCCTGTATCCTTGTTTGTGTCATTGCAATTCCCTCTGCTGGTGGATATGATTGCTTCTACCTACAAACCTCGAATTTTTGAAAAGAAAAGAAGAGGTATACTCTTCTAACTCTGTTTCTAGCTCATATTGAAGATTGCTTGTATCCAAATCTACCTCCAAGAAAATGATTTTAATTTTTTTTTTTCCAATTAGTTTATAGGTCTATGCATTAATTTTGCTAGCATTTTATAACTTCTTGATTCCTTTTACCAATTAAAAATGTCCCCTCTAGTATATACCCAAGTGGATTAGTAGACGTATTAAATAAAAATATCAAGTTAACTACGGGGAGAAGAAAAAACAAAAGGCTAGGGGTTTTTTTTACGGTAATTCGCTCGTACTCAAATCTAAGATTTTCAGTTTTCAAAACAACTTTAGTATAATTAAAATTTTATATTTTATATTTTATTTTTTTATTCTCTTAAAATTTAAAAGTTAAATCATTCGGATAAGATAAAATTTAATCTTAAATTTTTTAATTATTTTTCGATTAAGTCACTTTCATACCGGTATTAAGTTGAGTTTTTTCAGCCGAATTCGAATGGACCTATCGAATCTGGTCAAGGTTTCACGCCCACAATTAAGATCCCTCTTGCCCAAGCTCCTAAACCGACTTTGCTCGACTATCATCTTCAGAATTCACGGCCCTCGACCCTTACTTCCACGCCTATTATTAAGGTGGGCCCACGACTATTACTAAGTTGGGCACAGCTAAATGTAGAACAATCGAACACGGAATTGCGTCCTAATAATAGGTGTTTAAAAAAAATTAAAATTAAATTTAAATTAGTGTTATTATAAATTTTAAATTTTAAACTACAAACCTTAAATTCTAAACTTCTAAATTTTTTTAAAAAATAAATATTTATATGTATACTAGTGTAATGTGTTTGGTACATAATATAAAATATAATAATATAAAAAAATTAATTTTATATAATACACAATAGAATAAAATAAAATAAATTTATTTTATACTATTTTACTTTATATTATATATCTTACATTTACACAAAGTTATCATGCTGGCAACTCAAGCGTGGGGGTAGCAATCCAAAAGCGGGGAAAAAGATATTGATCCTTCAAAAAAGAAGAAAAGAATAAGATAATGATAATATTTTTTAATTAAAAATTTTAATCTCTTTCTTTTTCTACTATTTTTTAGCTAAACAAACAAAATTATTTTATAATGAAAGAATAAAAAAATATAATCTCAAAAAAAAAAAGAAATAACAAAATAATAATAATAATAAGAACAAATTGATTTTTTATCCAGCCACTGTATACCGCCGCGTAAGCTTTGGTCGTCAAGGAACAGGAATTGACGTTGTGGTCCTCACCTAACAACACTAAACTAAAGCTAAAAGGCCTTCTTTTTGAACCGAACATTTCGCGGAAGAAACCGTTGCTTTTGTCTTCGCGCCGCGGTCAACGATGGTGGGCTAAAGCCTACCGGGTCTCTTTTTTTTTTTTAGGTCGAAATACCGGGTCTCTTTCGCTAGGCAAATCGCTGATCAACACGTAATCTAAAAATATATAATCAACCAAATAATTTATTTATTTTTTTATTTAATATTTTATTTATAATTTAATATTTTAAATTTTACGTACCAATTTTATATTTATTATTTTATATTTATATAATTTTTGCTAATAAAGAAGTATACGGAAATATGAAAAATATAAAAGAAAATGTTACATAAATATATAATAATAGATATAAAATTAATATATAAAAATTTAAATTATTAGATTATAAAAAATATATATTAAATTTAAAAAATAATTAATTAATTAAATTAATTATATATTTTTTATATACCATAAATTATGTATTTGTATAATAGTACCCAAAAGTAAACGAAATGCGGACGCAACGATAATCAACAAGCATAGTTGATTTGAGTAGTCAATATTTTATTTACGTGAATAATGTGCGATGGCAGTATGACGTAGATAACAAAAAACTAACAAAGCCGTTAAAAAAGGGCATGAAGGGCATCAACTTAAACAATGGAAGGGTTAATATATAAAAATGTTAAGAAAATAACGAAATGAACAAAGTTCAAAAAGCACCAAAATGTAGCGGACAAAATCGTATTTTTTTTTGCCTTTAATTTATTCATTCTTTCACAAGATTTATTAAACTCACGAAAGAATAAAATTATGATAATAGATTTAGTAATATATGTAAGAGACATATAATTAATTTAATAATATTAAATAATTTATTATTTTTTATTTTTTAAATTTAATATATATTTTAATATCCAATGATTCTTATCATCACTGTGTGATTATTATGTTTCTACAATTACGTGTCTAAAAATTTTTTTTGGCTCGGGAAAATAAACTTTTGTTATCATCCGAATTAACATCCATTAGTTTTGCCGAAGCTAAATTTGACTGTAAATGACTAAGTGATGATCTTCCTTTTTTTTTTTTTTTTGACTCAAAAGTGATCATCATTGGAACTTAGGAAACACGTTATTATATATATCAAGCTTAGGGGGCATGCCACACAATAACAATGGATGGATGCGCTACGAGATCCCTTAATGTGTCCGATGCTCTTTTTGTTTTAATTTTTAAAGGTCATTAACGTTGGCAGTGATAAAAGACTAAATGGTGCATGTTCAATGGTCAAGAGTCCATGTTTGTTCTTGTGGCTTGTGGGTTATCGCGCAAAACACTGGCTGTATCAGTGACTTTGTTTTTTTTTTTTTTTTAATTATGTTTTGAGACATTTGTTGTAAAGAATACCGTCAGACCTTCATCCTTACTAACAAGTTATCGAATATGCAGTTCAATTTTAAAAATTCTGGGTTAAAATCGGAGGAATGCGAATTTTATGGAAAAAAAAAAAAGACAGTGATACTTTTTCTTTTTTGTTGGAGCGGTTTGGTATTGTTTTTGTATTAATTAGTAAATTTCATTCTATATTTTTTTTTTGTTGATTCTTTTATAGTTTTTAGAATAGTGGTAAAAAAGAGAAAATTATATAAATAAAATTTAAAATTTAAACCTTATATCTTCCAGTTGACAGTTACTATTCCGTAACATTACATAATTTTGTTAAAATGCCGTGCAATGAATCTCCATTGGAATGCCCATCACTCGTTTTGGGCCTAGTCTGAGAACCATGTAATCCCGATCTCTTGATAAATTGCATGCTGTGATTTGTAGTCGCAGAGCAACTTTATAGTTTTTGAGTTAGATGTGGATAGTTATTTTTTTTTATAATTATTAATTAAAAATTAAAAATTAATACATTTTAATAATAAATTTATAATATATTTCACTTTTAATTTTTTATAGTCAATAAATACATATTACGTATGAGTAATTGTAAAAAAAAACTAAAAACAACTATCACTAGTAAAATCTTTATACTTATAAGTAGCATTAAATTAATTATATAATAATATTTAATAATTTATTTTTAAAAAAATTTAATTATTTAATAATATATAACACTTTAATTTTATTTTTATTTTATATAAAAAATCTTACGATGTATTTCTCCCTTAATAATTTTCCAACAGTTTTTTCGACTCAATTGTAAGCGCGATAGTGACTGTGCTGTTGATTTCTACTTCACCTATCTAGTAGTATTTACCATCCGTGCTGTCCTCCTGAAACCGTCAAGCAAGGCGGCTCCAGGGATTTTGACTTAAAAAAAAGGACTGGAATACCAATTTACAATTTTTTTTATAAAAAAAAGAATATTGCTAATTGGTTTTTTTTTATAAGAATACTGCATACTGGAGTGTGGAGAAACGAAGGTCGGAAAAAAAAAAAAACTTGTATACTGGAGTGCGGAGAAACTAGTTTGGAAAGAAAAAAAAAAGGGTCAGCCTCATTTTAAGATTTTTTTTTAATTTAGCCATATACTGTTTTTTGTTTTTATTTTAATCTTATAACTATAGTTTTAATTCTAATTAAATCCTAATCTAGACATAATCGGCTCAAAATGTAAAAAAATGAATTTGACATAACAGAATTCACAAATATAACAAAAAATATGAAGCACACTGTCGAAAAAAAAAAATCCTCTTAACAGTGTATTTTTTTAAGAGTGTACTTAATGGAATATTTTTTTTTCTTTTTAACATTGGAATTCATTATTTTAACTGTATTTGTGTATTTTATTGAATTATATATATATATATATATTTGTTACGTTTTGACCTAATTCTATCTAAATTAGGATTTAATTAGAATTGAAATTTTAGTTACAAGACTAAGTGAAAACATAAATAGGTATAAGAATAAATTGAAATTTTTTTAAAAAATTTAAGACTAAATGATGGTTATCCCAAAAAAAAAAAAAAAGTTAACGAAAAAATTGTTGCCCATATCCTACTGAGACATAATAGTGATTAATAACTTAAGTCTTTATCTTTTATTTTTTCGATTCTAATTTTAAAAAATAAATATAAAATTTATAAAAGTAAAAAAAAAACTTTTATCATGTTCTTTATAACTAAATAATTAAAATAAAAATTGTTGGCTTGTGCTGCCGCCCTACAACAAATAACATTCAATCCATCAATTCAAAGGTATTATTTCATAAAAGATACGTGAGCTCGTTGAGGAGAAAATACAATGAGTATACAGATATTTGATCTCTTAAATTATAAAAAATATATTAAATTAAAAAAAATATTAAATTAATTATATATTTTTTATTTATATTTATACAGTAAATTTTTTACATAAAAAATTATTAAATATCAATCATTAAATATCATTTACTGTGTATTTAAATATGATCAAATCCCAATAATAAACATTTTGGGGTGTTGAATTTCGAGTCAACATTTTGTTGCAACAAATCACAATCCATAAATTGAACTTTGTCTGTTTCTGGTTACCATAGCTGCCCAACACTTGCTGCTTCCACAACTCTTCGAGTCCATTACCGTGAATTATTGGCTCTGCTTTGCTTTCACATTCAACTTCTTTTCTTTGTACAAATTAAGATCCACACCCACTCATCCATCTCTGCAATGTCGTTACCTAAAAGAAGACTCAGTCAGTGACAGAGATAAAAGAAGAGTCTTTATCTGTTCCTTCTGTTTTTTTTTTTCTCCTTCTATTTTGATTGTTAACGGCGATGGTATCACATCGGAATCCGACAAAAACTATCAAATCACGTCCAAATTTTCCGGCAATATCATCACCTTCTTTGCATTAAATAACAACTTTCAGTTTCTGTTTACTGGGGACTAATGGGACATCACTCGCAGTCTCACTCACATCACCACAACCATAACACCAGCGATGGAGTTTCTCCTCGAGTCAACAGCCCCCGTTTCTCCGGCCCAATGACTCGCCGGACTCAGTCTTTCAAGCGCAACAACGCTAATCAGCACCACCCCATCAGCAACAATAGCAACAGCAATGTTCACGGCAGCAGCAGCAGCGGCAATAACAACGGCAGCAGCGGTTTTGGAACCGGCGCCGATCATGGGATTGATCTCCCAACGATAAGCTCGCCGAGATCGGATTCCGTGGATGGTTTTGACAAGCTGGGCCATCATCATCATCAGTTTCTGAGCCAGAGAGCTCAGGGGCGTCTTGTCAAGAGCTTGGTACATAAGAAAGGTGGTTTTGGATCTATAGTGGATTTGGGGCTGAGGGAAAGAAGGAAGCTTGGCCACTGGTTGTTCTTTTTGTTTTGTGGATCCTGCTTGCTTTTGGGTCTTTTCAAGATTTGTGCCAATGGGTGGTTCGGATCTACCCTTGAAACAGCTGCTTCTGAGCAGGTTAGTTCATGTGTGCATGCTTACATATTTATCAATCTTCTCCTTAATTTTTTATACTAATTGTGTGCTTTAGTTATTCTGAGCAGGTTAATTTGACAGTTGACAGTGGTTTATAAAATTTTCTGTGTCGAAAGATTGGAATTTTGGGTTACAACATCAATATATTTCGCAGTTTTTTTTTTTGTTTTCCCTAAAAGCATGGAGATGGCGGTAGTTTACACTTATAGCATGCTGAATGGTTAGTTTTACTATGTTTTGTTGCGTGTCTGGAAACTGTTTCCGTTCTCGGACATGGGTATATGGAAACTTGTAGCGTATGTGCAAATTGGATTTCTTTGCAATTTGAGAATCTAGCAGCTTTAGAACTCAATAGAAGGCAAAACTTCGTGGCCTGATTGTTGAATGATGATCATTTCTTCGAGCTACATACTTCGAATTTCCAGTTCTATTCTCTGATTTGTCTTACACTTTTGTTTAGAGAAACTTTTTAAACATTAAGTTTTCTCCTTGTTGCGGTATTCTTTTGTTCTGTGGTTTTCTCATCTTTGTGTATTCCATTACCCATCTGAATTTTTCCTCGTCCTTGTGTAATTTCATTCTACGGTCATTTAACCTGCCTATTCAAGAATTTTTTTACATTGTATAATTAGGAAAATTTATCCAATTCTATCACGGAGCTGGGCAAGGGCACTCAATCTTTCAAAAACCCTCATGTGTACAGACATGGAGAGGGAGAAAAGGACAAGAAGCGATCCCTGCAGATGTTGGCAGAACCAGATGTAGTCAGTGCCCAGAATAGCAAGTCTCAAGTAAGACATGAGATTCACATTAGCTCTGATATTACTTCACATGTACTCAGAAAGCTAGGGAACAAACAGAATACCTAAATTCTACACAGCTGGGAAACAGAAGGACAATCTTTATAATATAGGTAATATATTATTGTTTCATTTCTGAAATTTACTTTTTTTTTT
The DNA here is from genome assembly GCA_037832335.1 of Carallia pectinifolia. Taxonomy (NCBI): domain Eukaryota; kingdom Viridiplantae; phylum Streptophyta; class Magnoliopsida; order Malpighiales; family Rhizophoraceae; genus Carallia; species Carallia pectinifolia. Next base: position 7,072,928 of record CM075453.1, on the reverse strand, counting down.
TCAGTTATCAGGTATCTGGTCCAAACCCAACAGCGAGAATTTTACACAATGCATCGCTGACCAGTCGAGAAGTCAGAAAAGTATGAAAATTAGTCACTTATCACTCCTCTCCCCTGCACATGTGTATGCATATATCTCAGTTTGTTTCATTCTTTTTTTTTTTTGTCTTTTTTTTTGGGCAGAGCTAGGTGCAAATACAAATGGTTACATTCTCATAAATGCTAATGGTGGCTTGAATCAGATGAGATTTGGGGTCTGACAGTCTTCTTTCTTGGTTGTCTGTTTTGGCATCTTTTCACCTTGATATCACCTATGGTCTGATGTAACAACAGTTTTAGCGTGCAGATTTGTGATATGGTGGCTATAGCTAAAATTATGAAAGCAACGCTGGTGCTTCCTTCTCTTGATCATACTTCCTATTGGGCTGATGAGAGGTTTGTTTATTCTCGACTTCACAGTTTTACAAAAGTAAATGAAGGGATACATGTGAATTTGTCACTGCGATGAACTGGACTAAATTTTCTGTCAATTATTTCTGAAATTGTTCTGAGTTATCTTGTGCTAGAAAATGAATAGAGTCAAACGCAAAAGGTCCTTAGGCTTTTCATGAAATACGCTTAAAGACCTTAAAGTTTGGTTTTTTGAAGAACCAAACTGTTCACACAAAGAAGCTGAAGGAAAAAGTGTGGACATAAAACAAACTTCTGGGAACTTTGTCTTGTAGAAGAGCTTTGACTTTTTCACCTTTTTCCTTGGACTTCAAAGAGAAGTCAATGGTGTTTGATGGATGGACTAAAGAGAAAAAAAAATTGAGGAACTAAGGTGTCCAAAGTGCGATTGTAAATATTTAAATGTAATCCCTGGCAAACCTCAGAGGTTTTTTTTTTTTTTTCACCCAAAATAATTCGATGTCTGATTCAGGGCATTTTGTTACATAACAAGAGTATATATAGAGTGCTAGTCTCACTCGATGCATATAAGCATTGGGTTTTGATGTGGGGTGTCAGCCAACCTTGTTGATGAAGCCCTGTGTGTGCCATACCATGGGACCTTGGATAAAATGCTACTTTGATGGGAGGGTATTAGTTAGAAGAGTGCTAATGCAGTCCATTTCTCATTAAGCTTATGGACCCAAAACAAGTATTGTTCTCAGAGGAGATGTTCCGAATAACAAAATGCCGATTAGGTTTATTTGTATTTCATCTCATTTCGATTGTAGATATATAATACCTGTAGGGAGCATAAGTTTATTTCATGGAATCCTTATGGCTGAAGGAAGATTCACTCCGATGTTTCTGACCATGCATGTGCATTAGCTGAATTTCGCAAGCACCTCTCTTGTGGTTCTGGTTTTATGATGAACCAAACCAACTTGTTTCTAATATTTTTGCAGTGGCTTTAAGGATCTGTTCAATTGGCAACACTTTCTCCACACATTGAAGGATGATATCCACATTGTTGAGACATTGCCGCCTGCCTATGCTGAAATTGAGCCTTTCAATAAAACTCCAATATCTTGGTCTAAGGTAGGGCTATCAATGGTTACCCCCCTCATCCCCATAATTTTGGGAAATGGTATGGGCCAGTTCTCAAGGATTAGATTGTTATCATCATCTTTCCCGAGAGCAATGCTAGTCAAGTTAACCTCACTTATCTTTATGCAGGTTAACTATTATAAAACTGAGGTCCTGGAATTGTTAAAACAGCACAAAGTAATCTTTTTCACTCACACTGATTCTCGTCTTGCCAACAACGGCCTCCCCAATTCCATACAGAAGATGAGATGCCGAGTTAATTACAGGGCCTTGAAATATTCTGAACCAATAGAAGAACTTGGAAACACCTTGGCAACGAGAATGAGAGAAGGTGGAAGCCCTTACCTCGCTCTTCATTTAAGGCAAGTTCTGATTACTCTTGTACTAAAATTCAGATGATTTTTGGTATGTCTCATAACTTTGAGGGTGTCTTTAGTGTGGGGGGCATTTTGATTTACTGCAAAGCAGGAGAAAAAAAAAACTGTCATCTGCTTTATCAGTTATGTAATTGTGAAAGGAATAAAAGGTCTCTGAGTCACTCACATGGCCTTGTTTTCAGCATTTGGCTCAGGGACAACATCGCTTGTCCATAGATTGAATTTTAAAAGACTGTTATCAAATTAAGCATAAAGTGGCAATGTCAAATGGTGGAAAATAGTTCTATTATTAATGAGTGCTTAAATTTGAGAAAGTATTATCAGGCTGAATTGCATGCACTTATTTATTTGTTAACACCATCTTTCAGATCCATGTATTATCAAGGTTCTCAGAACCGAACCGGTCATTGAACCGGAAAGCTGAGAGGTTCAAGGTTCAACCCGTTCGACCGGTAAAACCGCGGTTAAACCGGTAAAACCGGTATTTAATATTAAATATATAAAAATTAAATTTTTATATAGCTTATATAATTATATAAAATATTATATTATATAAGAATGATAATAAATATTTAAAATAAAGTGTATTTTAAGAATTATACTAATATTTACATACATTAAAGATATTACAATTAGTATATTTAACAAAATATAATTTATAAAAATTAATTTAAAAAATAATATTTATAAACAGTGATTAAATATTAATTTTTAAATTTTAAAGATTAAATTGAAAATTTTAATCAATTAAGGACTAAATTAGAATTTTTAGTTAAAATTAGAGTTTTAATTATAATTTAGATAAAGTTTTGGGTTAAATTATAATTTAAAATTTTTTAATTTAAATTAAACCGGTTCACCCGGTTCAACCGGTCCCGGTTTTCCCGGTTTTTGACCGGTTTTTACGGTTCTTGACCGGTTTTTTCCGGTTCGGTCCGAATTCCATTTTTAAACTTGAACCGGACCGGACCTAGGACCGGTTCCCGGTTTTTCCGGTTGAACCGGCCGGTCCGGTCCGGTTTTCAATTCCATGTGTATTATAGAAACTGTAAAGGTTGCATAAGGAAATTCTTTAGCAGCTTTAGCTACAATCCTAGCTGATATATGTAAACATCCTCCCTTCTTTTCTGTTTACTGTAGGTATGAGAAAGATATGCTTGCATTTACAGGATGCAGTCATAATTTGACAGCTGAAGAAGATGAGGAGCTTCGCCAGATGCGTTATCAAGTCAGCCATTGGAAGGAGAAGGAAATAAATGGTGCAGAAAAAAGATTGGCTGGTGGTTGTCCGCTCACCCCAAGGGAGACTTCCCTTTTGCTACAAGGGTTGGGTTTCCCACCCAGCACCAGGATTTACTTGGTAGCGGGTGAGGCTTATGGGCAAGGGAGTATGCAACTTCTTATCAATGACTTCCCTAACATCTTTTCCCACTCCACGCTTTCCACAGAAGATGAGCTGAGTCCTTATAAGAATCATCAGAACATGTTGGCTGGTATAGATTATGTAGTTGCTCTTCTAAGTGATGTATTTGTGTATACGTATGATGGAAATATGGCAAAGGCAGTTCAAGGTCATAGGCGATTTGAGAACTTCAAGAAGACTATCAACCCAGACAGGTGATATTCTTGCCCCATATCCCTTTCTTCTAAATTTAAAATCTGATTTGGAGTAATTGTGTTATTTGCTTATCTTCCGTTCATCCGTTACATTTATAGCATCCTTTAAATTGCTGTTGTCGCAGGATGAACTTTGTGAAACTTGTGGATGAATTGGATGAAGGAATAATAAGTTGGAAGAAGTTCAGTTCCAAAGTGAGAAAGCTTCATGAGAACCGAATTGGGGCTCCATATCCAAGGGAGCCCGGACAGTTTCCCAAGCTTGAAGAAAGTTTCTATGCTAATCCGCTTCCAGGTTGCATATGTGAAACAACTTGAGAAAAAGTAGATTGAATGGATGGTTTTCATAATGGAAGTTTATAGAGTAAGCTCAGCTGCTTGCAGAAACAGGGCTCTGCCATCATTCCGGATAAATCTGTCTCGGAAACTGGTCATCTTGATCTTCTGAATTCATGAAAACATTCAATTCACGGTTGGTCCTGCTTGTTGAGGTAGACTGCATGGATGGCACGGGGCCAATGTTACAAGTCATGATGGCCTCTAGTAAATATACCTGTGACTGGAGATTGGTTTCACATAAATTGTGATTACCAAAACACGAACACGTAATTTATACTGCAGTAAACTATTGGGGAAAAAAATTTTGGGCTTGTGAGACATTGGTAGCTTGGTCCGAAAATGCTTGGAGTGGAGCATATTTGTGCTTCGAATTGGGGAGCCAAGCTGATTGGATTGTCTTGCTGGACATACCAATAATATGAAAGAATCATTTCAACGTGAACCAAATTGTTTCAGGTTGCTGTTTTGTTCTCGTTCTTTTTATGATCAATGCTTCAGTGTTTCAATCCGACAATTTGTCATTGAAGCTGCTTCTGAAGCTTGTTTTGCTCTAGTTCATTGGTTCATGGATAATGCATTCTCTGTAAATTTAAAATTGTAATCCCAAAACTTCTTTTTCTTTTTTTAGGAAAATTTGCTAGCTACACTGGAAAATCCAAGGGCATTGAACTCCAAATTAAATGGGGTAGTCTTGTGACAAAAATAACCATGAAAATTGTATTGTAATTGTTATGAAATTGAAGAAGATGATAGTTTTGTGTCATTGGGTTGATCACAGCTTGCATTGCATACATGCCAATCCATATAAATTTTTATTGTAATTGTAATTGTTATGAAACAAGTCAATTTTTATTCAGTCTTGATTTATTTATTAAATGAAATTTAAATTTTGCTTGAAGTGTCACTCATTTATACAAATGAATAAATTAGAACGAATTCTTATTGAAACGAATTATCGAATTGATTAGTGAACACGTCAGTTGGTTTGTAACCTCAATTGAGCAGTAGGGTAAGCATGCCCCACCATGATCACGTACCTGCTTTTTCCAACCAGAATGATTTTGGCTAGTGGCCACTGATGGCCTCGAGTGAACCCCACCAACCGGTCCACCCACCATCACACGGTATAAAGTTGTGACCGTCTTTTACGACCATCACGATCGCACATCTCCTCACCTGACCGCAGTTGGCAAACACCCTTAGTCAAATCCTACGAAAATGTTACGCGAAGATTCAAAGGTTATCAAATTCACCACAACGAGCTGTGGGTGGCCAATAATGTCAGGTTGTAGATTTTTAGTTTGTGTGGTGTCGAAACAAACAGTAAAGTTAAATTTATAATTATTCTAATACTGAAGTATAACGTAACTGTCTTGATTTTTCACACTTTTTAGCAGACTCAATACTCTTTTACAAGAATCATAGGATTCCGGTTTTTCATTACATTAAAAAAAAAAACTGACTAGGGATTAATTCTTTCAATTCTTAGACATACTAATTTTGGACCTTATGTTTTACAAGATGTTTAATATATGTAAATGACGAGAACAATCAGTGGCAGACGCGGGCATTGACGTTAGAGGGGCCAAACTAAACAGTAATGGAAAAGAAAATTTCTGGGACAATGGATCCTTAGATAATGATTTGTTTTTTTTTTTTTTTTTGTGTTGATTGTTAAAATGAGAAAATAAAGAAAACATTTTATATATTCATTAAAGAAAATTGTGCCGCATTCCTTACATTCGATGACAAGAGCAACTACACTGAAAACTAAAGGAAGAGTAAACTTCCAATTTCTTAATGAGAATTTTCGAATCATTCATATAACCATGCAAAGGGGTACGTGCGTTTGAGTCTGCTTGCACATCGAAGTATTCGAACCCACGTCCAAAACACGGATGGTGAGTGGCAAACACAACACGCGGTGGCGGCAATGATTTGCTTTCGATATAATAATTTTTGTTTTCATGATGAGCAAAGTTTGAGCTTGACTATTTAATTGAAAACTTGATATTAAAAGGCAAAACTCTTTACGTCTATAATTAGATTTGTAAATTGAAATGAAGGTTATCTGTATTAAATTCATTCAACTTTATCACATAAGAAGAGACTAACTGTCCGAATACTGTTGAAATTGAGAATAACTCCCCTAAATTAACCGCAATGATTATCAAATTTTGAACCAACAGCGCGCAAAGGGTTTTGAGAGTACTTACTCAACAAGTATAGCTATTAGAACTCGAACTCAGATTCCAAGTGAGAGTAGTATGTCAGTTGACCACTAAATTATTACTTCATATGATTAAAGGCAAAGCTTTCAGCCTCAACTTTTTTTTTTTTTTACTTAACCAAAACATGAGAATTATGAATTGAATAAAAAAATAATATGCACTTGCAAATAACGATTTGAAATACACAATGAAAACTTCACTTAAAAATTCATATTCAGTAATTAGGTTAGAAGATTTTTTTAGAGAGAGAGAGAGAGAGAGAAGTAACTCACTGCAAATATGAATTACATAGATTATGAACTATAAAATGATTCCCCAACAGCCATGTTGATACTCCAATAAAATATAATGCTACTCTTTTAGTTTTTAATTTAATTAGATTTTGATTTACTATATACAATTTATTTGATACATTAACCACCTCGTGCATATCCCAAGACATGGTCAAGCCCCTCCGTTATTTCCAGATGGAGAAAATGGTTGGGTAAACATGATTTTATATTCTTCTATATTAAGAAAAATAGACTTTCACCTTCTTTTTATATTTCAATCAAACCATGCCCTGAAAAGCGACAAGAACAAACAAAAACATCAATTCATGAACTTTAATAGGTGATTAGTTAAATCCAAGATGTTTGGTGTTTCTTGAATAAGCAAATACTTTGTTGAGTTTAAAATGCAATTCCCAACTCCATTTTAACAGACATTGACTTTGTGGGATAGTTTACATGGTAATGTGTAGCTACAGTTGTTTCAAAGTACTGTTCATGCATATTTTAAGCATATGCAGAAAGCACAGGATTGACCTGTTGTCATGTAACTGTAAATTTAAGAGTTAATGTTTAAAAAAATCATTAATTTTTTAAAAATAACAAATTTAATATCTATTTTAAAATGTAACAGTTTACGCATTTTTTAAATTTTTTTAATAAATTTAATACATCGTAAAAATTTTTAAATAAAATTTATTTATTTTGATGATGTGACGTTGTTGCATATGATTATTATTTTATCAAAACAGATATATTTATATAAATCTGATATTAAAATTGACAAATTTTGTTCATATGAAATCATTATGTGTTAGATTTGTTATAAAAAAATTTAAAGATAAGTAAACTGTTACTTTTTAAAATCGATAATAAATCTATTATTTTATATAAAATTAGTGATATTTTTATATATTGATGCTAAATTTAATTAATGTTCTATTGACGTCTATGAAAAAATATGAGTTTGGCATGTGACACGATCAAGCGCTGAACATTGTGTTTAAATAAGAAAGTAAGAGAGAAAAATAAAAGAAGGAAAAAAAAAATGAAAGGAGAGAAAAATTTTTAATTATTTTTTGCATCTGAAAATATTAATTGGAGGAAAAAATTTATAATTAGTTTGTTTGTGAAAGGATTAATAGTGATAAGAAGACAATAATATATATGAACATAACAATTTTACTTTGTATAGCGAAAAAGCTAGGTGCATATAATATGGACAATAGATTTTTTAAAATAAAAATGATAGTAATTTAATGATTTTCTTTATGATTTTGAGAATAACAAATTTAGTGAGTCAAGAAAAAATATTAATTTTCTTTTCTTCAAAACATTTCTCAGACACAAATATTAACTTTTTTTTTCCTTATTTCTTCATTCTCTCTTTGTCTTCTCTTATAAACACAATATAAAGAGATATCCAATCAGGTTTTTTTTTTTCAATATTTCACTAAATAAAAAGGTGTAAGGGTTTTTTTTTAAATTTTTATTTTTGAATCTTCTCAAGCAATATATGAGAGCGAGAATTAAAAGCAATTTGTATAAAAGACTGACTCCAGCAATCTTTAGAATACTTGGTTTTTTGGTCAACAATCTTCATAATACTTTAAAGTAACAAAGAAAAAAAACAAAGATAAAAAAACTACGTTTCTCCAAAAAAAAAAAAAAAGATGAAATAATTACGAACTGCAATGCAAATTTAAAATCCAAATAATGCTAAAATGAAAGGGAAAAAAACAAAAAGAATTGACTGTAGAAAAAGAAAAAGAAAAAGAAAAAGAAAAAATATTCTTTGTTCCTATCGAGGAAAGCCACACCTTGCGCCGTTTGGGCGCCTTAAAATGGGACGGCCGTTTTTTCTTTTTTCTTTTTTTTTTGTCATAAATTATGGGAAAGTGGAAGTAATACATAAAAAACTATGCCATTAATTTCTTTTTTGCATATGTATCTTTAGTTTTAATGAATATCTTGATAAAAATTTGATTTATGATCCTTAACAACAATCGGCTTCATATATTGAAACGAACAAACTCGTTATTCTTAGTCTACGATGTTCAACGTTAGTTTTTAATTTTTAAAGACAAGTAAGCGAATAATGGATATCTTGATTCAACTAAAATATGAGTAAAAATAAAATTTTAAGTAGAATATATTTAAAATAAAAATAATAATATAAATATTTATGATATAAAATTGTGAGTATGATGCATGAAAAATAAATTAATAAACAAATAAAAGCAAACACAGAAATAAGAACTACACAGAGAGCAACGAAATCAGTTCAAAGGAACCAAACACCAAAATAAGCCTTCTTCCAAAGGAGCCAAACATGACGTCCAGTCAATCAGCAAGACCGTCCCACGGACCCACACACGAATTTAGCACAAACAACCATACCAGGAAGCTATCCGCCTAGCGAAGTGCTACTGAAAATCGTCCGAATTCTAAATTTTGTTGCTGCAATGTAAATAGTTATTAGTAAACAAAATGATTAGTAAAATATGTAATGTAACAAGAAAGTTATAAAAGAATTATATGATATATTAAAAATATTATATAATTTAGGTAAATAGTAGTAATTTTTTTTAATTTTTAATAATTATTTAAATAAAGTGTACATATTTAAGAGAATTATGCGACCAACATAAATAATAATTAAAAATTATAATAATTATTTATATAAATTTTATAATTTTCTTTAACCTACCGTATAATATTTTTATAATTCTTTATCCTTTTTCTTGGCGTTTGTTAAGAGTTCTTTTATTTTCTTCTTGTTCTCGTCCGAAGAGGAGGGAGGCTTTCCTCTCCTTTTGTTTCTTTTTCTGTTCTCAATTCGTTTACCGTTTCTTCATCTCTGACTTTTCATTCTCTTTTTTCTTTCCGGATTTTAAACCAAACAACAAAATACTAATACTAAAAATAATAATAATAATAAAATAAAAGGAAGCCTCATTAGTCAGAAATTAAATCTCTTTTGGTGATTGCCGTAGAGGTGAGTTCTTAGCTTTCCTTTCATTCATTTCCCTCTCGTTGTCTGTTTGATCGAAATTTTATTTTATGATTTTCGACGTTTTATTTGTATATTTACCTCAAAAATTCCCTTTTCTTTTCGTTTTTCCCCGTTTCTTGAATTTGTCGTGAATTTATTTCTTTTTTCATTTTTTTGGGTTATTTAGCTCTGGGAATCGAACCCCAGTCCTTAGTTCTTAAGACGACTCTAATTGTGTAATTTTCGTTTTAAGTATGCGAAATTTCGATGGTTTTGGGCGTTTATTACAAGATTAGAAGGTTTCAGTTTTCCATTTGTCTTGTTCTTATGTTGGAAATTTCGAGAAGATACCTTACTGACCAAGTTCGATGAGCCAATGATAGTAAAAAAAAATTGTTAATCTCTGTGTCGATTGTTGGAGTATTAAGGAATAGTGTTTCTGTCTATTTTTTGATGTTTCTGCTTTCTTCTCGTCTTAGGACTTGTCGAATGATGATCAGACATTTTTTGTTGCTTTGTTTTGTACCCTTGTCAAAGAAACAGTACATCATTCATCTATTGTTTTATGTGATCATTACAGGAATTGTCTGAAGATGGGAAGAAATGAAGACACTGGTAGTCCCGGTTGGAGTGCTGCTTCAGCTTCCATGCAGACTACGGAAGATGTGGCAAGAGCTGTTGCTTCTGCAGCAGCTGTAGCCACGGCTGCTCGTTCTCCTCGGCCCTCTGTGATATTTTCCTCGAAAGATGATCACGGAGACAGCCAATTTCAGAAGCTGCATCGCCAAGTCACGAGAGTGCTAAAAGGCTTCGCATCTCCTCGTGCTGAGGTGAAAGGTGGAACTTACAATCCGGAAGTTCTGACTAGCCAGAAGCGGCAATGGGCAAGCTTCCAGTTACAGTACTTGGTAGGTTGCTTCGTTGGAGTGGACCAGTTTCACTGGAAGCTGTTGATGCGCTTGTTTGTTTCATTCAAGCTATTTCTATGTGTGTCAATATTTCACTGGATGTTTTCTTCATTGTCTTCGTTAATCACAACATTTCCTAGTAATAATAAAAAGGAATACAGCTTCGTATAACATCTTTGTCATCTAAGTGTGCAGGATCATAAGTCCTTCAAGGAACCATCAAAGCTTTTTGAGAGTATGGTAGTTGTTGGACTTCATCCTAACTGTGATGTTCGAGCGCTTGAAAAGCAATACATTGGCAGGAAGTCTGAATTTTCTGGGAGACTGCAGGGTCTTGGTTGTCAGAGTCAGTCTCGCACAGAACCCATTCTTGAGCCTCAGGTGAAATTTTATGTTAACAAAGTGTTGAAAAGCTTCGTATTTTTCTACATGGGCAAGTTATCTATAATTTGTTGTGATTCTTTGTGCTCAACTTCCAGGTCCTGTTTGTTTACCCCCCAGAGAAACAGCCACCGCATAAATACAAGGATCTTCTATCATTTTGCCTCCCTGGAGGTGTAGAGGTTGGTTTCATTCTCTGTATTTTACTTATTAGCTGGTTTTCTTTGCTTTGTTGGTTCCTTCTTAGTAACTTATGATTTTATTGCTCATCTCCTCGTAATTTTTATGCATGTCTCTTCACTTTTTTTTTCTTCTTTACTGAAATTTACATCAGTAATAATTTTTATTGAAGTTGGCTTACTATGTTATGAATGAATTTCCATTGTAATTGTGATTTTAGGTCCGTGCTGTTGAAAGAACTCCTTCATTGAGTGAGTTGAATGAAATTCTTCTGAGTCAGGTATTCATGCAACTTGTTGATGTAGAATTCTCTAAAGTACGAATTATCTATGCGCATATGAATCTTCAAATCTTCTTAGTCATTATTTTTTTTTTAAAAAAAAACAAAACTAGTTCTGGTTAGTGACACAATTTGTCTCAGTAATTTCCAGAAATTGATGAGGAGAAAGTGAATAACTGTTTCCTCTGCTATTTCAGCACCTTGTCAGTTGACCTAGTTTTGCCTGTAAATGTCTCCTACAATGTTGTCATTTCTACTTCTTGGGCTGGTTACACGGACTGCTTCTCAATGTTAGCCCTTAGCTGGTTTATATCATGTTTTGTCTTGATGACGTGCCCAATTAATGCCCTAGTTACTATTTGACACGGTCTTCCTCTTTTGGCTGAAAGCTGGCTGGTTAAAATTATCATAGCTGACGAAAGATCCTAATGGATCACGTCATTTGATCTTTCTGCTTAGGATTTGCAAAGGTCCTGTGTGCATTGTACTTCAGAATATGCTTGTTGCTGAATAGAAATTTTCAATTAGCGTTGATCCTATGCAAATCTTGCTCATCATGGTGTTTATTTTGCAGGAGCACCTTAAACAAAGTGATCTGTCTTTTGTATTCCGGTTACAGGTATTCTTTGATGTCATGCTGCTATTTTCTAATTCCTGCAGCATGAAAAACTCTTTATGAATCATAATTTTTACTCTAAAAGTGGGATACAAGTGTATGATTACCATTGATTCATCCATGTTTTACTATTATGAAGTTGGCAACTTTTGGGATTGATCTGCATGATGCAATCTTCAATTTTCTTTATGCCCAGTTGGGCATGGTAATGAAACTATCTCTTCGGTGTTGCTATTGCTTTTGCATCTTAATGCTTCTCAATGACCCAAAGCTTTAGTTTGGCTGTGTTTTCCCTGTATGTGCCAGTAAGCAGCTAATTTTGTATCACTCTGTCAGATGTGGATAAACAGTGTTTTTGACCTCTTTAGCTTTGGAAAGCTTGAACTCTCTCTCGTCTTCTGTAATGATTGGATGGTCAGGATTTTAAGGAGTTGGGCACTTTGGTCTGGTTATTCTTATATTCCTGGCATGGTGTCTGCCTTTTTAAGAGTTTGGCATGTTTTCTCTGACTATTGAATACTGGATGAATTTCATATGTTAGGTAGATTTAGGCTGTTTACAAGATGCATGGTAATGAATGTTAAATTAATATCTATATGTTGCATTTTTTTTTCTTTTTTTCCTGAACCTTCTATTTTCGTTCCAGGTTGCTGATAATTCGACGCTGTATGGGTGCTGTGTGTTAGTGGAAGAAATTGTCCAGAAACCCTCTGGATTGCTTTCTATGATTTCTGATAAGCAGTCTTCATACTCATCTCTAAGCCGTCATGTACTAATTACACGCAGATGTTACTGTATTCTTTCAAGGCTTCCATTCTTTGAATTACATTTTGGTGTACTAAATAGGTGGGTTTGCAACAACATGTGATCAAGTTCCTGTTTCTCATATTCAATTTGAAGTTCCTGTTGTCTGTTAGCTAAATGTTAATGTAAAATGTTCAGGATAAAATTGTTCATTGTCCATCAAAAGAAAAGATAAAATTGTTCATTGTCCATCAAAAGAAAAATTATATTGTCGTTAATTTTAAGGAAACTCCTTAGAGTGCTTATTTCAACGAATATTGTAGTTGATATAACATCTAAAAGACTAACAGAATTTAGAGTGAATGATATCATTACAATCGTTTATCATGTTGTCATTTTTAAAATTTTATTTGCAGCATCTTCACAGAAGAAAGGTTGGAACGGTTGATGAAAGATATTGGTGTGTTAGACTTGGAGTACTTAGAGGATCACGTTGAGCAAGAAAAATTAGATGATGATGTAGATTCCATCCCTATAAATGAAAGAGGTCTAGAAGAGATGCTGGATGGAACGTTGGAAGTTTCCCAGTCAAGCTTTAGAGATGCTCCATCTGGAGGTGCTGCTGATAACACGAGTCACGTGGAGCATCAAATTCTTGAGGGGCACAATCACTTGTTGAACAAAGACATTAATGATAATGCTGTTGCTCCTGTTGATTGTGACATAGAGATGCTTTCATCCAGGAGAGAATATGGTGATGAAAATGCTGAAGATCGTCACGTTTATGGTGATGATTTTGCAAACAAGCAAGCTGGAGAAAAACATTTACCCAATGCTGTTCTTCCTCTCTTGCGCTTTTGTCAGTATGAAAGTTCCGAATCTTCTTCCAGGTACAAAATGCATTTCCAAAATTATGCGTATGCATTCATCAAAAGGGAATCCGTGTCATTTCTCGAATTTGTTCAGAGAGAGATTAAGTTTCCCCTTAATGTGCATGCTGACAAGATCTGGCTCCTTATCAGTAGCTCGGTTAACCTAATTTCTGCCAAATGAGGCTTACTGAATTTCTGCGACTGTCAAATGTTCTATCACCATACTGACATTATCCAGTTGTCACTCTGAAATTTGAAATTCCTCTTGATTGTCTTTAGGGTGTCTAATGGCCCGTCCACCTTGAGTGCATAGACTTTATTTATACAATGGTATATTTTCTTTTAATCTAGTGTAAGTTGGTAACACGCTAGCCTTTTGTGTTACACATACTTAAATGTATGTCTGTATTGTAAGTGCTGTAAGGAAGCCCTTTATGCAGCTTTCAGGGTTCTCCTTGTGAAGATAGAAATTTTAGGAGCGATGTGGATGATACAGAAACAGATGAGGCATCCTTTTCTGGCCAGGAGGATTCCAGTGACCACATTGATATTCTTGAATGGGCTAAGGTCCTAATACATTTTGTTTTGGATGTAATTTACTATATGTTTCTAGGAGGTTATTCTGTTTAACTGGCTGCTTCTGGGTGTTGCTAATATTCCTTTGTTTTCTAGGCCAACAACCATGGATCATTGCGGATACTATGTGAATACTACTGGTTACATTGCCCCACTAGGGGTTCAACGCTTAGATTTCATCCTTTGGAACACCTTCATCCCTTGGAATATTGTAGACCAGATGAAACAGTTTTACATATTGCTGGCTCAATTGTTGACTTGGGATCATGCAGTACAAGTCTGGAATTTGCAGAGGTAGGTACAACGGTCAATTTGTGGAATTGGCTACTTATTATTATAATGATTTGTGACTATTTTCCTCCTAACACCGATAGTTTTACTGAATGCATTTAATTTTTCCCAGCACTGATTGTTGTAATTAATGCATTTATCCTAAAAGAACTGCATCCCATTGATGGTGCTGTTTATCAGGCACACAGTGCTTTTATGGCAGAGGAGGAAGCGCTTGCGTTATCTACTTGGGCTGTTGCATGTGTATGTGGATCCTTGCGACTTGAAAATGTATGCGTACTGTGCTTTTTGTGGTTGGCATGCATGTATATATTAATTATAATCATCCAAAAGTCTTGACCGAAAACTGACTATGGGCAGTAATTTTCCATGCATGCAGGTGTTAGCATTATTCGCAGGAGCACTATTGGAGAAGCAGATTGTGGTTGTTTGTTCAAACTTGGTATGTGTACCTACAATCATTTTTTGTTTTTTTTGTTTTTTCATTTTTCCTCTGTTGAATTTATGATACAAATGTTGGATTAATCTGGTCCCATCTATAGGACATGTAACTTGTGGCAGGCTGCACTAGACAGCCTCCAGAACAGGTTACATCTCTCAGTTGTTATAATGTGTCTTAGTGACATGTACGAGCTACTAAGCATGAATGTACCCTTTCAGTACAGTAACATGCTAGATCTTCAGAAACTAATTTGAATTATTAAGCGTGCTCTTTAACATAGACATTGTGGTTCTTGCAATTTGTTTTTGTAAACTTTTATTGCTCTATTATGCAGGGAATCTTATCTGCTATAGTTCTATCAATTGTCTCTCTAATCCGGCCCTACCGATGGCAAAGCCTGCTAATGCCCGTATGATTTCTTTTTGCCTTTTTTTTGGTTTCTTGGGGTGAATATTTTCAATGTCATAACCCCGTCTTGTGCTATTTTTCATCATCTTAAAATTTTCAGATTTTACCAGATGACATGCTGGACTTTTTGGATGCCCCTGTTCCTTACATAGTGAGTATTCGGCTTTGTATTTTTACGTATCTGAAAGTTATAGTATTGCTATTTTCCTAATTCAAACATTCAAATTTTGTTTGGACTATGCATTTGTTGTATACTAGGTGTAGCAGTTCTTTTCTCTTTTGCCAGTTAATGGCTTGAAAACAACACATTGGATGAAACTTCTTAAAGCTGCCAATGGTCATTCCTGATGAATCTTTTAAGATAGCTATTTTCAGAAAGTTAAAAAAAAAAAATTTATATGGGTTTTTGCCTACAGAAACCTTTTCAATATTTGTTTAAGCAGCATAGAGCATTTGAGGACTGACTAAATACTATATCATCTTGAACACTTTCGTACTGTTTTTAGCTAGTATGACTTTTAAATCGATTAATGTGTCCTTATATGGTTACACTTACGTAGGTTGGTGTCAAGAACAAAACAAATGAGGTGCAGTCAAAGTTGACCAATGTTGTTCTGATTGATGCTAATAAAAACCAGGTTTGCAACCCCTATGAACATGAGATCTAGTTCTACAACTTTCTCTTTTTCCCTCTCCTCAGTTTTGCTTTCTCTTTTCCCATTGAGCAGGCATTCTTTTGTTTTTAAATTTAGAAGTTGTTTTCATGGTGGCATTGTGAACATTTTGATGCACTACCTATTATTGCTATTCAAACAACTTTGAGTACTTGTATTGTGGGCCATAAATCATTTAACCTTGTGTCATAGAACCTGTTTTATCTATGCTTTATTTTGGAAATTTTGGTCTGATTGCCTTTCTTTTAACGGTCTTGTTACTTTTTCTTGTTATTATAGAGAAGAGGCTAGTATTTGTACCTCAAATACCGTGCGCCCCCCCCTCCCCCCCCCCCCCCCCCCAAAAAAAGAAAAAAACAGTTTAAAGGTCCTGGGGTGGCCATCTGGCCAAAGCCCATAATTTGATCTGAGAACCTTCTCTCACTGTTTACATTAACCAATTCATTTTCTGCAATGGCCTTTTGTTCCTTCCTGTTAAGGTGATTGTGAGTCACTTCACCTCCAGTCCCTATATAGTCATACTGCTTGGCACCTATTGACGGTGCCCCATATGGTGATTTGAAGTTGCATAGCTTGGCTTTAACTTAGTGCAAAAGATGCATCTGTGTAGAATACCGATTCAAGCTTTTCACATGCATGTTAACTCTTTCAACAATTATGGTTTGCAACATATCATTGTATTTATTGCATGGATAATTTGCTCCTTACACCATAACTATCTCTTTACACTAGAATCTTTAACCTAGTCCTAGATTTCACCTCTATTGAGATTGACCTCTTTTGGAGAAGGAGTGGGATGTTCTTATGCCACTTGGTGAAGCATGTACATTTTTCACCTTCTTCTGGCATCCCCTTAGATATGCTTGTTTATCATCTACTTATACTGTTATACGTTTCTTTAGGTTCCCTTGTTTGTCTTTCCCTAAATGTGCTTCTTTATCATCTACTTATGCTGTTTGTCATTTTTTGGTCCCAATGTTTATGTCTTGTATTGTTTATGTTTTTGGGTCCATGTTTTATGCATGTAATTTACATAATGACCTTGGTGGTTTAATTTATCTATTAGGTAAAATCACCAAACATTCCACAACTGCCCAAACACAGGGAGTTGTATTCATGCTTAAGTCCTTACCATGCAAAGCTTGTAGGAGAAAGTTATTTGGCAAGAAAAAGGCCAGTCTACGAATCTACGGATGAGCAGGTGTGATTCTGCTCGATTATTTTTTTTTCTTTTTTCTATATTGTGTCCTTGGCCTCTCTATAAAAGACTCTTTTTTAAAATGCAAAGTAGATTTTCATGTCGTGTTTATGTTTAGTTCTGCCGTTTGTTGCATCTTTGTATTTCTTTGTTAGTTTCAGAACTAGATATGTTCCTTTTTATGAACCAAATTTCTGTATTTGGTATGATGTTCTGGGTCTTCACAATAAACTGTAGTTGCATGAATGTTCCTTTCAAGGTTAAGGGAGATCTTCTGCCTGTCAGCTTCATTTGTAGCCTTACACGGTTCGTGATGCCATTTGCAAACCAGCTGATTATGTTTCTGTGCCTCTATCTAGATGACCTCATTTGTTTTGTCTTACCTAATGTGATTAGGGATAAACCATAGTAAAGAGATAGTTGATTGCTCAATGCAGTAACAGGAAGCAAGCCAGTGCCTTTTATCCTAGCTATACTTAATAGAAGGATGCGATTGATTGTCCATTTTGAGTATCAATTTCCTACTACCCCATCTGTGGATATGACAGCCCTCATGGATCTTATGAGTCATCATTTTTAGCTGTTGTGATCTATTAACCAATCAATGCTTTGATGATATTTTGCTGTTAGTTTTTTGCTTCATAATGACATTGACCAGTGTTTTCAATAACTGACTAATAACCACTTTGTGTGTGCTTTTGTGTTTTTTTCCCCCCGCTTTGTGTATTTGTTCCAGGTCGAAGCGGCCAAGGGTTTTCTAGAAGTTTTGAGATCTTATTTGGATTCACTTTGCCATAACCTGCGATCGCACACAATTACCAATGTACAATCCAATAATGATAAGGTTGGTGTCATTTTTTTTTCTTGAATAAAAAAAAATAAAAAATTGCTGTCTGTTTTATGCCAGGGTGTTAATTGGCTGTAACAAGAACAAAACCTAAAAGAGAGCATAAAATCAACTATTACCTATGGTATTTTGCTTAATTGATCAAGAGGCACCTGGATGGTTGGAGGTCCTGAAACATTAGACAAACTCACAGGAATATGTAAATTCGATAATATATAAAGATTCTCCCGGGAGTCTAATATTAATGGCAGGAGGCTTCAAGTTATCTAAGATGTTACCAGTCAATCCATGTCTGGTATTTCTTGGTTGTGCGCACTTAAACTTTACTGTTACTGCCATTCCACGGAGTCCTCAGAGTCCTGAGATTTACGTCTCCATTTTTGGCAAGCGTATCTTTGCTCCTACATTGGCTTTCTGACCTCTGTCGTCTCACACGAGTTCTGGGCTTAATACCTTTATAATTAAACAGCAGTTAGAAATGTATTTCATGTTGTAACATTCCCTTTGCTTCTAGGTATCATTGCTCTTAAAGGAGAGTTTCATAGACTCTTTCCCTAGTCGTGATCGACAATTTATGAAGGTGCGTTCACTAACAATCTTAATTCTTCACCTAATTATTTTGGATCTTTGCGCTTAAAATTGTGTTGATACGGGACTTCATATTAAGCTGTGGAGGACAGTAGAATCCCAAAGCAGACTGATTTACCTCTCTCTTTTTTGTTGTGCCTAAGCAGCTTTTCGTGGACACACAGCTCTTCTCTGTACATACAGATCTTGTTCTTTCCTTTTACCAGAAGGAGTAATGATGTGAAGTTGTATTTATCTCTCGTGCCTTGACTGCGAGCTCGGTGTTTGCATAACCTTCTTGGTCAAGTGTTGAATTATTCAATTTTCCTTTTTTTTTTGGTCTAGATGGAAGGCATAGCCCATATTAACATGGCATCCAGGCCCGAGTTCTAGACCTTGGGCAAATGGGGTGGGACATTGGCTCACAATGGGCAAGATCATTCGCAATATAGTGATAGAGAAAATTTAGATTTAGAGTGTAATACTTTTTTTTTTTTTGACAGGAAGAGTGTAATACTTATAGTGTGTTACTCGTGTTGTCAAATTTTCTCAATAAGTAATGGTGCTCATTTTCCCTTTCTTTAAATTGTCCATATTTAAGATCTAATTAAAAGATATGCTTGATCTTGTAAGCTTTGGTTGAATTATGCAGTGTGATTGTACGAATATAGATAAAGAAAGCAGAAAGTGGAGTTGATTATGTTTTTCGAATGGTTTGAGTGTTTTGTATTCAACAATGTATTAGGAAATCCTTTAGATTGTAATTTACATAACAAGGTAATTCTCTTCTTTCCGTATCCACATCCTTCCCCCCAACTACAGGGTTCCCACACCGCTGCGTTACCACAGTTTCAAATTTCTCATATTTTGCCATCATATTGGCATAGAATGGACTTTTGTTTAAGCTTTATTTATATGTTGCTAAACCAATTTGGAGCCCCAAACCTATTGCATGTGTGATTGAATGTGCGTTACAATTGCATGTATGTAGAGCTCTTAGCTGAAACTGATTAACATTAACGTGACGATGCAAGTATGGGCGCGTTAGCAACGCTGAAGGTAGGTTTCGGAATATTCAAATCTAGGATCAGCTGCATTAAAAGTTGAAATGTAACGTAGAAATATGCTTGTGATGTAGAATTTTCTTTGGAGTGAATTAGACAGAAAACTATGTGGGCGATAAAATACATCGAATCAATACTGACTGGTGCTAACGGTTTCTCCTCGATGGGAGTTAAATTAAGTTACAAGCATTTCTATATAGTTTCGTTTAAACAGTATTAAAATAGCAATAATTTTATTTAATGTAATAATTTATATTTTTTTCTTATTTTTTTTTTGTATTCAACAATGTAATAGTTCATATTATTTTTTTTTAAAACCCTTTAAAATTTCCTATGAAAAGCTCAAAGTTTTTTCTTTTTTTTTCGGTCAGATTAGTAGCTATTGCCTTACAAGAGAGCAACGTGCAACAATCACAGCTTTAAACCCCTGGGCCATTGAACACTCGATGCACCTCCAAATTCCCTACGGCAATAGTACGATTGTTCCTCCACTTCCATATCCACCAACACGCAGTGGAGAAAAGCGCAGGTCTGGCCGTTATTTCAGGAACCCCCAGATCCCCCGTAATATTCAAGCATAGCCAGTCTTTTAAACGACCATGAAAAAATTGAGCTTTAAAACATGGAGCCACTAGTGAGCCCCAAAGTCGCGCCGCTGAATCACAATCTCATAGCAAATGTAAAATAGGCTCGTCATAAGTCTGACAAAGGCCACACAAAGCAGACTACGTAAATCATCGGTGACACTTCTCCAGATTTGTCATGAGATTGCCCTTTGCTACTTGCCACATAAAAGCATCGTACACGTCCTGGGGCATGCAACTTCCAAATTCCACCAAATCTTGTGTCCCACACAGGTTGAGAAGCTAGTGGTAAAAAGAGAATTACAAGCTGCTTTCACGGAAAAGCTCCCATCAGTGGGCCCACTCCAACTTAGTCTATCCAAGCTGCCAGCTTCCGTATTCAGCATAACAGCACCCAAAGCCCCCCCCCCCCCCCCCCCCCCGGTTTTTTTTTTTTTTGGTTTTCGGTCAGGTTATTCCGCTTGGATTGGGCTGAGTCTGCCAAGCATGAAAGTAGCTTGTGGGCCTGCATTAGCCTTGGTGGTTTCCATCTGACCATGTGCGACTGGTTCAGGTCTTGTGAAAACGTACACCAAAGAGAGGAGTAAAGAGAAGGCCCGCAACAAAGAGAGGACAGTCCATGCATTCAGGTTCTCGTCGGAGTTAGGTGGGCTCCCAAGATGCCCACTTGGGCCGAAGTGTTTGAGATTTGGATCAAAGGCCGCCTTCACCAACCTGTGTTGGGCACACATCGGGCTGCAACAGGAGAGACTCCTCAAGACAATAACAAATAAATAACGTCTTTCAGGTGACATTCTAGTGATTTAAATTTAAAATTTTTATTTTAGAAATCCTGAATTTAAATCCTGGGAAAGGAGGGGCAAGATTTATAAGAGGGAAGAACTACTTCTATTGTGTAGCTCACGGCCTAATGAGCTTCCTAATGGACAAAAAAAATAAATAAATAGCAATGTAAACCAAATAAATAAATAAATAGCAATCTCCTTCAATGCAAGGTGCGTTTGAAATTAGCATCTTGTCCTTGGTTTAATTTTTCTTTTTGACCGATTATGATATTAAGTCGTAAATTATATAATAAGAATAATTTTTATTATTCTTATAAATCTCATACTCTATTTTAAAATTAAAATTTAAAATATCACAAATAGAGAAATATGTTTTTAATCACTAGACTGTTTTCATTGTCCTTCTAACACAAGTCAAATTTAGCAACACTGGTGGAGAAAAAAAAAATAAGTCAAGATCTTGAATCTTCACAGCATCTCCTTCGAAGTAAATCCTTGACCACTGAAAATTTTTTTTTGAAGCTGCATTTACTTTCAAAATTTTTCAGCCAAAAACCCTGGTCAAGATTGTAAATTCAAGGTGAATCCGTGACCATAAAACACTTGAACTAAGCATCTTACCAAAATATTTGCTCTAGTCAGTCAAATGTTTGTTACTGAAGGTACGGTTTTTACGTGGGAGGCAGTGAAATAATGTTAACTATGCTGGTCCAAAAACTTGCCTATTTGGAAAAATGGAAAGGGAATTTATTCAAGAAATGCACCTGGAAGGATGTTCTTTCCAAGTGGGGCCTTTTTTACTGAAAAAAAAGATGACTTTGCATGTGTTGGAGTCTGGCAAGAGTTAAACAACAGTGTCACAGAGAAGAGCAGTAGAGCACTACTTTGTACAACCCCTGCCACTGCCAAACTCACAAATACAAGAATGGTTCCTAGGGGACTTAAATGAACCCAACAAAATCAATGCCCCCCAGCCTCTCTTTCCTTGTTTCCTCGAAAATCCCTTTTTTTTTTTTTTTTTAAACATTGAAATACTTAGTAGTTACTTTATTAACAATTAGCAAGGAGAAGATTGCAGGTCAATAGACATGTACGCGGATTTGAAGACACCACAAAAAAGCAAGTCCCCCTATTATTCCCACTTAAATGTGGTTATGTTAAAGAAGTTGGAATTTAAACCCCAATTTTCTCAAAGACCACAAAAACTTTGTATTAGATGAACTAGTCCAGTTAGGTTCCTCGAATATCCTTCTCCCCGACTTTCTCCTCCGTCTTGGAGGTTGAGATGATAGCATTCGGCGATGTAGATTATAGAATACTATAACAACATTTTATTTCCCAATAACATTTCCTTTGAGTGATAATTTATAAGATACGTAATTAATCTAATAATATCAGATAATTTATCAATTTTTAATTTTTTTAAATTTAATATATTTTTTTACAATCTAACGATTTATATCATTACATGTCTATTACGCTTCTATCTCTGCATTGTTATTTAACTTTTTCCTTTGTGGATTGCAAAGAAGTTATTTGGCCCAATTTCGCACCTATAACGAATTGACCGCAGTGCACCCAAAATCTAGGACTTGACAGTTTCTTTTGTGTTTGAAAGCCTCTTGCAATGACATGCCAACGCTCAAGGCACATGAGAAGGTCGCAGTAATTAAAGCAAGAAAATGAATCTCTTCAGTTCACTGATCTAGGCAAGAAGGCAATCCAAGGCAAGACACGGAGTTAATAACAGGAAATTAAACTAAGCCATTGGTTGAATCACTCGCTATGCAAACATAGAATGTTTGAAAGGAAAAAAAAAAAAAAACACCAGCCCATCTCAGTGTGATGGCTAATTGAAACAAAACAAGACAAAGAGACCTTGTTCTTTTTTTTTTTTTTTTTTTCCTTTAGTTATGGAGTCTTGCCTTTTTTTTGTTGGGAGGGAGAAAGGGAGGGAGATTACTTAATTAATAGTTATGAAAAGGTCAAACGAGTGGGGGGTCTGAGGTAAAGGAACAGAAAAAGGAAAAGCAGTAAAAGCTGAAACGGTACAATCCCCTCAGTGCAGGCCAGTATTTTTTTTCAGATATCAGAGACTCAGAATACCCCAACTCCTCTCCTAATCTTATTATAAAAAAGATACATAGACACATTTAAATAAATACGTAATAAATATATAAAAATTTATATTATTAAATTAGTAAAAATTTATTAAATTTTAAAAATAAAAAATAGATAAATAGTTTAGATCACTGTGTGTTTACTGCATATTCTTCTTATCATGTCAACCGTAGTGGGCCTCATTTATTATATATTATAAAATTTAAAAAGTAAAAGAAAAAAAAAATGAAGAGCACTTATCCTTTTGGTTTTTTGGGTTTTACCATATTAGTGTGGTTTAATTAATATTAAAATAATAGTACAATTTAAATAATATTTATTTATATATTTATATTTTTAAAAAATTTAATATTTTAATAATTTAAGTTACTTTAATCTCATATAAATTGTTCAATAAATTTGATGAAGTATTTTCTTTGTTTTTGGTTCGTTTTAGTGCACCATCTCATCTTGTTTGTGGGTTTCCGTAGATTTGTCAGAGACAAGAGCTGCTGCACTGGCAGCTCAGCTGCAGCACCACAGGCAACAGAGAGGTGCAGTCATAATATTAAGCAGCAGCAGCAGCAGGGAGAGAGAAAAAGAGTGTTTGTGTGTTTGTGTCAGCACTGTAATCAGAACCATTAGTTTTATCCATGTACAGAAGATTCTGCAGCTCAATGGTCCCTGAAATAAATATGCATCCCTATTCTAAGCTCCAGCTCCATCAGTCACCACCAGCCATATCAACAACAGGTTAGCTCAATAAAAAAAAACAAAAAACAAAATAAATCAAGTAAAACTATACAAATATATTTTAATAAAATATTTTAATAATACATAATTAATTAAATAATATTTATTACATTATTTATAATTTATTTTTTAAATTTAATATATTTTTTATAATTTAATAATATAAACCATTAAATACTTACTGCGTCTCACTTATGCGTTTATGAAATTAGTAACCTGCTTCCTCCCTACATTTGCCTTTGCGACCATCTCTCTTTCTCTTCTTCCTCTTTCACTTCGCTTAATTAGGTTCGAAAGAGTTCACTTCTTTTCCATCTTCCATTCTTTTCTATTCTCTTTGGGACAAGCTTGCTTTTTTAGTTCTACGATGATGAGTGGAAGAACCAACAGGTTTCCCTTTACTGCAGCACAGTGGCAAGAGCTTGAGCACCAAGCTCTAATCTTCAAGTACATGGTCTCAGGCATTCCCATTCCACCTGATCTCCTCTTTACCATCAAGCGAAGCTGCTCTGACTCCCCAATTTCTTCCAATCTCTTTTCTCGCCAGCCTCCACACAGTAATTAACCCACAACTCCCCATTCATTTTTTGTTAAAAAAAAAAAAAAAACTTAACTTTGTTTCTTGGGTTTAGCTGGAATAAATAGCTGTTTTGTTTTGTTTTGTTTTGTTTTTTTTTTTAAATTTTTATGTGTGTGTGTTAGTTGGATGGAGCTGTTTCCAGATGGGTATTGGGAGGAAAATAGACCCAGAGCCAGGTAGGTGCAGGAGAACAGATGGAAAGAAATGGAGGTGCTCAAAAGAAGCATACCCAGATTCCAAGTACTGTGAAAGACACATGCACAGAGGCAAAAACCGTTCAAGAAAGCCTGTGGAAGTTGCTGCAACAACTCAAACAACAACAAATCCATCAACAACAGCACCGCCACCCAAAAATCCCTCTCCATTATTCTTAACCCCCCCACCCTCTCATTCTCTTTCTTTTCTCAACCCTGATCATCCTACTTACCATGCACAACCTGGTACTTATCATACTAATTATCTCAACCCCCAGTTTCTGTCCTCAAATACATCTTCTTGCAGACCTCCTGGAATTGGTCTGTCGCTTCAGGACAACTCCACTAGCCTGATTTTGGACTCTGGCGGCTCTTGTTCACTGGCTAACACAAATTACAGGTTCCTCTTATTTATTTGTATATTTATTTATTTATAAATCTTTATTGACACTTGCCGGGTTATATGGATTTTGCTTTCTCTCAAGATCAGTGTAGATTGCCTGGCCTAACTCGAATAAAAAGTTCAAGCAAATCTCTGTCTATAGGCATCACCCCATTTACCCATTTTTTAGATCAAATAAATCTTTGTTGATTAGACCTGTCTAATTTTCTTAATCTGTTTTGTTAAAAAATTAAGAAGAGACAGGAATGTTTATGGGCTTAAAGAGGAAGTTGATGAGCATGCATTCTTCTCAGAACATTCTGGTTCTATGAGAAGCCTGTCTGGTTCATCATCTTTGGATGATGCTTGGCACCTCACTCCACTGACAATCAGTTCTTCCTCTTCTTCTTCTCCATATTCTTCCAAGCATAGGGGCTTGTCTGGTTTACGGCAAGAGTACTCTTACCTCCAGCTTCAAAGCTTGAGTGATCATGATAATACTCCTAAGCAGCATAAGCAGTATCAACTTGGCAATCTTCCGGGAAGTGACAGAGAGGAGGAACAGCAAAAGACTGTTCATCGTTTCTTCGATGAATGGCCACTCAGAAACAAGGATTCATGGCTTGATTTGGATGACAAATCATCAAACAGTGCATCAATTACGACAACAAGGCTGTCCATCTCCATTCCCTCCTCTTCATCTGACTTTCCCATCTTCAATTCCAGAACCCATAATAATGGTAATTGAAAAGACCTTGTCTTTTAAACGTACGCTGGTTCTTCGTAGCCTACCTCCTGCTACTTATCAGACCACACTTAGTCTGACAACACCATTTTGTTTTGCAGATGCTTGAGTTTTCAGTGGCGGGGGCTTCTAATGTTCAAGCCAAAAATGTACTTACGTGGTGGGGTTCACTGCTTTAGGCCTAAGGACTGCTAGATTTTTGATATACGTTGTGTGTTTATTTAATGAAAGCATCCAATGCAATATTGCCGTGCCTTCTGCTTTCTTTATCCTATTATTTTCTAGTTCACGTTATAGATCTCACACGTAGAATGCATAGCTTGGCCATATCTGTTGTATTGACAGCTAAAGATAATGATGTGCAAGTATCTTTGTTGGTTGGTTCATTGCTGCTTTCAGTTTTAAAACATTTGCCTAACGTGCTGCCTATTGCAGAGATTGCTGATGGTTCAAATGGCCCCCCCTGGATTTGCCAATTTGTCTTTTTTTCACCTTCATTGAAAGCACATCCCATTTAAGTGTCATTCTTTTTTCTTTTTTTTATTTTTTTATTTTTTTAACGTTTCTTTGAAGAGAAAGATAAATCATTTCATTAATGTTAGAAAGGCTATTTGTGCATTAAAGAAAATGCATGGACAAACCCATCACAGTTAGAGTCTTAAGGATGCAAGCACCTCCAATAATTTGAAACAAATTTTTTTAAAAAAAGAAAAGAAAAGAGAGAAAATACATGCTGTTGAGATATTCTTAATACCAAACTAGCAACGATGTTTTTTTTTTTCCTTAATAAAATAGGAGAGTGTAACAACCCACATATCTACTAGTGAGAATTATCTGCTTTATTGTGCAAGGTAAGTAAACATCACTGCACTGAATTACAGGAATAGCACACTCTTTTAGGGGCATCAAGGTTTCTAAGCCACTCCCACAATTGTAGGAGGCGAATGTCTATTCAAACTCATCAAATGGCTTTACAAGAATTTGAATCAATGACCGTATACGTTTAATCCCACCAAATCACTAGACCATAACAATTATTGGTAAATTGCAAAGATGTTTATAACACTCTGGAGCATTAATAGTTAATAATATTCACCACATTTGACAGTTTCAACAACAGAAAGGAAGGAAAGAAAAAGAGGTAATTCTCTTTTATGCTTTTACTTTCTTTCGAAAACCAAAAAGTTCTTTTAACAATTGTTAATGTGCAACTGCTTCCGTTTTCATTATTTTCGACGAAGAAAAATGTTTGTAGTTTTTTTTTCCTTCAAAAATTCTGCAAGCTTTTATTTATTTCTTTTTAAAATCTCTAATACTTTAGAGTTTTAAAACGCTGGTATTTGAACATGGGGAGTACTTCAGCAAATGGCCCAGAATGGCAACTTCATATACCAACGCCCATTTGAATGAACTCACATCACCATTATAACTAAAATGTAAAACTGTTCTCAAAGTCTCGAACTTGTGAGACGAAAAATTAGGTATATAAAGAAAAAGCAATGTAAAAATAATACCTTTTCCTCGCTTGTGAGAAAAAAGAAGAAGAAGAAGGTTTTTAAACCTTTTTTCCTCCGATGTGTTCAAATTTAATTGACTCTTCTCCCGTTTCATCTTCATTAAAAAAAAAAAAAAGATATCTTATTTACTATGCTTGGAGAAGCAAAGAAGGGAAAGGACGAAGTTAGAAAAATTCTTGATGAAATTTTGGGCTAAATGCATGTAATTCTCTTGTGGTTTAGTTATTTTATATTTTACCTTCTGTAATTTCAATTTAAATAATAAATTTTTTATAATTTTCAATTTTGACAATCAACTTCCTCAATCAAAATTTTGTTAAATTTATTAATAGAAATTGACTAAAAATTACATTATTTTGTAATTATTAATTTTTTTCTCAACCAAAATTATAAAATTATGTCATATATTTCTCAAATTAAATTTTTGTTATTTTTAGTGTACTATGTATGCCAATATAGAGGTGTTTGAGAGAGTTCCTATAATCAGCTTCTACGTAAGATATTATAAAATTCTTGTGATTATAAAAAAAAGTGTAATTGTAACTAATTTCTATTAATAAATTTGACAAATTGTTGTTCGAGGGTTAATTATCAAATTGAAAACAAAAGAGATTTATTACCTAAATTAAAATCACATAAAGATAAAATACAAGACAAGCAAATTACAAAAAAGTTAAATGTCTTTAACTCTAAAATTTTTTAAATAAGATTAAAGCGATATAAATTATTAGATAATTAAATTTTAAAATATATTAACTGTTAAATATATTAAATAAATTATATAATTACCTTAATTCTACTTTAAAAAAAATAATTATGTAGATAAGTTTTCGATCATAATGGAAAAGGGTCAGACAACAAACAGGGTCAGGTAGAGGCCGTGGCCAAACAGAGCAGTAGCAACTATTTCTGTATCAATTCTGAACCTTCTGGTGGGTATGCGTGGGTCTGGCTCCTGGGCTCTGCTTTGGCTAAGGAAAAAAATGGGAGTTTGAAGTAAGTGCCGAGAGACTTGACTTGTAAAAAGCCTTTCACACTGACTCAGCAGCCAGTAAGGAAAAGAAAAGCAGAACCCTCACTTTACTGTACACTTTTATAAATCCGCTCAGCCTATTACAGAGGCCCCACAAACCCCAATCAGGCCTGACTCTGACAACTCTGTTCTGTTTCTGTCACACTCTGTCATCACCTCAGGCAGAAAAAGGCCCCCATTTCTGACATTACCATTACCTAAACTCCTATTTTTAGATCAATAGTGGACTAGCTTCCCAGCACAGCACTTCAACGGTTATTAAGAACCACTTAATTTCAAATTAAGCAAAATTCTCATCACTTGCATAACTGCAAGCCTCCTACGCTCAGTCCCTTAAACATAAGCTCTAAACCCTTCCATTATTGCTGGTTTAAATAACTTATCAGAAGGTTGAAAATTCTGGTGAAAATTTTAGTACAGACGGATAATAATGAAGTCTCCAAACCAACCGAACAGTCAAAAATATTTGTCAATGGAGACGCATAACTGTTGCTTCAATATTTTTTTAAAAAAAATCATCAGAAAATTGTCTAACCTATTTCTGATATTTAGGTGGGCTCAATAAATCCAGGTTTTATAAGAATAAGAAGGTGCAGCGATGCAAGATCATATACAGGGATGCAGAACAAAGCAAATGCAGACTTTTTACAGTACAACATACAAGGAAGTGAGGAACTGTTTACTTACAAGGTATTTATGGGGAGCACGAAATCACTTACAACAGGATCAATCACTTCCTCGGGTTGCAAGGCATTTGCAATGGTCGAAAAATTCGCAGTTAGCTTCTTCCTATCCTTAGAATGGTTAAAATCAATTAAATTCAATCATCATCGTCAACAACAGCATTTCCATGTAGCCTGCGAGTGCTCTCTCCCACTTCTGCATCACTATCCTGCAACTCAGCAGAATTCTCCCGCACAGGGCTGGATTGTTGTTTCTTCTCTAATTGCTCATCATCTTCATCAGATTCTGACCATGCTTGCCTCCTTTTGCTGGTTGATGAAGGCGCACCCTTCACCGTAAAGATGAAATTGACAAATTTGTCCAAAAAATGG
This sequence comes from Carallia pectinifolia, assembly GCA_037832335.1. NCBI lineage: Eukaryota > Viridiplantae > Streptophyta > Magnoliopsida > Malpighiales > Rhizophoraceae > Carallia > Carallia pectinifolia. The sequence goes on along the minus strand of CM075453.1, from coordinate 7,043,789 downwards.
TAGGAAAAGAATATCTAACATGACTTGACAAATCCAAACAGTTTCTTACGATTACAGCAGATTATCCCCTGGGGCTAACTATTTCATTCCAGACTGAAAGATCCCAACAGCATTGACATATTATTTTGGTTAGCACTAATTAATGAAGTTGCAATAACACATCACTTATTAGAAGTTGACCATGGGCTAGGCGTGTCACTGAGATCCTAACCACCAACCAAATTCATGCAACAATGCATAAACAGTGCAATGCATTCTAAATGGCCGTCTTGTCCTGTTGAGTGCTTTCCCTAGCAAAGATTATATCTTGACTGTACATGATTTTAACAGTGTATAGGTTGAAGATAAACAGACTTTGTATTGTGGTTCAAACCTGAAAACCAAAGCATGAAAGATGAAATACTAACCACTTCATCCTCTGCGTCTGAATCTTCAAGCCCAGCTGCTGCAAGACGTTCCTGAGCATCTTCTTCTCCATTCTCGTCCTGATCATCTATCTGATTCCTGAGTTCCCTGTAGTTAACATTCACATCTTCATCTTCCTGATCTTCATGATCATCCATCGCGTCAGCTTCTCCTTCTTCCATCTCGTGGTGCGACTTTGAGCTCTTATCCTTCTTTCTCCTCTTTCCACCCTTTTTTCTCCTCTTTTCACTTTGCCAGCCCTCCTCATCATCAATCGCAGACCTGTCCTTCCGCTTCGAACCAGGTGTACTGTTCTTCCATTGCTCCTAGTATAATCAAAAGAACAGGGATATCAAAAATCCAAATTCTATATCGAGTGACCACCTTTTTCTTTGGATGTATTACAGTTCTCTTCAACCTCATTAATTTGCAGGTAATATCTCACGTGCCAGAGGAAACAACATTAATGGCGCTGTTGTAATTGAATTCTGGTTATCTGCCAGGAAGAATGAACGCTATAGAAAAAAACGAAGGTTCAATACAACTACTTACTCCACCAATGTGTTTTTCCCTGACAAGATACTTTCAACACAGATGCATGCAATTTCCGATCACTCATTGAATATGCTCTCAATGCTTTTCAAAAAACAAAGAGGTTCAGCACATCTGGATTTTGTTTCATTTTTCTTTACCTTTACACGCTCAAAATTCTCTTCCAGTTGCCGCACACGTTTCAGTTCATCCTCCTGCTTTCTCTTCTCCAGCTGTTCTCCACCGAAAAAAAAAAAAAAAAAGGAATGGGGAAGGCCCATTTAAGTGCTGATATCTTTGGCGACTTGGCATCGCTCGTAAACCTAGATGCATAAGGTATCAAGCAAATTTATGATGGTAGACCTGAAATTTTCTTTGTTCTTCAGCCTTCCGACGAGCTTCCTCAGCCAATGCCATCTGGCGAGCAACTTCTTGTCTCTGCCTGTTCTGTTGCTCCTCACGCTCAGCTGCCTCACGATGAACTTTTGCAGCTTCCAATAAGTGCTTACAGTACTCTACGTGGGTGTTGATTTTCTTCTCATCAAAGCCATGAAACTGAAGGCTAGAAGCAGCAGACAACTGACTAAACAGACGAACAGCATTTTCCAGCTCGTTAACTGTTGATCGCACCTGTGATAACCAAAAAACAAAAATTGGGCATTGGGCTAGAAAACAATTGAAAAAGAGGGAAAGAATATCAACAACTGGCTCTCACCTTGATTGATTGGTGCCTTCATATAGCTTTTATCATCATAAGATAATAGTTGTGTAATCCATAATCCAATATTTAGACTTCCGAAAGACCAAATGGACAACGATGATATGGGATTGTATCAAGTTCAAGCACCCAACTAACGAATTTTCAGCTTAAAAATAACTCTTAGTTTCGTCTTCCAAATCTTTGCAGGACCATCAAAAATTTTTTTGCCTTTAACAAGTTGACCTTAAACAGTTACAGCACGTGGATCCCTAATGCTGGGTAAAGGGGAGCCTCAGTCCCCTACAGGAGGGTAGCACTGTCAAACTGGGTATGCCTACCTTGTCATCACTAGTTTTGATGAGCAAATGATTTTTTGCATAGCTTGTATAAACACAAAACCGGTCTTGCCCTATCTTACAAGGCTACAAGGGCCAAAAAGGCTTCTTCAGGTTTGGTAAAGTTTAGCAAGGTTCTCATTCCACACTGGTTAATCCACAAAACATAACTTTTTCAGTCTTCTCGAAGCATGTATTTGGCTATCTCTCCATTTTCAATACTAAAATACTAAGATCTACAAGCAAAGATGTTAAAACAGATACGATTATATGGCACCTATTTTTTTGTGCCGATATATAAGGACAGAAGAAAAGTTTTAAGCTGTTCTCCTTACATTCAAGAGATCTAAACACTGCTTATATGATATAAAAACGAACCAGACAAAAAATTAACAGTCACAACAACTGACCTCATCTGCTGTTCTCTTCGTCTTTTGTAGTGTGGATGCTGAAAACTTTTGCATGGTTACACCTGCATTGAATCTCAGTATGTAATTTGAAGGTGCCAAGTGGATGGCCCTTAGTAAGGTTTTCTTGCACTCTTGCCACTGTTCAGCTTCATAATTAGTACGGGCCAGGTAGAGGAGAATCTGAGAGTCTGTATTATAGTAGAACTTTCGTAGACAATTCTGATACTGCATCAGTGTAAAGAACACAAGAAAGCAGTAAGAAAAAGAAAGCCAATGTACCTTGCAATATATACATCTACTAGTAGTAGACCCGCGCGATGCGCGAGTTTGATGATATTTGTTGAAAAATTTATTTTTATTTTATTTTATTCAAAAGAAAAAACAAAAAGACATTCCAATATTGAATATTAATTTTTTTAAGGAATTTTTAAACTGTTTTAAAGACATTCTAAAATTAAGTATATTTTTTTTTTAAGGAAAAGAATTTTAGAGTATGTTTTTTTCTTTTCTTCTCTTTTTGAGAAAATTTTATAATTATAAAGATTTAATTAGAATCAAAGTAGTACTATGTAAATCAATTGAACTTTTCTTTGATTACAATTAAATTTATATTAATTAATTTATAGAATCTTAATCCTGATCGTAATATAATTTTGATAATTATAACATATTTTAACACTTTTAATTTGTAAATTTATGAGAAGACGCTCCATGTTAGAGAGAAAAGCTAAGATTTCTCTCAACTTCAACTTTATATGCAGTGTGCAAATTTAATCATATTTATTAACAAAATTATTTTATTTGATTTAAAAAATTTTTAATTTTGAGTATTATTTTTTAGGAATTTTAAATTTTTTTGAGAAAATAAAACAATTTTTTTTTTCTTTTTAAGAAAAAAAAGAAAGATTTGAGAGTATTTTTCTATTTGCTTTTCATTTCAAGAAATTTTAACATAATTATTTTATTCTTTTAAGAAAAGTAGATAAATTTGAGAGATTTTATTAATCTTTTTTCTTCGAATTTAGAGAATAAAATTTTTCTTCTTTCTTATTAATTTCTTTTATTAAAAATTTTTATAATTATAGATATTTAATTGAAGTCAAAGTGGGAATGTAGAAGTCAATAGATTTCTTATTTGATTACAATTAAATTTATACTATTGATTTATAGTATTCTAACTCTGATTATATTAGAATTTTCATATTTATAAGATATTTTAACATTTTTAATTTGTAAATTTATGAGAGGTTGCCACATATTAGAGAGACAAAAGCTGAGATTTTCTCTCAATTTTGGATTTATATACTTACATATAGATATATGGATAAAATAAAAAAAAAAAAGAGGCAAACTAACCATTTTCACAGCCAATGCAAAATTTCCTTGAGCAAAATAAACATGTGCTAAGTTTATCCAGACATCTGGCATCTGGACAAAAATGCTTCCACTTGCAGCCTCTTGGACCTGTCATTGCAAAATGAACAAAAACAAGTAAACAGGAGAAACAGGTATGGAGGCATGTGCACCAGGGGAGAGATAGAACAACCTTGAAAGGCTAACAAAAAAAAGGTAAAATACTTGTCCTACCTGCGTAAAAAGATCTTTTGAGACATCAAACTGTCCTTTTTCTGCCAAGACAACTCCAGCGCCATTTGCAGCATAGAGATTAGATGTATGCTGAACTAGAACCTATGATGCCGAAAGTTTGTGATAAAATCACATTCAGAGAAGTTGCAAGCCATCATCAATGGCAAATTAGCAATGTAACCGTTTGAAAAACAGAAAGAAATAAAGAAGACGAAGAGGAAAACACATAAACTATGGACATCAGCTACCAAAAAAAACACAAAGCTCGCAAACCATCTAAGAAAATTACTTGGCTTAATGCCTGACTTAAAAAAGTTGTCATCACCACAGGTAGATCAATTTAAAAAGCTGAAGCAAAAACACATAAAAGACATTACAAAGCAGTGCTTTGAGGTAGAGAAAGGTCAGACAGATAGGAATCTTGGGAAGAAGATTGGATTCATACCCTTGTGTACAGTTCCTTGGCTTTTTCCAAGTGAGTTGCTTCCAACTTAGGATTTCTTTTCTCACTTCGTAATGCAGCAAAGTAGTTCCAGTTTCCCTTATCAATGCCAAAGAATCATGTAAGAAGCACATTACATAATGAAATTATAGGCAGAATGTCACATGAGAACAGGTGCTTAAAGTAGCCAATCAAGAAGTGGGTGTGGTACAAATTACACAGATATCAGAAGGAGTTCTAAAAGGAAGCATCTCTGATGACTTACACACCAGAGATAGAGTTGCATAAGAATCTTTCCCATCAGTAGCTTCACTAGCAGCACGAAAGGTCTCCTTAGCCTTAACCCAGTCATCATTTTTAAGCTCTAGGTCACCAAGCATAGACAAACCATTTGGGCACTTGTCATTCACCTTCAACGCCTCGTTAACCTGCGAAAGAACTGACTGCTATAAACAGGAAACAATAAATTATTAAAATAAAAGACAATGATAGTAATTTTATTGTGGTGACAATAACCAGTTCAATGCTCAATTGGAGATTATTCCGAGCTTTGGCAATGGCAGCAAGCCGCAGATAAGCATCCACATAGTCTGGAAACTGTTAAAAGGAATGCAAAATTAGTACATATTTAGAACATCATTCATAACCAAACACAGAACAAAAATTGATACATCTGCAACATCATGAAAAGAACACAAATATCTAAAGTGCAGAACGCCAAACTTTAGGAGAAATTCAAGACCATGTTAACTAGAAAACAAAATGAGACCAACAACGGAAGTGTGCTATATATGTATGCATGACTATGTTTACTTTCAAAGAGAGATAAAGGACAAGAATATCCTAAAAAGGCACAAAGTAGTACCTTGTACAAAATGAGACGGTAGAATGTACACGCAGTGTCTGTCTTATGAAACTGCTCAAGTAATCTGGCCAAGTTAAATAGTGCTGTGACTTTATTCCAAGGTAGTTCCACACAAAAACCATCTTCCTCCAATTGATGAAACAATTGCATGTCCTTGTATTGAATAACAGATGCAACGGCATCCGCGGCATAGGTCTTTGCTTTACCATCAAGTAGATCAAGCCATATGCCATCACCAAGAGCCTCCTTAAAAGACTGTAGAGCAAGCTGCAAGCAGCAAGATGCCAAATATCTAAGAATTAGGAAATTATATACAAATGAAGAGGTATCAATTTATCCTAAGTCGAGCAAGACATTTTACCAAAAAAGGGGAAAAAAAAAAGACAATTAGTAACTCAGGGATGCAATACGAGTTTGAGCTCGACAGTTTACACATCTTGGGAGAGGCTGATTTAGCTCATCGGAGAATGCAGGTCAAGGAGAACAAGAACTAGATTATGTATCTTTATTTGCTGCTCGAATAATTATTTTAGACAGTAAACTGAACTTGCATTATGTTTATCGATCCAAAAGAAAAATTAGCCTACCTCAAGCTCTTCCCTTTCAAAATGAATAACTCCAATATTGTTTAGCACTTCTGTTGGAACTTCTTCACCTCCTTTTTTTAGAAGACTGCGTGCCTGGAATAGAATTCAAAGTCAGGGCTACCGGGAGAAAACTCTTGAAGGGATTGTTCTACGATTACAATCACAAGAAGATTGATGGAAAGTCCTTACGGTTTTCAAGGCATCAAGAGCAGCTCCTGTGTCAGATGAGATTAACAATTCCCCCAGATCAAGGAATGCCTATGTAATGATGCGGAATAATTTTTGTTTTTTTTTTTTCAAAGACAAGAAGCCAAAAGTGCATGTTAAAGTAGCAAATAGAAATATTTGTCACATACATAGTAATTTGAAGGAACTTGTAATAAAAAATCTCACATGTTGTAGAGCAAATGGCAACCAGTTGGCCAACGATAAAACAAGCAAGAATGAAAGCAGGAAAGCTAAGATACACAACATATGAATTACAACATAAACATTTTGCATTTTCTGACGTACCAAAATGATTCAGCCTCAAAATAGCAAAATTTTTGACATGGAAATTTTTAATGCATGTAACGGAAAAGGTATAACAATAACATCGACTAATAACCTGTAAGCCATTTTACTTATCATGGTGTTCACTCAAAACAAAAGAAAAAAGATTTGGAATACTTCAAGGCCTGACTTATTGCATTTGACTCCTTGGTGGTTTTGGGTCAGATATGATAGTTGTCTGTTTAGAAGTCCTGAAGCATTATAACATAATTCATCACAATACATCAAAGCAATACTGCCTGTACATAAACTCTAAAGCAGTGGAAAACCTGATAATCTAAGACAACCTATTTACGGGTGAAAACCAGATGATGAGTTCCAGTGAAGTGATTCCAGACGATCTCAGCACCCCACAATTCAGTTCTTGTCTTGGTTAAAATTGACTTTCAACGTCAAAGGGGAAGCATGCTAAGTGTAAAGCCACAAAACTTCAAAGCTACAGCTCAAAAGGACAGGTAGCACCAGTTTTTTTACCTGTGCATCACGTGGGTCAATTTTTGTCGCCTTCCTCAATAATTCCTGGGCCTTCTCAGCCATCCCAAGTCGAGCATAGATGTGACTGATTACCTTCAGGCAACACAGAAAATTAGTTCAGATACTAGTTAAAACAGCTATTTTCACATAAAATTTCAAAGCAAAACAGAATTAACGACTAATGCCAAGCCCTAATTTTAACTCACTTTTAATGTCTCAGAGTTATCAGGGTAAACCTCCAAAACTTTTTCAAAATTTGCTAGGGCATTTTTTGTCTCTCCCAACTTCAGTTGTACTTGCCCCAAACCTGTTATAAACAATCAACACCACAGAGAATAAGGTGTCCAACATCACTAGTCAAAACATCACAAACCTCAGAGAAAGTGTAAGAATCACAATTGCTAACCATAATAAGGAAAAACAAAGTCATTGGGATTATTTGTTTCCTTAACAGATGCCCAATAATACCTTGAAGCTGTTTCATAGTCACCCTACAGTTAAAAGAAATGACATCACTGTTATTAGGACTCAAAAGTTCTAAACTGAAATAATTAGGCATGAATAATTAAGAGGATCAACACTAAACTCTTTGCAAAAGAAGGAAAAATCAATATGTGCAATACTTGCAGAGCATTAAAAAGCTCTTAAAATTGTGGGCCGAAAATGTTCAACCCAACAGTCAAAAGGTGCTAAATTATCAAATAACTAGGGATACAAAACTCCATACAGCTTACTAGCTTTTTTCTAAGGAAAAACATTGCCCCAATGTGAGATTATTACATAGTAGTATCTAGGGGGTGTGTGAAGCATGAAACTTTCCATTTGTTCTCACAGAAAGGTTGCTATAGAGAAGTGATCTGTCACTTCCATAAAACAGTGGAGCAGCTCCGACATTGTGCAAAGGCTCATCCCGATCAAAGGTGAGTGAAATCATGAAGCAGCCATCAAAATAATGTCAAATTGCCAGGCAGCCCTTTAAATATGTCAGAGCAGAAAGTGGAGGAGATGTTGAGGAATTAATTACTATAAAGTTGACTTACCCTATAATTGGGTTAACGAAGAAATTGTGGCAACAATGGAAGCCAAAGGATGAACATTATTTATCACGATATGTGATGTATAACAATTCAAACCGTTTTTTGAAATTTTACCCATAAACCTTGTTGGGACTGGAAACAAATCAACGCATGCCAGGCACTTGGTCATTAACAAAATCAGAGAAATCTTCCAATGGAAATTAATTAAACCCACCTCCAAAAATAATTTTGGCCTATTGGCTTGATTGGACATTAACAAAAATAAAATAAAAAAAAACACACTCAAATTACAATATGTGAAGAATGGTAACTCAAACCTTGCTATGATAAGAACGTGCCAAATTGTAGTAAGAATGTGCCTTAGTTGCACCATGATTTGTTACAGCAAGTGCAGTTTCGGTCAGTTGCTCAACTAAAAAGTGTTGACCAGTGAAGAAAAAATGATTTGCTAGATAATTCAGTGCCATTGAACAGTAGGGATATAACTCAAAAGCCCTCTGCATTTTTTCCATTCCATTCCTCATTCCAGCAGCTGTGCAGATATGATACAGTATCAGAATCACTGACCTCAGAATAGAAAAGAATAATGCGGACCAAAAAAAAAAAAACCACTCAGCAACCTTCATTTGTCTGCAAATCCAAAATTGCAAGAGCAACAAGAGCCTCAACATTTTCTGGATCTAGCTGGCAATATTAAATCATGAACAACTGAGAGCGTTAGTGAAGGATTCACAGTTTTTCTAATGATAAATCTGTATTTCAATAGCCAAAAAAGAACCCATTAATATTTAATTGGTCGTGTCACTTGCCTGCAAAACCCGCTCAAATGCCCGCCTAGCTTTTTCGAAGTGGCCCAATTTATAGTGGCAGTGGCCAATGCCAAGCCTAACGGCTCCAGGACAATTAGGATATGCATGCAGTGCCCTCTTACAAAAATGAGCAACACAAAAGAAAAGTGATGTCAACTGATATTATGACGCCAATCATTAAATTGCAGACAAAACAAATAGAGAAAGTAGCACTAGTTCTAAATTGCACTCAGCACACTAGAAAGAACCGACCTTATACATTGCCAAAGAATCCATATAATGGCCGCGGTTGTACTCAACACATGCCTGCATAACCCAGACAAGAAAAGCAATACAGAACTAGGTAAAGCAACATCATGTCCAGAACTGCCTTATAAATCTACCGTAATAAGTAAGTCACGAGAAAAACTAGAGATGCCAATTTATGAGTAAATAAGGAACTTTTTTAGGAAAGGATTTAATTTGCACACAAGCAAATATCGCCCAAGCAACCATGCTCTATCAACATAGAAAATTTACCATAAAAAGCAGTGAAAGCATTTTAGACGAACAACAATATTGCATGTGATCTGAATATGCGGTCATCAATGTAATCGTGCTCTGCAATAAAATAAAATAAACAATATCAATTACCTGACCCAGAAGGGCAGATATGTTGTCACGATCACCCTCTAAGACAATCTTGAATGCAGCAGACGCCTGTTCTACTTCACCCTTAGCCAGTAAAAGCTGACCTGCAAAGTGCAGATATATCCTGTATGCATAATCTTTTGCAGGGTAACACTCGGAAAGGCAAAATCTATCTGAAATAAGTGATCCCTTGCAAGCACAGCACAAAAGCTTTATAGATTCTTTTTTAGACACTACAATCAAAGGGTGAAAGCAATTCGAGTAGTGGAGAGGTGAATAGTCATAAACAAAGTTCCAAAACCTTAACTTACATAGAAAAGTAATTCATTCATATGCCACAATAAAAAAATAAAAAAATAATAAATAGAATAAATATACAAAATTTCAGCTAGAAACAAAGAAACAAACGTGCCTTTTCCAACCCAAGTAGAGGGCTCGTGCATGTCAATCCTAGAAGCTTTATTGTAGTATTTAGTAGCCTGTATAAAATACTCCTCCTTTTCTCTCTGTTTCGTCTCAATTTTCCCAAGATAACTATAATAAGCCCCTAAAGCATTCAGGATTGCAATCCTCTCGAATCGAACATCGGCATAATACTCATCAATTTCTGCAAAAACACCAGTTTATCAGTCAGCCCACACGACAAGACATGAGATTATTAACTTAACACCATTATTGTACATTTTTTCAGGCAGAAATTAAACAGACAAAACACACGCACACACACATTGGAATGTAACAATTACCGTGACTGGAACCCTCCTCCAATATCTGTCTGAACTGATCGAGTTTTCCTTGTTTGAAATACTCCCTCTGCACCACACGCCCATCCAAAAACAGCATAAATAAATAAATAAATAAATAAATAAACAAATATCAAAAACAAATAAAATCTCGATTCTTGCAAGGAAGTTCTGCGAGGCTCAGAGCATAATACCAGCACTATCAAATATTATATTTCTCAAAAAAAAAAAAACCCTAAAAAAATTCAAAAGAATCAAGAAATAGAGAGAGAGAGAAATTGAAAAGAAGCAAGAAATATAGAGAGAGAGAGAGAGAGAACGGACGGCGATGATAAGCCAGAGATCGAGAGGAGCCTGCTCAGCCTTGAGGATGTCGAGAATATCAGAGGCGTCGCGAGGGAGCTGATCCAGGGCCACCCTCACCTCCTCCTCCGAGTTCTGTACTGGTATGTACACCGACGCCATTGATCTCCTTGCAATCTTGAATCAAGAACCTTGGACCTTCAATCTTTAATCTTGATTTCCAGAAAAAATAAATAAATAAAATTACGGAAACTAAACTAAAGTGGTCGCTCACTGTGTCTGAATGTTTCTTTTTTTTGCTGAAGATGAGCACGTTAAAAAAACATGGGATGGAACAATCTTTTCTTTCTTAAGTGGGGGTTTTGGGTTTCTCTTTCGGGAGTTTGGGGAAATTTGATAGAACATAACACAAATCTACATGTATATTATATATGTTATTATATATGTTCTTTTTTTTTTTTTGAATAGTGTAGAGCCGCCGGATACTCCGTAACAGTTAGAATTTAATTGAAAATTTTTTTTAAATTTTTTTGATAAAATTCCCTAATAAATCCACAATTTTGAAAGTCTTAACAATTTTAACCCCCTCATTAAAAAGTAACCATTTATTTATCTTAAAAAAATTTTTAACAACAAATGTATGCTGCTGTTAATTGTTGTTAATAAATTTCATTAATTTGCACACCGTGACTATCTACCCGTAAAAAAATTAGCCACACATGACGCTCACGTGACATTTTTTTTTGACCGACTCAGGTGTCATTAATCGTTGTTATGGATTTATTAAATTCTAAAGTTCTAATTATGAAAAAAAAAGTGTGAAATTTAAAAAAATAAAGAGAAATTATTTTTATTATACTGTTTACAGTATATGAAGTCAAATTAAAAGAACGGGGAAATGAGTTTTTTGCGGTCTTAAAAAAGTTATCACTACCAAATAGAGAAAGTGTAGGTAGGGATGACCACCCATTTGGTTTAAATACGAATCGAACCGAAATCGGATTGAACAACTGGAATTGGACGGGATTGGTTGGCCGATATTGGTTCTTCCTTCGGGGAACGGTGGAAGTGAAACTAGTGGTTTAGAATGACAATCTTAATTATCATTTTTTAGCAGCTTAAAAATAATATCCTCAATAAAATGCGAATTTATCACTAAAATCATTAGAGGTACAAATATATCTCACTAATTGGTCCAAAGTCAAAAGATGCAATCTAATGGTACTAAAGTTGTTTTTTTAATTTAAAAAAATAAGAAATTAATCATAACTAATCTGAATTAAAATGAAATTACAAATTAATTAAAACTCAAATAAGAAATTAATCTAAAAGTAATTCGGTTAACGATCGAATGTTAAATATGAACTTATAATTTAAATAATATTAATAATATATCAATAAATAAAAAATTAAAAATTTGAGCCGTCGAACCTCTCAAATTATTCTCCATTCCCTCGATTAATTGATTTAAGAAGAAGTGAGCCGGGTTCCAACTTCTAACCACAGAGAGATAGTTACTACCGGTAAAACATCGTTTTGATGCTTGATGGGCTTCCCTCTATATATTCGGCCCAAGCAATTTTAGACATCAACTTCAACAAGATTTTCATTTTCATTTTTTCCAAAAAAAACGAAACAAAAAAAAAGCAATCATTTGTCAGCCGCCGTTCTTCGCAGTGGTCGGAGTGCCAGCGATGCCAGTCAAATGGTAATTTCCGAACGTGGAACTGCATTCATTCCGCGATTGAATATCATTCTTTTCGTTTCCCTCAGATTTCAATTTCTTCGAGGTGGGGATTGAAACTCAGTTGTTGTAATTTTAGGGTTTTGCATTGGCAACCCAATGCAGGAACAACAGTGAACACCCAAATCCTGAACGAAATCTCTCAATGCGTCGAAAGCGTCAACGGTGTCAAAGAAGGGAGGTGGAAGGCCACTCTCACTCTCTACAAACCCATGATACGAGGTTGTTGTCCCCCACCTCCCCTCATTACAGTTTTCTCTGTCGTGTCTGTGCTTTGTTTTTTTTTTTTCTTTTTTTTGTTGTTTTTGTGATTATCTGTTGATAATTCGCGCTCATTGATGAGCAGAACAGTCACAAGCTGCGGAATTCCCGCGAGATTTATGGGGGATGTCGCTGGCGGAGCAGCCAACTAAGTATTATTTCATTATTCGCATGCAAAGGATTATTCTTGAGGCTGATTCTTCGATTCAAGCCATTATGGAGAAATTGCAGTCGTACAAGTCAAGGGTTGCACTTTATTTTGAGGTCTCAATCTGTGTTTTATTTTGTTTTGTTATTTTTTTCTTTTTTGGTTGAATTTCGTCGTTGAAGTGGTGGTTTTTTTTTTTTTTTTTGGTTATGATTTTGGTTTTGGGTGTAGGGTTTTCAGTATCAGCTTGGGGATTTTAATTTGAGAGTGGGAAAGGTTGTCCCGACTCATTCTGAGAACATGAGGGGAATTATTATGGAGGTACGTTAATTGAATTGCACTGCACTTTGATGTTACTTTGATGTTATTTTGTTTTAGCTATTTTGAAGTTTTGTGTTAGGTTGGGTTTTTTGGGTGCTTTGAATATGACTTTCAGGATTCTTTTGCTGGTTCTTGATGATTTATGGATCATAGATAGGACTGTCTGAGGCATGTGTTCATTGGAGGAATGAGTTTGAAGAATGTCTGAGCCAAATGTGACCTGGAACTTCTATTATCTGTGTATGAATATGATTTAAAAGGCAAGCTGAACATGAATTCTCAAGAAAGGATGCTAATCCATAGTCATGTGTCATATATCGCACTTTATTCTTAATTGATATATGCTAATTCTATACATCCACAGTCTCTTGAACTTGAATTTAGGATTTTGTTACTGTGAATGTTAATCAAATCACATTAGAAGAACTATCTCAGGTCTTAATTTATTATTCCTAGAACCGAGGAGTATGGTTTTTCCATCTCCGTGACATTTGCTTCTGTACGGCGCTCAGATTACAATCTTAAATTCTTGTTGAAGTGGACAAAAAAATCCTCTTTCTTTGTGTTGAAATTGTAAGAATGCTGTTGATGTCTGGCTCTGGGACACATTGGAATTTATTTATTACATCGTAATGTCAAAATTAGCGAGAATAATTACAGGAATTTTTTTCTTCTTGAGTTTGTAAGCCATTGTAACAGAAGTTGCTTGTTACTCTGAAGGTGGAGTATCTTCCATTATCCTCAATGGAGAAATCTGTGAAAATCTTGGAAGAATTTGTTGATATATGGCAAGAAGCTGTTTCAAAAAGATCATTACCTGGTCATTTTATGCATAACGAACCCAATTTCACTGACTTTGGTCTTGGAGACCAATACAGTTCGCAGCACACAGCAGTGCAGTATGCTACTGTCATGGCTCAGCTAATGAACACGCAAGCAATTCAAGCAGCTAGAAACTAGGGACGAGGAAGGCTATTCGTGTATGTGAGTATCTGTGATTTCCTTTTCTTTTAGGAAAGAATGAAGCATATTTGTATGCCAGTTTTTTATCCTTCAATACATTTGGTTGGGAATGATACCCCTTTTCTTCTTTTGATCCGTATGATTGGGGAAATCTGGGTACCTTTCGGGGTGCAAATTTATCTATTTCCTTTTTAATTTTTTTCTTACTTCTAGGGGGCAGGGTTTGGAATGGTGGAACAGCATACAAAAATACAGCACCATTACATTGAATCAAACCTTATAGCAAGTGAGATAATCTTCAAGAAACAAAAATGTCATTAGAATTTTATTTGTGAAGTTTACAACTCTCCCAAGGCAATGGGACACGCAAAGGAACACTCTCTGCCATGCAGATTTTATTTGCAAGCTGGATATCATTACCCCTGTATGCAAGCTTAAAACTTATACTTGGTGGATTATCATTTGAGCTCCATGTTGTGGTTGAAGTATCATAACAGTATGAGGAGCATGAGTGTAGGAAGGCGAGAGCTCAAGTGAGAAATGCTGCAGAATCATGGCCAAAGCGGTCTTAGCTTCTAACATGGCAAAGTTTTGGCCGATGCAGGTCCTCGGGCCCCATCCAAACGGAAAGAATGCTAGATGATTCTTAGATGCCTTCAAAACTCCTTCAGCGAATCTTTCTGGTCTGAATTCTTCTGCATCATCACCCCAGAACTCAGGATCATGATGAATGAGTAGCGTAGGTAGCGTAACATCAACTCCTTTTGGGAGGCATATATCTCCAATCCTTGTTTCCTGATAAGCATGCATATATTGAGCAATTGCTGGAGGATATAACCTTAAGGTTTCATTGAGTATCATCGTTACCTGCACGATATATTGACACCGCAGCAAACGTCTGAGAAATACCTTACTTGAGATTAGATGTCAATGGCATGTAATTTAACGGCAGTATACTTACGATCTTAAGACGGGTTAAATCTTCAAAATTGGGTTCCTTCTTTCCACAGACTTCGAGAACTTCCTCCCTCGCCTTTGCCTGCCAGTCCGGGTGCATAGCCAATACTATTATCGTCCATGCTAACCAGCTCGAGGTTGTTTCTTGGCCAGCACTGTAAAACTGTTTACATTCCTCAATTATTTCTTCCACTGTCAGCCCTTTACCTTTTGTGTCACTTGCATTTTGTGGTAAGCTGTTCTGATCATTAGATTGCAAGAGCAGGCCTAGCAAGTTATCAGCGCCTGATTGTCCCGCCCTCAGTGCATTCTCTTTTCTTTGAACCAAATCTCTCAGCATGGATGTGATCTCTTTGTTCAGTTTCTTCCTCCTCTGATTCTTCTTTGTTGGAACAAATCTGCAAAAGCAGTTCAGAACAAAAAAAAAACTGCATGTTAGTGTTTTGCTTCTCCCTGCTACGTGTTGAAGGCCTGAACAGATAATTGGCACCTGAAGCCTGGAATGTATAGGGTCTGCATAGCTTCAAGAGTCAGTACAGTCAGCTCTTTTTGAAGCTCGAAAATCTTCTTCCCCTCTTCATAGTTGCTTCCAAATGCTGCTCGGGAGATGACATCCATAGTTAGTTTCTGAAGTTCAAGCCATACATCCACTTCACAGCTTTCTTGATGACTGATCATCTTTTTCCACTGCTCAATCATCCTATTACAACTAATGGAGAACACCGGCACCATTTCCTTCAAACAAAAATTTCCAACAACGGCAATGAGTGTCAAAAAGCCTACGATTGAAATGGGTGTTTTTCTGATCAGATAGATCCCATATGTGGATGTAGCATAATACGAGCAGAGGCAGAAAGAACTAACCTTCAGTTTCTCCATGTGGAAAGCAGGGTTAATGATCCTTCTGTGTCTAGCCCAATCCTCACCCTCTTGGATTGCCAGTCCTTTAGCAAGAATGAGAATAAGCGGGTTTAATGGTGGCTTTCCAAAGTGTCCCAGCTTGTTAGAAAGCACCTCTTTCATCAGTTCTGTGTCCTTGATTATCAACCTTGGCGTTGTTCCACTCCAAAACATTGATATCTTCCCTGCCAAAAGACAAAGGAAACGTGGAAGAAAATATATATATAAATAAGGTCAGGTAAGTCTATGCCATCAGTTTAGAAAAATAAAGATTAAAATCTAACTGTCAACAACAATCATAATTTGATCAGAACTCATGTCAAAATGATCGAATCTTAATCTTTCTTTTTTTTTTTTTTTTTACTGAGAACGGTGGTGTACCACTATAAATCAAATATCAACTGGTGTTACCCAATTAATTACTGACTGTATATCCACATGTTATAAAGTATGAATATGAACATATCGATACGAATACAGTACAATACGGACATTTTGACCCGTTAATCTTAAAAATATATATATACTCGTGTCTTAATTGTATCTGTAGCATAATATTTTTAAGATTAACGTGTCAAAATATCTGTATCGTATCGTACTCATGATATATAAATAGGATTGTGCTATGGTAATGCAAATGTCTACTTTCCTTTATTTTCCCTCTTGGTGTCTGATTCTTTTTTGGATTAAGTTGGGTGTGGTCTTGTGATGACGTCGTGTTAGATGCGGCGCATGTGCGATGGTACTACAAATGTCTACCTTCTTTTATTTTTTCTCTTGGTGTCTGATTCTTTTTTGGATTCAACTAGGTGTGGTATTGTGATAACGTCGTGTCACACAAGGGGCATGTGCAATGCCGGGTGTAACTTTTTACAAAAATAATTTTTGTCGGACACGTTTAACCGTATTCAACATGTGTTGGCAGGTGTCCGTATCGGACACACAATATGTCAAAAAATCGTCGTGTCCGTACGTCATAATTCCAATAAAAGGTGAAGTTCGAACCTTACATTTTAGCAGTCTCTCTCCTCAATATTTACTAATGAGATATGACTCTCATCAAAGAAAGAAAAAAAAAGGGGCTGTGAGTCAAAATGAACAATTTACCGTATTTCTGCACATTATTAAGCGTAAATGGGTCGACACGCCGAACAATCTGGTGTGTTAGTGTAATGGGTTTGGACCACGCTTCACTCAACTGGCTGACGAACTCCTTCATGTCTCCAATCAAGGGCTTGTAAGGGGTGCCTCTTATGCCTTGTTGCTTTAGCCTCCTCTGCAGCCGCCATGGTTTCCACCAAATGGAATAGGAGACTCTCAAAATAATAGCAAAGAGCACTAAAAGAAAAGGAATTCCTAGAGAATAGAAAAGGTGGTCACCCATGCTCCAAACAGATTTTATTATATGCCTTTCAAATTTCAATCTCGTGTACTCCTTTTAAAACTCTTGATGATTGTTAAAAGCCTTTGGGCAGTGGTACAAATAGGATTGTTCTCGCTTCATCTTTTTTTTTTTTTTTTCTTTTTAGTTTTTAATAGCTACTTTTTGACTCTTGGAATACAAGTTACGCAGACCAGTTTGATTTGTTTTCGTGGGCCCATGCCATAGTGATGTTTGTGCGTCTTTTTTGTCACCCCCAATTTGTTTAGACATTTTTTATCTAGAAATTAGGATGGACGCGCAACGGGAATCATAGAGACCAGTTTTTGGCGTGACGATCAAGTTTGTTTTATTTTTTATTTTTATTTTTTTAAAAAAATTAACTATACAAAAATTAATAATAAAATAATATGTATTTTTAAATGATTAAACTTATTTAAAAAATAAATAAAAAATTAGATATTAATATATAAAAATATGTTACCGCTTGTTACTATTTAAGTGTAATTATTACTCTAGTTTTTGGCGTGACGACCAAGTTCATTTTATTTTTTATTTTTATTTTTTTAAAAAAATTAACTATACAAAAATTAATAATAAAATAATATGTATTTTTAAATGATTAAATTTATTTAAAAAATAAATATATAAAAATTAAATATCAATAGATAAAAATATATTACCGCTTGTTACTATTTAAGTGTAGCTACTACTCTAGTTTTAACACATATGGCCTTGCTCTTTTTTAAAGTGAAACAACCAAGTTTCCAAGCTCCTCAAATTGTTCAAAAATGGATGCCGGCATGGCTGGTTTATGCTCCCATCGCTTCTAAAAATTCTTTTTGCACGAGAAAGCAGCTTACTTGGGGATGAACAGTCCCTATCACTAATAACCTCTATTGGCTATGCTCTGTGCATCGTCGTATGGATGTATCCAATTTTTCAATTCTTCATAGTTACTAAAGGGGTGCGACTTGCAAGCCAAGATATAAGTTGTTGATGTTAGAGGATTGCATCAATTTGATTATCTCGCTATTGTAAAAGGTGTCAGAATCTAAAGACTGTACATGATCCTTTTTAGCATAATATAATCTCAATCATTTTAAAGGGGTTCCATCAACGCATTCGCAGATTAATTTAGTTTTCATTTGTAGAGAGTTGATGAGAAGATATTGTTCTATTTAGCTTGTGCACTTCTATAAAAAAGGGAATTGGATTGTGAATTGACTTGCTTTAGATGTCATTTCTTCAGTACGGGTCTTTTCCTTCTCCATCTACCTCCTTTTGGATTACATGGTATTCTTGCGGAGGATTCTGTTGGTGTTTCTTTTCTCCAGATTGTAGCTTCTTAGTTATGGACTATGCCCTCCTTGCCAAAAAAAAAAAAAAAAAAACCTTAACCGCATTAAAATTACTGGGAAAAAAAAAAAATTCCAATATCAGCTTCTCTCACACTTATTTAAGACGAATCTCTGGCTTACCGTAATGTCCATGATGCTGAATGTTGTCCCACAAATGAGGCCCCATCAGAAAGTTTTTGCCACATGCTAGCTTTGACTTGTGACTTGTCACTTTTATTTATTTTTTTATTATTAAAAATAATTACATTGTAATAGTCATCGTATTTATAATTCAAAATTCAATTATTTATTAAAATTTTTATTTAATTTTTTTTAGAGAATGGACTTTGTACTGAAATATTATTAAATTGAGTAGATCTTTCGTACTAAATTTATGTATTAATAAATTTAAAATTTAATATAATACTTTTAATATAAATTTCTTTTTATTTGAATCCAAGCGGCAATAAAAAAACACGAAATCTAAAAAAAGTAAACCAAATTACTGTTAAATTATCCCCTCATAAAAGGACAGAAGACGACACTACTTGTGGTCCATGGATCAAAGGACACAGGATGTCTCATAAATTACACAGGACATCTCATAAATTTGCATGTCATGTCGCCAACTTTAACACACCTGCGTTCTTTGGTTGATACATGAGGTGCAAATTTGTTATATATATATATATATATATATATATATAACATTCACTAATAAAATATTATTAAATTTAAATAAATTTTTTATATTTAATTTTAATATTAATAAATTTAAAACTCAATAGAATATTCGCAACAAAATTCTTATTCTATTTGAAGGCAAATGACAACAAAAAAAAACTTAAAATCAAATCAATATAAAAAAATATATATCAAATTACTGTTAAAATATCGACACGTAAAAGACGCAGGGTACTACCCGTGGTCCATGTGTCAATCAAATGACACAGGATATATCTCATAAATTTGCATCTCATGTCGCCGACACACCTCTGTCCTTTGGTTGATGCATGAGGTGCAAATTTATGATATATATAATAAACTTATAACAAA
Source organism: Carallia pectinifolia (assembly GCA_037832335.1). NCBI lineage: Eukaryota > Viridiplantae > Streptophyta > Magnoliopsida > Malpighiales > Rhizophoraceae > Carallia > Carallia pectinifolia. Next base: position 7,024,308 of record CM075453.1, on the reverse strand, counting down.
GTGCTTATATATATATATATATATATAAAATAAAGATTGTTCATCGGAATTGTGCACAGAAAATTTTGATTAGATTCTTATTATAAAATGTAATTAATTCCATGTTTAGTGGAATCAGGTTGATTTTTTTTTAAAATTTTTTTTTTAAAGAAAATGAATTTTTTTTATTTTAATATATACTATATAATATTTGCATTTTAAGTTCTATGATAATATACTATATATATATATATATACCATTCGGACATTACTACCTATACCAACAATCATGCAGCAAAGAGCATACTGAATAACATCGAACCCAACTAAGAAATATGAATCATCTGTCCTACGTGTAGATGAAGGAGAGGTTCTATCAGTTAGATTGAATTATTTCATTTGGAACTATACTGAAATAAAACAAAATTTGATACTAAAGTTGTTCTGGAGGAGTCGAAAATAAGTTTATAAATTAGAAAGCTGCGAAAACTCATCAAAACTCAAACTCAAAGAGATCCACATCCGAGTGTTGAAGCCGTTTAGTGGAAGTGGGTTTTATTTTTGGGTTAGGCATTTAATTTCGTTTTCGTCTTTGATTAGAATTAAGGGCGGCGGTTGGTTTAGGGGCATTTAACAGGGGCGACACCGAAACGGCAGTCGCAGCGGAGGACCTGACACAATTTTACTTGTCAGGGATGTGGAGCTAACATCCCTGAAAAACTACTGTGATTTTGAGCTGGTGTAGATATTAAAAGATTTTGCTGACAATTGTCCTCTACAATTTTCATGACAGTGCAGAGTTTAACAATAATAATCAGTTTGATGACCTCGTATCTGAGAGATATCAAAGAACTTGAAAGATCGGGTACCCTCTCATCCGACCATCAACAATGCCCTTTTCCTACAAAAATCAAGTTCATTCCTATTTCTCTCCACAGAGGAAAGATCGGCGCGAGAAGCTCAATGCTTCCTTTGCCACCTCTTCTCCAATTTTTTGATCTTTTATGCCACCTAGATATAGGTTTTACTGTGTCCACATCACCTGCGCGTATTTCTCGGTTTGCAATGTGCGTGTACGAAACATTACCAATGTCATAAATTTGCATGTCATGTCGCGAACGCACCTGTCCTTTGAATGATACATGAGACGCAAATTTATGACGGAGATGGTGTTTTTTTTACAGCGATCTTTATTTTTTTTATTTTTTTATTTTTTTGAATTCTTGTTTTGTCTATGACCTAGGGTTTTTGCTTGAGTGTCATAGGCATGTTGATGATAGGTTAGGGACTATTCTTGAATCCCTTTCTATAGCTCGGTATTTCAACTTTTGTTTACATAGCACTGATGAGCTACTTAGCTGCTAAGTGTACAGGAGGATGTCTTTTTGGTATGGGCAGCCACTTTCTCTGTGGTTGCTATGAATAAGATGCTTATCAATGTTCAGAAAAATAAAGAGTTGCAAATTTATGATATATATTATTTACATAGATTAGCGCGCAATGTGCAAATATATTATATTTATTAGGAAATGTATTTTTGTAAAAAGAATTAAATTTAGAGTAAAATTTTTTAAAAAGAAAAAAGGAAATTTGTAAATAGTTTTTTTTCAACTTTTTTCCTCTCTAAGAAATTAAAAAGAAAATTTTGAGTAGTTTTTTCCTTTCTTTAATTTTTTTTCTTTTATTTTATTTAATTATGCATATTTAATTGTGGGGGCCTCGTGTGATGCTTTATTTATTATTATTTTTTTCTTTCCGTGTTTTAACTCAATAGTGCATCACTACGGACAGAGCATATCACTCATAGTCTTGTATCACGTGGATGTCAGATTTATACTCTGTTCGGAATGCAAAAAAAGGTTAAGAGAGAAAGTAAAAAGAAAAAAAAGTGAAAAGAAAGAAAATAAAGGGAGAGAATATAATTTTTTTTATATTATTTGGAGTGATAAGAGAAAGTTGAGGAAAAAAAGTTAAGAGAAAATAATAATATATTTGGTATCAGGAGAAAGTAGAGAGGAAAAAAAATTTTAATTATAAATGATAAATTTATTCCTATTTTAGTCACAATTTGATAACATTTTTTTAACCAATATTAATTATTATTTTTTTGTTTTTTGAAATCTTAATTTACATATTTATATAATATATAAAATTAATGTGCACGCGTAATTTGTATACATATGTGATTTGTGGATTGCAAGTTTCTTTGTTCAAATATTGTACACATGATTATCATTCGGCTAATAAGAAATAAGAATCGACCAAAATTGACGAGGGTAATTTTGTAAATTTATTAGATATTTAGATGTTTTCTGACAACTTTCTTTCACTTTCTGTTCAATTTGGAAAGAATGAAATTCATGTGAGTCTCATGTCAATTTTTATCTATTTTTTCCTTACTTTTCACTGTCTCCCATTCACAAATTCACTTCAAACAACTGAAAGTTTAGATTCTCTTTCTCCTCTCATTCTTTTTATCCTAATCGTCCCACTCCAAACTGAATGTAAGTGTACCTCATCTTGTTTGAACTGTTTAGGATTTTAGTGTGAAGCTTACGGAGGCGGGAGAGGCCAAGAGACGTGAAACAAATACGACATCAATAGCAGCTTTTGTGGCAGGAGGAATTCAGGACTCATGTGATAGATGATGATGATTGCAGTACTTGCCTCGAGGAGTTTAATGAAAGTGATCCTTCAATGGTAATAATTTTTGTTCTACAATTGTTGTAGTGCCGTTCTCTTTCCACCCATGTGCGTGCTTGGGCTTCAAGACATTACTACATGTTTTTGTCAAATGTTTTTGTCTTACTTGCAAGCATATTAAATTATTAGTTTGGTAATAAAATTTTTATATTATAACATAAATGAAAAAAAAATTTGTGCATTGCACGGACTTAAAAACTAGTAGATATACGTATATCAGGATATTCCCTCGAGCATGGTACAGATTAATAAATAAACAAACAAACTACAAACGTGATCCTAAATACAAACTATTATTTGAAAGAAGGGAATTGCTATAGGCATCGATGCAGGGGTAGTTAACATGAAAATAGTCCAAGCACATAGATAGCAACTGCAGGCTGTTTATTTTCAGGTGATTGCTATTTTCACTGACTCACTTATTTTTCGAACAATATATCACCCGAGGGCTCCTAGCTACTACTCCAATCTAAAAAATAGTTGTTAAATCCACGGAATCAAAAGCATCATCTTTTGATTGAAAAGGGTGGTCCTCGTGCGGATCCCAATTGTGGCCCTGCCTAGCATGATCCATCAATTTTTCATGTTCTGGTGAAGCAGATAATTGGTGGTGACAGGAAATATCATTTGGGACCAATTCCGAAAAGTCTAGAGCCTCCGATAAGGAGAGATAATCGACGTCGAAATTCATCACAAGATCCAATGAGTTTACGTCCGGAAACACTGGCAATGGCGGCGGCAGCGGGTGCGGCTTCTCGGGGTCTACGGCTGCGTGGAGTATCTGATGAGGAAGGCTGACCTTGGTGCACCGAAATGCTTTGGTTCGAATAACCTTGGGTGGTTCTAACCGAGATTTCAACTCCCACATGCGACTTTGCTTCTCTTTCAGCTCTTGGGAAATTTCCAGGGGCTTTCTGGCTTGTCTGGACGTCTTTCCTTTACCTTGAACCCTCTGTCTCAGATTGGTGTTCCAGTAGTTTTTTATTTCATTGTCTGTACGTCCAGGCAATCTCCCAGCTATTAGCGACCATCTGCAGCTCCCACCAAAACAATCGTACCAATTTTAGTTTAGGTTATTAGTGTGGTGGTTCAAAAAAAATCCTTTTGATCAACTTTTTCATCATTGGAATATTTTTTAAGATTTTTTTTTTATATCAACTTAGTTAAGTTACATTCTGTATTCTAAGAGTTAGTCTAGCATAATAACAAGCTTATTTCATTATGCTTTGACGGTGACAAGTTTACTCTGCGTAATCATTATACCCCTTACTCAAAAGCCTTGGATACCCGTTACAAAGACTGGTAATTTAATTAATAAATTCTTTCTCTTCGTATGGTGATTGGATTTTTTGAAAATAATTCAAAACCAGCGACTTTTTTTTTTCTCCTTTCCTATTACAATGCCTTCAAGTATTTACAAAGTTTGGCGCATCACATTTGTCACAAACGAAATTTTCAAACATTCTATAATAGATGAGGTTTAAACCCATGTAACACGCGTGCAACAGAGAACGTGAGCATAATTCAATGTCCACAACTTACATCTAAAATGTTGGAAGTGAAGCTACCAGATCGAGCTTCCTTAACAAGCATTTAGCATTGGTCAAATGAAATGGTTATATTATGCCACTTTGAAACCGATAGCAAACGGTTTTCACTTGGGGTTCCCGGTATAGTCAATGAGAGGAAATTTTGAGGAAAATGGATAGGCAATTTGTATGACTTCTTAAGGCCGCAAATGGAACCTATTATTTCTTCTTTCTTCGGATACAATGGAAAATACCACCCTTTTGTTGCCTTGGTGGCAATGCATCCATGATGCTTTCTAAGGTCATGGGTTCGAGGAATGGTAGCAACAAGAATACAATGGAAATGGAGGTGTTTCCAAGAAGTGCATGTTCATTTGGAAGTCGTTAATTCATTGGAGTTTATCGATACCATTTATCAGTCTCAGGCCTGATCCCACCAAAATCGACGGGGAAAGAAAAGGGTAAGAAATGAAGAAATGGCCTCCAATTCTCAGGTATTGTCATCTCCTTTAAAAAAAAAAAAAGGAAAATACATAAAACTCCCTCCAAGCTCATAGATATGAAATACCTGTTACCAAGGAGCCTGTGAAGCCTGATAATGAGCTCTTCTTCTTCCACAGAAATGTTACCTCTCTTAATGCCTGGCCTTAGATAATTCAACCACCGTAGCCTGCAACTCTTTCCACATCGTTTCAAACCTATACATAATTCAAAACCCCATCATCAGTTTTAGATAATTCACCGCAAAATAATAGAGCCCAGATAAGATTGGAAGGAGAGATTTTCAAAGAAAATTAAAGAAGCGAGAAATGTTAACTAATATGTATATATAAATACCGGCTCGTTTTGGTAGATCTCTCCATTTCCCTTCTCCGTGGACTTTAATGTAGTTAACAAGTATTTTGTCTTCCCAAGCTGACCAAGCACCTCTGTTCAGTCCTTCTTTGGCACAGCATGGCTTCCTTCCCATTCTCTTGGCTTTTTGATTTCTCTCTTTTCTTTCCTTTTTTTTTATTTTTTATTCTACTCTTGTTTCCACTTTCGCTCTCTTCTTCTTTGTAAGATTGCAGTATTTATTAGTGGGATGTACTTAGAAGGAGACCCCATTTACCAAATTATTTGCATTCCTCCCCAACATAAAATGACCAAGGCTCCCCTGTTTGAAGTACTTCCATCACTGCAGCACGTGATTGTCAATTCAATTTGTAATTGGTTTTGTTCGGTTTTGGATATGTAATGATGTACCATAATTTACTCAATATAAGAGTTTATTATGCTTTTGGTAAAAAATCAAAATAAATAAACATAAGTCTGAAGTTGCGTATAAAAATAAAAAGATAAAATATCAAATTTCGTTTCCAAGATTCTAATAATAATATAAATTAGTACCCAAATGTTTAAATCTTCTCATCATCAAATCTCTTGTTAAGAAGGTTCCTTGTATCATATGTCTTGTTAGTTATTGAGTCCCTATAAAAGATCAACAACCCACATCTTTTTTATGCTCTTGCAAAATTAAAAACTGTAATTGGTTGGTACGCAAAGCACAAACAAACAAAAAAAAGGAAAATTATAGCAAAAAGGCAGTAAATTATATATTGATAATTATAGAGTTAATAGTTGTTTCAAAAGTTTAAGAAGTAATTGACTTGAATTTTCATCTCCTTGTTCATTCATGAATCAATGTGTCTTTTCTTAACGAATAAAATTGTAAAAGTAAATAGAATTAAAAGAGAGCCAAAAGTTGGCAATGAGAATGAGACAAAAATAAAGAAAAATAAAAAAAAATTTTATCTACATAGTAAAATAAAAAAAAATAAAGGTGATATCTTATTTTTCGTTAAGATGGATTATATCTTAGTCATTGTACATAATCAAACTAAATAAAAATCAAATTTTTATAAAACCCAACAATCATTATCAAGTTTCTCTTGTAATTGTAAAGATATATCGTACATTTAATGCCCACATTGTCCTTTGGCGGAGTTAAGAACTCTTCCCTTCGACAGGAGACCGTTCAAGTACCGTATCCGCCGGCGGTAAACCACTGCACAACACCACAGCCTACGTCAAACTCCATAAAAGTGTGGCACTTGTAACTTTAATGTCATTATATTAGTGTAAGTGTGTCCATACAATATCCTTCGTCAAACTTTAGGTGGGTGGTTTACTTAACTTGAGCCACTTGGCCTATGCCTTGTTTCTATTATTATTATTATTATTTTTTTTTTTTTTGGCTGATTGAAGTGTTTAATTGGCATTTGGGAAAGATTGCTGTGGGCTTCCGGTGAATGTCAACAAAAGCAGCTCTGATGTCATCACATCCTCATGGTTTTTAAAAAGATTTATGATCACAGACAGAGATTTGGGACTATTTTTTTGACCTCGCTTACGAAATAATACTATTTATGGCAAGAAAAAAGATTAGTGGCTAAAAAATTTGTCTTTGAAAAAATTTTTAGATTATAATTACGTGAATTTTTTATGTAATTTTATATATTATAAGTATAATTAAAAAATAATAATTTTTTATTGTATTTATAATTTATGTAATTATATAATAAATTTAATAAATTGTAATTTAAAAATTTTTTCCCTAAATTTTTCTTTGCTCATATAACAATGCTCGGCAATACTAATAGCGGCTGCATAGCATTTAGCAAGTTTTTTTTTTCCCTTAATGTGGCTATCTTTCAATTTAATTATAAATTTACCTTTTACGAATTAGTTTTCAACCCAACAAGCAAGAAATCATCTTCCATGCTATAGTTTTGTGAAATTTGATCAAAACAATATGGTTTTTTTTTTATTGAATGCATTTAACGATTGAAGTATTATTATATTTTATATGTTTACAATGTCTAATATTTATAGTTCTTAAATAGAAATAGAAATTAGTGACTTGAAAGAAAAAAAATTTTGAATTGCATATAAAATTGTTATCTTTTGTGTAATTTCTTTAATACCTTTTTAGATTTTTTTTATGCATATGAAAATTTTATTACAATAAAATAACTATATTTTACAGAAAAAAATTTCACTAGAAAAGAAAGCATCAAAGCTCATGCATAAACGAACTCTTTTGTAAACCTAAAGAACCTATTTTCAGTAAAATATATAATATTTAATTATTTTTTTTTTTGTGGCAAATATGGAACTTAAGGGAGTAGAAATTGATATTTAGCTTCCAGTCACAAAGTGCAAAAAGAAAACGACCAAAATATATGCACAAATGATAATTCGAAAATTGACATTTATTTTTTGCTTTCGTACATGCAGTTTTTTTTTTTGTTTGATAAACTAGTATGAATTGATTTTATTAGCAAATAAGTATAAAGACAAATGATACCAAATTCTTATTTTTTGATCAAAAAATAAGAAAATCCTCAAATATATTACATAACAGTAAAGAAAGAATAAAACTAATGCCTACACATCCATATAAGCTGTCGTCCTTCCTTCTTGTAAAGCGTCAACCGCAAAAATCTTTGCGTTAGACGGGAGCCGAAGCCGGGTCTATTGCTTTTGTACATGCATTGACTCTCACAGTATATAAAAAATAAATGTAATAAAATTATCGCACTGTCTTCTTATTTCTCTCATATTATTCTTCGTTTATTACTAGATAGTGATGCTCCTCCTCCGTGCCTTCTACTCAGCCGCAAACCAAAGCCTTCTAGTGTCAGTGACGGGAGATCTACGACGTTCTATGGCAGCTTCTCTTGACATGCCTTTGAAGCGAACTCTTTAATATAAAGATATTTTTTTAATATAATTTATTTTTAACAATAATTAAATCAATTGCATGTCAAATGCAAATAAAAACTTTAAAAAAAAGTTGTAAGTAAAATTTTAAAATATTTTTTTGCAACCGCTTGTGAACACTATTGACAAACGAGATTTTTTAAAAAGAAATATTTGGTGAAATTTTTTTAAGTAAAGTTAACATATAATCAAAGTGATATATATTATTTAATGATTAAAATTTTTAAAATAAATTATTAAATATTATTTAATAATTTATATAATTATTTTAATATTAATTAAAATAGTGTACCTAGAGAGCTCTTTTCCAAATTTTGGTCAGTAGGTCATTGTGAAAAGATGGAAGATTGATTTCGTAGGCAAGCAAGGCCCATACGATGGATTCCGAGGAAAGGAGATCAACGCTTTGTGCGTGTTCTCTCAAACAAAATAAAACGGAATGCTGCGCGGAACGTGTCGAAATCATCACCACGCAGGTGTAGGGATGACAATTGATGGCATCTAACGAGTGGTCTTAAAACAAAGAAGTAGTCACAAAAAGTCACGCTCAAAATAAGAAATAGATTCTAGAAGTTAAAAAAATGTATACATATCTCCCAATAATGAGGTTCAAATGTAACTGTGTAGCGACGAAGTCACATTTTTAGTACAATTATGAGGAGTTTTGGTGGTAGATATCAGCTACATTTTCATCTATCCTTCAGTCCAGCTACCCCGAAAGATTGCCTACTGGTCTATGCCTTCTCTGCGTTTCCATTACCTAACCTTAACGCAATGCTAAATAAGTCATGCCAAGTCAAATCAAATTTTAATATCTCAAGATCGATTAGTTTAACTAACGAGTCGAGTTAAATTAAATCTACTTTTTATCAAGTCGAATTCGGAACTTTTTATAAACATATCGTTTACTCGTATAGTGAACAATATTTGAAATTATAAAATTTTTGATTATAAATAGAATTCAATTGATAAAAATATTTTAATAAAACTAACTAATTAAATAGTAAGTTTCCTTTTAGTGTATAATTATAAATATAAAAGAGTGTCTTAGTTCACAAGTTGCTCACATTTGTGGACTGAATTTTCAAATGTGCACAATTTTATTTTGTTTTCAAGAGAGAAAAAAAGCTGTTTGTATGTCTCAAATAAGCAAATCAAACATATTTTAATGGCATATTAAACAAATTTTTTAAGGAGATGTTTAAATGTTTTTGTAAACAAACAGCTAATGAGTTTAAATAAGACAAGCCTAATTTTATTTAATTTTAGTATTTTTATAAAAAGAGTTTTGATATCTAATTTCAAACGAATTTTCTATCGAGTTGAGTCACTAGACTTTTAGCAAACTAATTGGTTGGTTTATACCTCCATCCAACTTCGGCTTGAGTGCTTCACCTTCACTGAAATGCAGGAAGGGCTTTCCAAGTTACAGTTGCATATATTACATTATCAGAACTTTGGAAATATCACAAAATCTAACTTCTAAGTTAAACTGAAGCTTTAAAAAAATTCTTTCAGCAGATCAGTAATTTAATTAATTGAGTGCGAGTGATCTCTATATATACCCAACTCCAAGTTGGCAAGTTGCCTTGTTGGGGAACGAACTCACATGTATCGACATGGTTCGTCTGTGCTAAAAATATAAAAAGGAAGCTGTATACATACGCATATGTTTCATGCTCTCATGTTTCATGCAGGTCCTTCCTTTCAAACAATAAACTAACCCCAAATCTTTGAAAATCTCACAAAATTTAACTTTTAAGCTAAACTGAAGCTTAAAATAAATCTTTCAGCGGATCAGTACTTTAATTAATTAAGTACAAGATGGATCTGTAAGTTGCCAATTGTTGGGGAACATCCTCGCATGGATTGTGACGGTTCGTCTGTGCTAAAAAATAAAAAATCTTCTTGGCAACACGTGTGGCTGCAGTAATTTAAATTATTAAATCGTAAAATATATTTTAAAAATAAAAATATATAAACTATTAAATATTATTAAATTAATTATATATATATTTTTATATAATTTACTAAATATATTTACGTGCTGTAAACTAAATGTGAATATAAAAGGCAAAGGTATGCACATGTTTCATGCAGTTACTTCTTTCCAAACAATAATTGTCAATTTGTGAGACACCTTAATCCTTGCGGCCAGTTTGACCGTTACACTAGAAATTTCTTTGGAAGAGTACGTGTTTTTGGGGACAATGGAGGAAAGGCCATGATGATGGGTTATAATTAGACACGATTAATAAATTTTTTTTACTTTTCTTTCTAATCATATATATATATAATTTTATTAATTATACCTAATTATATCCATTACTTTTGTGTTCATTAAATTTTTCGCTGTGGCTTTAAATACTCATTCAAGTTTTTTTTTTGTTGATTTTATCTGCCATATTTTTTTATTTTAGTCAATTAAATACAAATTAAATGAGATTCGTTATTGGCCCAATTCAAGTCAACGTTGAAAGTGACATTTTTCAAAAGGAAAATAGTTGGATATTTTTTTTAGTAGAATTAAAGTAATATAAGTTGTTAGATAATTAAAATTTTTAAAAAATAAAATAGATTAACTATTAAATATTATTGGATCGATAGACTGCATGATTATTTTGATATTATTTAAAATATAACTATGTAAAGCTATTTTCAAAATATTGATTAATTTACAAACCTTTTTTTATAAATAAAGAAACTTTATTTATGTAAAAAATAATAACAGGTGCCGAGTACAAGCTAGAAATAGGGGGGGGGGGGAAAAAAAGAAACGCTATATTTTTTTGATGAATTCAACAGAGAGAAGTTTTTAATTTGCAAGAAAATTGCTATATTAAATTAGTACACGTTAGTTTTATTCTTTTTATATCATAAAAACTTATTTATTATCTTAAAATAATTTCACTTATTATATAATATAAAATTATTAACAAATTATACTTACTAAAATAAGTGAATCCAATTAAAAGATTTGGACCACTTAGATAGGTAACGGCTAAAATTGATCCATGTCAGAACGTTGTATATTATCTGCTGTATATGCAAGAGGCAGTCCTTCAATTAATAGGCCCATTTATTTCAAGTACATAATATTATTGCCAAAGAAAAGAATAGTACTCAGGTAAAAAAAAAAAAAAAAAAAAGGATAGTACGAATAGCCTGGAACATAGGATTCCGGCGAATTATTGTGGTGTCGGGTTCTATTACCACCCTACAAAAGTTAACGAAAGCTGATTGAGAACATGACCTCTACAGTTCTCTCTTTGCTGAATGTTTGCATTATTCAAGAAGGCATTAGGAGTGTCGTTTGCAACATATTTTAAGGGAAGTGAATTTTTGGGTTGATTTCCTGACTAACTTATCGGGTGCTTCGTCTGAAAATTATTTGCATGTCTGTGAGGATCCTCCACCTGATTTGGTTGATTTGTTGGAGCGGGACTCCACTGGAGTGGTTATGGCTAGGGCGGACATTTCCTGCTTTTGGGACTTTGTTTTTTGCTGTGCTTATTTAGTTTTGTTTTGTTTTAAATCTGTCTAAAAAAAACAAAAGAAAAAAACAGAGAGATATGGCCCCAGCTCCGGATTCCCCATGCATGCATGTCTCAGAGGTCGCGACATAGGGTGCGGCTTGAATATAAAAGTACTTGTCCGAATTAGTGACTATACAATAGATAGTGGTATACAACCAAAGCAAGAGAAAAATAAAACAGAAAATAAAGCAAATGACTGAGAACTGACATATGACATCTGAGTATGATTAGTAAACTTATGAACCAACCAAATTTAGTTTGGTTGGACACATGAACAAAAATCTTGGGAAAATATTGAGATTAAAATTCCAACCCTCTTTAATTTTCATAAAAAATGGATTTTAATTGCCAGACACAAAAGTAATTATGAAAAAATGTTAGTCATGAAATTCAAACTTTACATGCATTGTGAGCGATAATTCTCGATAATTTGGGCAATCTGATTTTTGAAAATAAATCTGTTCTTGGAGGTATCCATCCATCTTTAGAAGTACTTTTGGTAGACTTAATTTACTGCGAACATCATTTCATTAGGAGATATATTATTAAGTGAAATTTTCAATCATCTTAGTCGAGTCACCTATTTCATTTTGTTTTTGTTCGTAACAAGAGATTCATATATAACAAAAATTAGCTAGTTCAATTTATTATAAATCCCACACCTTTTCTAGAACTAAAAGCTAAAACCTCATATATTTAAACTCTTAAGAGATATTTTATTTCATTGACTTTGCAATCAAGCCATTAGCTTTATCTAGTCCATCTACTTTTATGAAAATAACGGATAATATACAAATTAATTTGTAATTTGTCAGGTTGTAAAAAATCCATCCTCCCTTAAAAAAATAATCTTTTAAAAATAGTAGAATTTTTTAATAACGAATCTATCCCACCGTTAGTTTTTAGTGATATAAATTCCGTCAAGCCAGCTCACGTAGCACGAAGATGTCGGCAAAACATGAGACGGATAACCGACAAAACGTCAACTAGATGCTGGGTAAGACATAAAAATATTGATAGCCTAATAAACTCCAACAAATTTTACTAATAAAATCATCTAATTTGTTAACAAGTTTAAACTCCCAGTTTAGGCTTAGCAAAGTGTTAACTTAAAAAATATATAAAAATAAAAATAAACAAATAAGCCCAATCCAGATTTGTTTAAAAAAAAAAAAATTGAAATCGCCAACTTATCTCAATTAAAACCCTAGTTTAATAAAAGTAAACCGCTGAAGCACCGGAACCATTCAGTTGTTGTCTACAACAAGAAGAACCAGAAGAAGAAAAACGACTTGGCCTTCTTCACTGACAACGAGAAGGGGACGGCTCAAGTAAAGGTGCATTCTTAAGTGGATTCTTTCTGCCTTTGCTTGAAGTTTGTCATCGACTCCATGTCCTGGCAGAAAGGCCACGTTTTTTTGTAAAGGGCACGTTCTCAAGTGGCTCTTGTCCCAAAAAAAAAAAGGGACTTTCAAAGATATTAATTTTTTTGTAAAATTAGGTAGTTTTTGTATAAATAGTAACAAATAATTAAGTAGTTTATTTAATAATATTTTTTACAGTTATTTTGTTTTTATTTTTTTAAAATTAAATTATTTAATGATTTACACCATTTTGTGTCTACTGTAAAATTATCTATGTTAAAGCACAAGTTTTCCTTCATGATTTTTTTGTTTCCACTTGTCATCTCTCTCTCCATGAAGCTTGTTGATATTTTAGAGTTAAGTTCTCACATAATAAACCAGGGTTCTAATTAGGATAAAGTAGGAATTTTTTATTTTTTTGATTTTTATTTTAATGAGAGTAACAAAGAAAAAAATAAACACCCAAGAACAACAACACGAAAACAGCCAATCATTTCTTGGGATGACCATTGCAAAAGACTATTCATGTCAGGTGGAGGATAATCTCATATCTTCAAATGAAAGATTAGTTAGAAAAACAGCAAAATCGTTCCCTTGAAATAGAGTATGTTGCAGTTTACAAATCCAGGCTACTGGATCAGCCGCAAACAAATCTAGATTGGGTTTATTCGGATTTTAAAGAAATTAGGATTTTTAATTTGTTCACAAATCACATAATTCCTTTCAGTAAATGGGTTAGGATTAATAGGCACAAAAGTTCACCCGACCAAATATCATTATATTCTATGTGGCATCTATGTGAAATTTTGTCTTTTGTCCACCTCACCGATTTATACTCTTAATCATGTACCATCAGCCTGACTTGATGGAATTCCTGACTGACGGTGGAATAGATTTATTGTTAAAAATTTGACGGTTTTTAAATTTTTTTTTTTTTTTTTTAAGATAACGATAGATTTGACGCCATATATATAAAATTGCTAATTAATTTATAGGAAAAAGTTGCATGATCGAAAAAAAAAATATTTTAAAAATTTTTTGAAATTGTAATTTGTTAAAAATTATTTATAATCAGTTAAATTTTTTATGCAATAAAAATATAATAATTTTTTTTAAAATTTTATTTATAATCAAGACAATTTCAGAATAAATTTAACAAATTATATTTTAAAAACTTTTTCGGTAAATTTTTCCCACCATCTTACAGTACCCTAATTTATATTGAGTTGTATATGAACCACTTTTATCATCGGACAAGACTTTTTTTGTTTTGGGAGACACGTTTTTCTCTTTTTTTTTTTTTTTTTTTTGTTTGGAGAAACACATCGGGACAAGACTATCTAAGCATTCACATCATTAAATATCTATTTTTGTTTCAATATTATAGCATATTATTGTTCGTCAGCATATTCTCATAGAAAAATGTTGCAAACGCCTACTTAGTATGGAATCCACAATTAAATTTCAACTGCCCAACTTGGCCCCTCAAGCCAAAAGCGCAAATTGAGTCAAAAATAACTCCCAAAGGCAGCACCACCCCTGACTCTATGCAATTTTGAGAGTGGTAATATTTTTATTAAAGATAAAAAAAATATTATTTTTAATAAATTTAGTATAACGATTCAATTTACTGTATAACACGCTCTAATATAAATTTTTTTGTAAGGTTATAGAGTATCATCTGCATCTTTTTGGGAACAAAAAGGAAGCACCATTGGCATTGCATTCTTGGAGCCGTTTGATGTACATAAATTTAAAATTCTAATTTCTTGGATACAAAAACAAAAAAGAAATTAAAGCTTTTTTAAAGTTTGCCGTCGTATTTGAAATATTCGTGTGCTGTGACCGAGGGTGGGATCACGACTACTGCGCATTCCACATAATTGGGAACGAGAAACCTTTGTAGGTGGTGGGCAGATGGGTCCTATACCTATCGGCTTTATCTGCAACTTTTTTTGAAAATTTTGTATAAAAAAGGGCAACAACTACCATAAAATGTGTCACAATTATCACATAGTATGTGACCATTATTTATTGTACAGTGTGTAATAATTATTGAGTATCTTCACAATTTTGTTGTGTATTGCATGCCTTTTTTAAAAAGAGTACCATTTTAGAGATAATGATGCTAGTTTGAGAAATTATTTGTAATGTAAAAAATTTTATAATTTTAAATAATAATATTCATACTTTATCCAATAAAAAATAAAAAAATAAAATTTTTGTTATATAAAATATAAATATTATTACTTAAAATTAAAAATTTATTATATTATACATGCCGTTTAGAATCTTCTTCTTAACTTTTTTTTTTCTTTAAAAAATTCATAAAATAAACTTTTTAGTCGAAGAGCCTACAAACTATTCTGTCCTCGTGTCTCCACCATTTAATGGAAATAATAAGCCGTCGGGAGCAAAAAAATGAAAAAAATAAAAAGACCAGTCTGCCACTGCCACCTGGAATTTAAGACCCGCGACAAAAATGAGCACCGTAAAACATGCTCCACGTGCCTAATATTCAGACCCACAAATAATGCAGCCAAGCACGAGTCTCTTAATTTCCTGGCTGGAAAAAATTTTAGGGATGTTACTTGAAAAAAAAAAATTGATGATTTGAGGTAAATCATCTTCTTCAAAAATTAAAAATAATTTTAAAACAAGAAAACCTAAAAGAAGATACTCCAAAAAAAAAAAAAAAAGAAAACCAAAAAAGAAGGGTCTTGTGTCTTTTATTTCTTTCGTTCTCTTTTTCAATTGATTTTTTGGTTTTTTTGGACTAAAATCCTTAAGTAGTGCTTAAGGCCGGACTACTGTCTAATTATAGACACAATATTTGAAAAAAAAAAAAGTATAGTAAGGGTTTGGGGATTCTTGAGTGTATGGGGGTTTTATTCTAAAATCCCTTACCCACAGGCTGACTTGAGGCTCAATACCTCTAACTGAGCTCGCTAAGTTCAATCACACAGCCTTTTATGAGTTCAACGGTTCATATTATTACCACTCAAATAAGCAATGGGAACCACTCAGTTAGAGTACCCTCCAGCAATACGAGTAGGGGCTCTGATCCGCCAAGTAAGACCTCTCACACCTTCTAATGCTCTTCATTCTATTTTGGCTCTCAAGTTTTATTAATTTAAATATCAGAAAGTTAACGTTTGGCAACACTTAGTCAGTTTTAACCTGCCTTTGTCTTATAAGTTTTAGACCTCAATCTTGATTCAACCTAATGCTCACGATGATGACCTTCATCATTGAGGATTGATTTTATAAGTGATTATATATATAAAGTAATGCTAGATAAAAATATTTTACATCAAATGCAAAATGAGAATAAAACTAAGAAAATATCTAGATGGACTAATTCTGCTAAACACAAATGGACACCTCAGATACTTTGATTTTACATAGAAAATATTTTATACTATACAAATAACATTTTATACAATATATGAAAAATATATAGTAAAATTGTACAAAATCACATAGATGTTTTATATGTTATATAAACATTTTTCAATGTAATATAAAATATTTTGTATGTCATATAAAATTAATTTGCATCCAAAAAATTTGTGTATTTATGTGGTCGTTTGTTAAAAATAATCATTTTTTTAGCCTACTTAGAGGCCTATTAAGTTATGAAATATATAATGAGAATAATTTTTTTCTCTTATAAATTGAGCCTTTTTTTTTTTTAAATTTAAATTTAAGATATTTAAAATAGATATTTAAGGAATATATTTCGTACATAAGTGGCGCATACTGTGAGGCCCGTTGGGCCTAGTGAAAGCAGACAACTCTTAATGAGATTCCCATCATTAGTAGCGACAGGAACCTGACATCAGACCACTATCCCTATGGTCCAGTATCAGAACAGTCGGATTTAAAATCCTGGTACTAAGTGGACGGAAATAGAGCCTGACAAAGGGATAAAAAACAATTAACAACTTGACATTTGAACTGTCCAACAAACCACAAAGGGCCCACCCATCTAGAGAAAAAGTAATTATATAATTAAAGAAAAAGTTGTTGGAAATTTTTTTAAAATTATAATTAATTTAATTTATTATATAATCAGTTAAATTTGTTATGTAATAATTTTTTTTAATTATATTTATAATTAAAATAATTACATAATAAATTTAATAAATTATATTTTAAAATTTTTTTAGATAACTTCCTCCGATCGTACAACATGACTCACCAGTCTAATGGAAAACAAAAAGGGCAAAAAGACAAAGACCATGTAAAGTGTAATAGAGCATGTGGGCGAGAACCAAACGCCAGCTCAATTCGTTCCTCCGTAGACTTTGGAAGCCTCCAAATCCCAACAAACCTGTGATTGATTCCAAACTTTTCTTGACGCTTCTCACCCTACAGTCTAGAATCAGATTTAAACCATAGTTTTTAAACGGAATAAATCATCTTTTAAATTTAAACGTTTTATTTTTTTTTATTTAAAGTCTATTCCTTTTAAGTTTTTAATTTGATGCCTATATCTTTAATTTTTATTTTATTTTAGTCTTTCAAAAGTTAAACTGTTGCTCTTTCAGTTAGATTAAACGGAAAAAATTAAATATCAAAATATATTTTCAATAATACAGAAATAATTTTTCTTTTAAGATTCAAATAAAAAATGAAAAAAAATAAAACCTCAAATGATGTTAGGTCTTTCCCATGAAATTTGAATTTTGTAATGAAAATTCAGACACTCAATCAAGGAACAATAAAGGCAAAATGAAAGTTTCATTATGGGCATCAAAATCATAATAGAATTGTTAATATATTACACTAATCGAGGGATTTGGATTCAATTTGGGAGGGGCAAAGTCTGATGGATTTGTTTTAAATGGACGGATGGATTTGTTTTAGAATGGACGGTGAGATTTTGTTTTTTTGTACTATTTATTTAGTTTTTAAAACTATAAAAACGTATATATGTATAATTTTTTTATTTTATTTACTTGTATTTAAATATGTATTTCTATATTTTTTGAGAAAATATTTCGGTATTTAATCTTATTTTCGTCAGTTTTTACGGGTAGTTAACGGATCCACCAGAAAAGGCCTGAAATAGAATAAAAAATAAAAGTATAAGTCTCAAATAGAAAACTTAAAAGGTATAGGTCTTAAATAGAAAAAAAGTAAAAAGTTGAAGTCTAAAAGATGATTTATCCCGTTTTTAAACTTGATCCAGACCTTGATCCGGTTTGAAATTTAGTTCACTGTATTAACGGTTTGACCGGTAGTGGAATCAGTGGGGTCAAAGCTTGTTTTTTTAAATAATTAATATTTTTTATATGATATAAAAATAAATAAAATGTTACTACAATAATACGGAAGTATATATCTGTAAGTATTCTTAATAAAATAATATAATTATATACAATTTTTTGGGAAAAAAAACTAGAAAGAAAACTTTTTGTATCTACCCTACCGGTTCATTGGTCGAACCACACCAATCCGACCGTCCAAGACAAGCGCTTTGTTTCGGGTCACTTTCTTTGTCCAGTCAAATTAGAGAACCAAACCGATTTAACTTCACATCACTGATTCACCGGTCCAATTATCGAGTTAATCTAATTTTCAAAACTATGATTTAAAGAGTCGAAATTCATCGACGTACATGAAAAGCCAAGTATAAGAGATTTTTCCCCGTCTCGTAGGGCAGTAACCAATCTTTTTGGCCTCGGAAGAAGTCATAAATCGTCTATTGTCAAAGTAAGGAACTAACCATGTTTGGCATTTTTCTAAGGGAAATGAAAAATAAAAAAAAATTTTAAAATTTTTTATTCATTTTCTATCAATTCAAACAATTATCTTTTACTTTTTCTCTCACAAATTACTATTCATATTCTTTCTCACAACTTTCTAATTATTATTTTTTATCAATTATAATATTATTATTACTGTATTATTTTCTATTTATTTTTTTTTTATTCAATTTCTCGCTGTAAGGCCAAGCTTACGTTGGCATAACATGAAGTCCTTAATTTTCTGTACAATTAGCTCTACTGGCGGATCTAGCTTATGTTTACTGTTGATTGTTCTTTTTTGTGTGTTAATGTATGAAATTTTAATAAACTTGCATTCACTCAAGATTATTTTTCGCCCCAATTGAATTTTTTTTACCCCACTCAATTCTTTATTTATACTCTTGTTTTCATTAACTTTGGAATTTTATCTATTAAGAAAACTTAGATTTTATTGTAAATAACAAAAAGTTATATAAAACATAAATTAGCTCTAATCTCTTTGTTTTGTTAAAGGTTTAGAAACTTTGATCAACCAAAATCAAGAAATAAGTTAAGTTAATAAAGAAACATAATTTCAAGTGTAATTTTCCTAATATTTCTGTAGCCGTACGTAAATGCACAACGATCAAAAAAATGTCCTAATGCCGAAAAGACAAAATAACAATAGCATTGTAGAAGCATGTTGATAGAAAGAAGGTTTTATTTTTAATTGATGAATACTTGTACTTTGTTTTTTATAATACTTGTATAATCTCTGTTCTCTTTTGGTCTATACAAGAGATAGTTACGTTAATAACAGGAGATAAGTAAAGGAGAAGACTGAGGTTTAAAAGTGCTGATAACATGGAAGTGCCTACAAAGTTTAGAGATCTAGCCCAAGTTAAACACTTTGTTTGGAGAGCGCTTGGCAATTCACCACCACCCAAATCAATGCGTGTAAAAATAGAGCCATGACTAATAGTTTTTGCCAGATTTGTGCCAAGGAAGTTGAGACTCTGGAACTCCTACTTTTCTTTCGTAAGCATGCACGAGCCACCTGATTTGCCGATTTGCCTCAGCTTTGGGGCTCACCTTTGCCAGGGAAGGTTTCCCATTTTTCAAGTTTGATTGGATAGATTGGCAGAGGAACTTGACAAGGAAGGGAAGAATGCAGCTTCTACATTTCCAACAAACATGGCCGGAGAAATCAAGTGGTATCCACCCAGATCAGGGCTGCTTAAGCTTAACTGTGATGCTTCTTTCACAGAGCAACACCAACCTTCAGGCATTGCTGTTGTATGCAGAAATGATGGTGTGTACAGTGGTGGAGAGTCGAATCCAAACTATCCAATTCAGCTCAGCCTTGGCGGCTGAAGCCCATGCACCAAGGAAGGCAGCAAACTTTGCAAAGTTTGTGGGAAGAGAAGGAATGATTATTGAATCCGACTGGGAAGTGGTGTTTAATGCCATCCAAAGCAGTAGGCAGGACATCCCATGGGAGACTGCACCTATCATTAGAAGATGTCAAGAGAGTTTTCATGCAGCTTCAAGAAATTAGTTTTTAAGTACATTAGTAGGAAAGCCAACACAGTGGCAAAGCAATGTCCAACTCGATCCTACCCATCGGATTGGGTACCTTTTCCTCCTTTACCACTGTATGATCTTCTCGTATCAGCCTTTGGAAGTAAATGAATTTCTATTACATGTTCAAAAAAAGGATAAAATTTTTCTTGATAGAAAAATTTTCTTTATTGAATTCAAACCATTAAACAAAGAAACATGTGAAAATATTCTTGCTTTTGTCAATCATATGGTCTTTTTTCTTATTTCAAAATGACGTATTTAATGGTATTGACAAAAAACAAAAAAAATCAAATAAAACTTTCAAAACACTGAAACAGGAATACCATTAGAGAAAAGTTATGTTCCAATATATATATTAAGTTGTTCCATCCTTATTGCATATAAATATAAAATTGGCCCAACAATCTAGTGGATGTATATGTGTTTGGAACCACCCCAACTATCAAGGATGAGACCTTGGAAACAATACTGTATATATACAATTGTGAAATTTTTCAGGGATCACAGCCATAATTATCATAACAACTTATACAATGTTGTAAAAATTTGTAGAAGCGTAAGACTTAGATGGATCATAAAAGGAAAGAAACAAACAATACAAAATGGACTTTTAAACACTGCATCTTACTTAAAACCTTGAAATTTAGCTTATAAGTCTTATACCACACATATATGTTACTTTACTTCTTCCTTCCTTTCCAATATAGAACTTTATATCTTATACTTCAACAAATGTCAACCACCGAGTTTTGCATGTGGGTAATGGGAACACCATGTAGCCTACAAATCTTACTCTTTTCAATCTTGGCACAGCAAATAATGTCTGACAATAATTGCTAACTCGAACATTCATCAAAAAATAATTATTGGCAACTCAACACAACCCTATTACCATTCCCATTGCCATGTCTACACCAGCATTTAATTGTAAAACCATATCTAGAAATCATAGGCTATTCGACAGAGGATCCATGCAGACATTTCCGATTAATGCTTAGCTAAGTTAAATAACAAGTTATCGTAGAAGATTTAGATGAAAGAGAAACTAAGCCAAAAGCGAAAAAGACTGAACAGTGGACTGAACAGTGGACTAGTTAAGGCATTATAACACAAGAAGTTTTATATGCCTATGCAAAGCGGGAACCGAACCACCCGATCTTTCGTGGATGAACACAGTCCAAGCTTCACTGACAATTCACTCTGCTTTCTGACCACTAAGTTATGCTGTCTCAGTTCACATACTTCACATGACAGAATCACAAGCATCAATATAATATTTGCCCGTCAAGAACCAGTTCACTTGTTATCACTGAATCACACCTTATTGAAGGTAGTACATCTCAATTGATTAAGAAGAAAAAATATCAAACAGGTAATGTGAAGAAAACGGAATGTGATGAGCACCTCAAAAGGGAGAAGATACTTTCTTTGATGATATTGGGGAATACTAGCAAGTTTCGAGTTCTTAACGTCTAAAACCTGCATTCGTGCCTAGCAGGTAAAGAATTTCGAATTGTACCCATTATCTGTGTCTGTTCATACTTTACACATTCAAGTTCACGAAATACTTGGACAAGGAGTGAGTCAATATATATTACAGGATTCCTATGCTCAAATTCTATCCTTCATGCAAGGGCGATATGCCCCCAACACTAAGTTGGAACCCAGAGCACAGCCCGATAAACTTTCATGCTAATTAAAATAGATTGCCTATGAAATTTGTTCCTGAATGTTATGATGCAAAATAATTGGCAGGTTATAGCAACCTACACAGATAATTACAAAAACACATCAAGGCCATCTTATGGCATGCAAGATTCTGACAGAAACAGATAATCGAAATTCATCAACATCAGCATATCGGGAAATCTAAATTCACCTATTGCCTCTAAACAGACAATAATAAACAAAATTAAAGCACCCATTTTGAAGAAAAGGAAAACACGAGCAATTAAACCCACAGCAACATGAATTTCACAACGTAAACGCACAGGAAAGCAATCCTTATTTTTGCATTTGTTTGAAATGAAAAGTAACAGCATTTCCCAGTTAATACGTTTACAATACAAGACACAGAAAGTCATGATGAACGATCAGATTCACGACGACCATCAAAGACTCGAAGACTGTGAAGACGGCACCACATAATCAAGAACAATGACACTCTCTAAATAATCCCTGACCTTGGCCTTCTCCAACTTCACCAACTCTTCATCGGAATCCGCCGCATCCAATTCACTCAGCCCTGGAAAAACCGCCAGAGACGCAATGGAATAACCCTTGGCCCTCGCCGGAGAAAAATTCTCACCAAAAGTAATCTGATCAACCCCCCCAATAGTCTGCTTAATCCCTTTGATGACCCCCAAAATCTCGTTCTTCGCTTCGGCCTCCAAATTCTCCTTCAGTTTCAGAAAAGTGACTCGAATCGCCGATCCCGGAGGTGGGGCCAGGGGGCCGCCCTGGAGATCGTCGGCGACCCAGTCGACGGCCATGACGTCATCGCAGATGGGTAGGACCGACTCCTTAACGACGCTGACGTGGCTGGGGTGGGCGGAGTAGGCGGAGAGGTTTTCCTTGGAGGAGTAGCGGCTGTGGAGCATGTGAGTGAAGGCGAAGGGGGAGGATTTGACGCGGTGGAGGGGACCGGCGGCGAGGTGGAGGACGGGGTCGAGGGAGATCAGGCCGTTGAGGGAGGCCATCATGGAGTTGACTTTGGTGGGGTCCGTGTCGTCTTTGACTTTGAAGAGAACGATGTGTTCGATGATCGTCTGCGTTGATGATGGGGCTGCTGCTGACATCTTGATTATTGGAGGCGAGATTTGCGAGGAGGAGTAGGTCTTCAGGGAGACGGCGGGGAACTTTTTGGTGGGGAGGCGTTTGGGAGATGGGAAACTGAGGGAAAATGAAGAGGAAAATAAGTGTGGGCGTGCGACGGCTCCCAGTCTCAGGCACGACATCGTCAACAAAGCACACGAGGGAGCATCTCGTGTTGTGGTCGCTGGGTTTGGTGGGGGCGAGTGAGAGCACAGTGATAATCACGTGCGGCACAGTTCACACCAGAGAATCTCAGACACTTGCTTGTTGTTATCCGAAGTGGGCCCTTCTTCGCTTCGGCAATGCAGAAAAAGTGGATGCAGCACTGAACACCCGGTATTCTGGGATTCTAGATTTAAAAAGAGGATCGCTGCTATATATATAGTTATAAAATTTAGTAGTTGTAATTAGTTGTAAAAAAAATATAATTAATGAAATGTATCATATTCTTTGCGCTTATAAAAAAAGTATATAACATGTTAAAAAAATTTATGATTTATTTATATAGTTATATATTTTTTAAATCAAAAATTTTTAATTTTTAATAGTTATTCACGTGATTCTCATGATTTTATTTGAGATATCGTATAATTTTTTTATAATTAATCTATCACGTCATACAGTTCTTTTGTTTAGATAATTCGTATATTTATCTTTGACATGTCGTATATCTTCATTATAAATACAAAAAAATATCATATATTTCATCTATTGTATTTTTTTGCAATCACTTATAACCATTAAATTTTACAGTCAAAAATTTTTCTATTCGGAAAATAGGGGTTGTCCAATTTATGAAAAAATAGAGTTTTTGATATTGTATTTTATGATTTAATAAGTTTTTTAATAGATTAAAGAGGAAAACTAGACGGAGAAGAGAGCAAAGGGACGGTTGGCTAACGGATTATTAATAAGTCTTCTTACTTTTATTTTTAAGTATAAGATATATAATAAGCTTTTAAATCTGCAACTGTTCAGTATAAACATAATATAACTATTATATAATTTGCAATACGCTCTGGTCGCAAAGTGTATAAAATTTGTTACACATGTTCATTACTTTATTGCATATCATACAGTTTTTTCAAAAAAAAAAAAAAAGAAATGCTTTTTTGTGCGAGGAGCCCACCAAACCCATTTGTAGTCCATCTCATTGTAGCCTGTCTAATTGCTTGGTCCATGTATTCAAACTATTGGCAATGGGCTTTAATGTCTCCGTCGATTGGACCTGAGATTATTGTTTATGCGGACGCTTGTGAGCATCATAGTTTTTTCTGCTGGATTTGTACGGTGGTGCTCTTGCAACTTCTCCATTTCCAAAACAAAAATAAACAAATAAAATTGTTTCCATGGAATTCAATTGATTTTGGGTTTAATACGTTACAATTGAACGAAATAGAAATGTTAGGTACACATCCTAGTATACACATAAATATAATAATTATTTTTTGTACAACATTAGAAAAAAAAAATTCCTAAGGAAAAATATTTTTTTGTTGAGAATTTTACAAAATGTCTACAATATCTACAATTTTTTTTAGGGCAACACTCTTTTAAATTTTAATTTTAATTTTAAAAAAAGAAATATTAAAATATTAGTGCTACCTCAACCGGTGTACCCAGATATACATAGCGCCTCCCTAAACGAAAATATATGTAAATGTCCACATGAGTTTTAATTTTGAACAAGAAACAACTCTCTGGGAGTGTACTAACAATCCTGAATTTCCCGAGATTCTTCGTCACTGAGAAGGAAAAAAAAAAAAAAAACTCGCCCACTAACCAACGCAAGTAATTCACTTTGATTAAATGATGATATCTAAAGCATTACATCGGGGATTCATAATATATGTATGATACAAATGAATTTTTGCTAAATTTAAAAGTTAATGTAAGATTTGAAATCAAATTCGAGACTTTATTGATAGTTTCCATAAATAATTTGACGCTATGAAAAAACCACATCATTCTTGATTAGATAGGAAGTAAAGAATTATTTCAATGAAATTGACAGATCGTAAATATCAATATCTATTTGGGACAACCGGATGTAGATATGTCAAAATTTAGGCAAATTTAAACTCCTCGCAGCTGCTTCACCTTGGTGATGTAGTCAGTCATTGCTTCTTCTTTGCTCTCCCCTGAGTCATGACCCAGATGACTGGTTAAACTGAATGTGAAATAAGTGTCCAAATCAATCAGAGTCGCACATATGGAGAAAATATGGTTTTACTGTACCTTCAATTGCTTTCCATGCATCCCATTTTGCCCTCTCCGTCGGGCTCAAAATTCCCGGCCTATCTGCAGAACATATTATTACATAAAAACCCAGGCCACTGACGATTAATTAATAATTAAACTTCGGGGCTTCACACAGGATGGAAGTATGTTACTACTTTGATGCTATTTAACCGAAGTTGCGTAATAATACTCTTAATTAATTATGTACACAATTAAGTTGGAGATGTTATGGGGTCGGCAGGGTAGGCAGAGAGAAAATAGTTACTGGTATTAACAGATCCAACAATTGCTTGCTTGTAAAGTCCATAGAGGATCAGCCTGTCGGCATCCTTGGTTGCCGGGGGTAATGAATTGGCCTTTTTTTTTTTTTGGTCGAATGAATGAATTGGCCTTCTCAGCATGTTCTTTGAACTCCTCCTGTCACAGATTAGCTCAAAATCACAATGCATTAATTGTCACTGATAACAGATGTACAATTCAGCAGCTACCACATAGAGAGAGAGAGAGAGAGAGAGAGAGAGAGAGAACCTCCAAAGCCATTCTGATTATTTGACTAAAGGGCTGCCTGGAAACTCTTTATTTGAGCTGCTTCAAAATATGGTGGTGCCTAGGGCCTGGTGGCATTGACTAAGATATCAATGTATGATGACTCCATCAGCCATAGCAGAGTAGATTATTAGAATGAAGGATACTAAAGGGCTTCTATCACTATTTGCCAACTGGTCTTGGAAATCTTGGAAACTATCATACTGGGCCGAAAATTGCTGGATTGAACCCAATTTGGCTTTCTTGTTCCTCATTTTATAGAAGGCAGTGCTACAATATGATTTTGGTACAATCAGATCCACTATACATACGGTCACCAGTGATCTAAGTACGATGGATACAATCACGAGTAAAAAATTTATATCGAAATTTTCACACTAATCAACAAAAGCATAAAAGATCAAAGTTATTTAGCAAAAATATTGTTAAATTATAAAAAAAAAAAAAAAAGTTAGAGGGTGAGCCTATCTATGTTGAATACCCAAATTCAACTGATATATGATAAATAACAAAATAATAATAATAATAATAATAACAATAATAGGCAAAGTTTAGTAGATTTATACATTTTTTTCCGCTTCAGAAGTTAGAGAGTGACAAATTGGAATTTGGAACCCTAATTTTATTATGAATAAGATTATATCAATACGTTTACTGAAGTGCGTGGAAGATATGTAATTAACTGAATAACATGTAAAAGTTGATTGTGTGTCTAAGAAGTTAATCTGTTTTATTATTGATAACAATTGATAATTTATTACAATCTCCATGGGCACTAGTTTGTTTTTTTGTGTCTTTTTTTTTCTTTTTTGGTCACCCAAATACATGTAAAGTATGGTAGGATATTAAATCCTGTTGCCCAGTACGAAAAAGGACCCAGGAGATTAGACAATCATTGAAGAGCTCTACGAAAATTCACACCCCGGATGATGACTCGGCGTTAAGATGCACGGATCTGTACTCTGAAGTATTCTTTTGATAACAAGATGCCCCCAAGGACTAGCACCAATCTTAGAATACTATATCCGGATGACCCATTAATTATTATAAATTAAGAAGTGCAAATTACATATGAAGGTCCATCTTTTTCTAGTATTCAAGTGATGATGTACTTTAGGTTTATAGTATGCATGATCTGGTGTAGGCTGCAGCTGGTGAAGAAGTCGATGACCTTGTAATGATGGTGACAACAATATTAAACAATGGGGTGCGAATATATAAATTCTTGCCAATCAACTGCAATGTTTGGGAGTTTTCTTTTTACCACACCAACTTTTGAGAGTGTTTCTTGGTTTATCTGTTCTCATCGAACCAGACGCTTCAAATGAGTGTGGAATGGATGTTGTCGCCTTCTGTTTTTCATTTTTTTAGTTAATTTTAGTTATAACTATCTACTGTTTTAAAAGCAACCCTAACACTAATTGAAATAAATCTTGTTCTTCTATTTTGCTCAGACTTTTTAGTTAGTTGGTTTTTTTTATTACATTTTGAAGGGCAACTTAAGTCTTTTTTTTTTTTTACACAAATAATAATTAATAATTAACCAATTAATTGTTAAAAAATAAAAAAAAGTAAAAAAAACTGCACAAGTTCCAAACACTCCTGCCCACATTTTGTGCCAAACGATGCATTTGCCTTGTTATCAACTCAGCCTAACCGAGTTGGCAAGGGCAACTTAAGTCTAAGCTTTTTATAGACCAAACAATTATAAAAAGTCATTTATCACCAATACCATTTTGTACGGCCTGTTACGGTAAAGGGGAACTTCCGTCTCTGCAAGTTGCATGCACGATACCATATGCTATTGTCTAGGGGAGATTGGGACGTTGCATATGCTTCAATTTCTTATTCACATCATATTTCGCAACCTACTATTAATTTCCTTTTTCCATAGAATGATAAAACGATGTAAGTATTTTGTAATCTCATTAGACATAATTGTACTTTTAACACTACAAAATAGATTCAACCACACAAAAAAATAAAAAATTTTAATAAATAATCCTAATATAATATGAATTATTCAGTAAATTTATATTATAAGACGTGTTTAATATTATTTTGAGGTTGGTTCTCCACCATCCAAAATTACTGTCAAATTTTGATTAGACGTGTTTACGTGGGAACAGATCCTTGAGCATTCTGACCTTTAGAACAAAGCCAGGCCTAAGAGGTGAGTGACTCTCCAAGTAATTTTTCTTCTTGCACATAATAGGAATTTCAAAGGAAAAAATAAAACAAAAAATTGGAGAAATGCTTGATATGCTCATAGATTGCCCTTAATATTACTGTGTTTGATGGAAAATATCACTAATTTTCACTGCCAAATATATTAAAGCAGCCATAAAGTCCTTGTCTTAGGTCACAAAAATCATTATTTTCAGAGCTAAAGGCAACGATTTTGGCCGACTTGTAATTATATATATATATATATATATATACATATATAAATAAAAGAAAACGGGGGTCCAAACTTTAACTTCTTCTTTAACAACACTCATAGAACAACAAAAAATTTTTTTTGACAGAAATAGAACACCTAAATTGAGTAACTGGTCTTCGGTCAAAACTTTTAACATTCTTAATTATAGCTTTAATGTCACTCATTTAATAACAGCTATAATCACACCAATTTATCACTTAAGGTGGTAGTCTGATGATAACTCAACTCGTATTTCTTCGTAACAATTCAGATTTAAACCTCTACGTTGTTGCCTATCTCACACAAATGAGATTATATTGAGACGTAGTTACAAGTTTACAATTCGTTAATACCGTGATCATGTATGAGGAAGGCTTATTAAGTTTAACAGTGTTCGAGTGGTAGGTCTGCTTCTTACACCGTGTTTAGATAAAATTCTTGAGGGAGAGGAAAGTGAGGGAGAGGAAAATGAATGAGAGGATCATTAGAGAAGAAAATATTTTCTATCATCTCATGTGTTTGGAAAGAGGTAATAGGAGGAAGAAAAATTATAAATTCTTTTGTTTGAGAAATGGTGGAAAATGGGGAAGAGGAATATAAAATGTGTTGAAATAACAATTTTATCTTTCACAATAAATTTTATTAAGATATTTTATTTAGATAAAATTGTAATTTTTAAATTATGTAAGGATAATTGAGTCATTTAATAAATTTAATAGGAAAAATAATAACTTTCCTCTCATTTTTTAGAGAATTAGTTTTGGTGGGTTAGGGAGAATTAGGGGAATTAGAAACTGTTCTCTCCCTCACTTTTTAAACATTTTCCAAACACAACAATTTACTTTAATGCTCTCACTTTTCTCTCCCTCTCCTCACTTTCCCCCTCCCAAACACAGTGTTAAGAGTAGTTGAATGAGACACGATAAACGAAGATTATTCCGGTTTTGACCCACAAATCTGATGATTGATATATTCAAGATAATTTTTTTTTACTTGAAAAAAAAATCACACTAACTTAATAAATCATCTGACCATATAATAACTATTTTTAATAAAATAATGTAGCATGTAGTATAAATAAAAATTCAAGTGATTATATTCGATTATACATAGCCTACCCAATATAGATATAATGCAACACTTTTTTTAGTCTAAAAATAAAGTAACATGTATTTAATAGTAGCGAATTGCGGATTGAAGATAAGTACCAATCCTAAATTTAAGAAGCATATCATTAACGAATCTATCATCTGACAAAAGAAAAGGTATGCATATTATAGACTTCTCTCTGTAGTTTAAATTTTTAATGAATTGATTTTTTTCAATAGTATTATAGAGATGAAAATATTTAGATGAATAAGTGGACCCCAAGACTTAATTGAAAATGAAGACAATCATAATAAAGTAAGTGTAGTATTTATTGATAAAAAATTAAGAGAATAGCAACTGCGTTAGTTTAGATATGTTAAACGTAAATCAGCAAGTATTCCTCTAAAAAATAGTGATACGACTCCAGTAGATAAAGTAAGGAGAGGAAGAAGTAGATTTAAATTGATTCGAGAGAATCAATAATTAAAAAGAATTTTAAATAAATAGGTCTTACAGTTATAAAAAATTTATCATACAATAAAATAAAATGACGAGAACAGATTCATATAGTTAACCCCAATTAAATTTAAGATTAAGGCTTAGTATTATCGTTGTTGTTGTTGTTTGATTTCTTAATATAATATCAGAGTTTTATAATTAAAAGTATAATTGACTTATCTTTTATTTATGTTTTTAACAACGAACTTTAATACATAATTTATATCTTAACACTCTCTAAATAACTTCAAAAATTTTTGGTGGGATAGTTTCTTGATATTAATGGCCATGCTACAATACTCAATGGGTAAAAATATCTCTATGGTATTTAATTTTTGCGCATCTAATTTTGAGAATGGTTTTGAGGACTCAGATCAAAGCATATTGTGACTTATTGTTTTTTTTTTCAAGGCTTCACTTAGACGTGGCCTAACAAGACTAAGCATCGTCATAAGTGGACCAACAAAACTAGCAGGGGATAAGCCCAAAAAAATAAAAAAATCCTAAATTTTTTTCAAATTTTTCAATGTAGTCCTGCACCTTTAATGTTACAGATTATTTGCAATGCAGTACAATTGATGACGGGAAAGGTCTCAAACGGTATTTTCTAGTAGTCAACCGATGAATGAAAAATTAAAATATGCTAAACATTCGTATGTCTATTCAAAATACATCCCCAGATACCCTCCTCCACGAAGAAAGGCAGCTCAATCGCCGGCATCAAGTTTCAGGGTCAATCACACCCTGGTTTACCCCATGCAGTAGGCCCAGTAAATCACAGGGACATCAGGTTCAGTCAGTATACAGAATTTACCAAGCAAAATCACTAATCAAGTTCAAATCTTAATTAAAAAAAAAAAAAAAAAAAACAGATAAACAACAAACAATAAAGTAACGGCCAAAATGTCGAGTATGAATCCTTTTGACAATGTTCTTCCTTGATTTAAAAGAAATTATAGAAAATATATGATCGACACTTCGTTAAGGTTTAAGTTCAATATCCACGTCAACAAAAAAAAAAAAAATGTTCAATATGGTGCATCCATGTATAGACTATAGAGAAGTCTCTTTCAATACCATTATTGTTTGGGAAAGTGAAATTTGAGTGTAAATAGCGACTCCGGTGGAAGATATGAACCAACATAAATAATGACTAATATTCTTTTCATTATTTTTTTTATAAAAATACTTATTAGAAATCTTAAAATAATATGCAACGTTTAAAATTTGACAAAAAAATATTATACACCTTTAGATAAATTGGGTGAATGAAAAAACTTTTCTTTTTTCGGTTAAAAAAAAAAAAAACAACCGCCCAGGAATTACGGACAGGTGGGAGCACTGGGGCCCGCACAAAATGGCATACAGTCTCTCGCGGCAATGGCATGGCCACATACATCAACTGATCGACGTAGGCTCGGGAATCTGGTTTAGGCTCGGTGTCAAAGCTATAGATTTCCCGAACCCGAGTTTTGCGCTCGTAGGCCGTAGCCTCGTACAGAAGAAATGTCAATATTCAAGGATTTTTATTTTATTTAAACTACTCAAATACTCCGTTCCATGGGTCTAACCGAATTTTCTTCGTTTCTTCGTTAATCAATATTTTTCTTGAATTTTTTTTTCTCCCTTAAGGACTAATTTAATTTCTGTGAAATATGGGTTAGCTTGAAAGTAATTTCAATTTGTCCATGTATCTTTGTTGTTTGTTTCCCTAATTATCTATTTAATTTTGTTTTAGCCATAGAAAGGGGAATTAGAATCTCATCAAAGAGAAGATAAGTAAGGAAAAACGAGGACTCGTATTCAACTATTGTAAAAAAATAACACGTTTCTTTACCATTCGGACAATACTGTATCATTAATCATCCATTTATATTTACATAGTGCTGGGAGCAGCTTTATTTTTTTTTTTTTTATAAAACTGACAAGATCTGAAATGTATGCAGCCACAAAAGGTTGAACTCCCCTTACAACGCGAAACACATTCTCATCCTCCTGACAACCAAAATTCCAAAATTTCTTATAAAACATTATCGTATTTTCTATATGATATTCATGTAGTGACTTCGAACCGATTCTGCGTTGCGTCTTTTTTATGTTACATGTTGGGGCAAAACTACGTGATGCAGAAAGTAAAATATTCCACACCTATACCCGCTACATTTTAACCATTAAATTTGAATTGTTTATTGTTTGTTGTTACATGACAAAATTTTATACCACTAATCGTTGTGTTCCAGCAATCAAGCGGAACTTGTCGGTCGTCCAGTCAAAGATTTTAAGTTTAAAGTCTTTATCAAAATTTTTAGTAAGATTAAATTTATATTGACAGAATTTGCTCTTTTAATAAACACAATATTCCTAATGAGATAGCTACTAGTCTTATACACGTACGTCCGGTTAATTACAACCTCTTTTATATATTTCCAACAATATCTCTCTAACCATCCGACTTCTTGGATTAAATTCCATTTTTTTAATTTTTTTTCACAATTTTTATTTAATTTTTATAGACAAATTGCAAAGTCCAAACACCCCCTTGACCTGTCTTCCTTTTCCCAAAGAACAAAAAAATATATGTTAATAAAACTATAATTTGGGTTATCTTTATGTACCAAAAAAATAATTTGGGTTATATTAAGATTCTATGTTTCCAACTATAGAATTGATACAATTAAAGACAAATGATCAATGTGAAAATTTGGAAAGTAAGCCTCAAACACTTACCTTGATAAAATCGAACTCAAGAAGTCAATGAAAAAGCCCCATAATCTAATTACATTCCTAAGATTACCCTGAAGGATATTTGAAACCCTAATTTCTATCCCACCGAGGACTTTACCTCTCTAATGATAAGATCAAAACTCAATACCGTAAGAAACAATGCAACCCGCAAAAAATCTTATTAAGTAGACAGCACAAATGGACACAAAATGAATATCGGTTTATTATGGTCGTCCATTAGTGTACGAAAGTCTTGTCAGCTGCACAAATGCCAGTATTAACATATATGCGTCTAATTACAGAAACGAGTAAAAAATAAAATATGAAATTAATAAATTATAATCGATCTTTTTTTTATAATTAGATATTTAATATTTATAAAAATTAATTTTTTGGATTTTGCAAAAAACAAGGGTTAATAATAATCTATTAATTCTACACATCACCTTTCTCACGTTTCCTTACTTTTTCCATATACGAATATTTATTTTTTGTTTACACATACAAAATTAGGCGTGTACTATTGGAAAATGTATATATACACCTTATAAAAATGATATATAGATATATATAACATATTTAGACATAACGACGGTCCGAGCGTGACTGTCAAATCTGCATATTCTCTCTCTCTCTCTCTCTCTCTCTCTCTCCCAAAGTCGTCATAATTCAGAGACTTTTGATTTGGGGATACAGTTTTAAGAAATCGCCGATCTTTGTCAAATTGTTTTTGTCCGCCTCGGGAACCCCTCAATCTCCAAATCTCTGTCTTCTTCTTTCTCATAACAACACAATGTTCCAGATTTTCAAGGTGAGTTATAACGATTATAACAGTACAGAAAACACACACAAAAAAAAAAAGGGAAAAAATTTATTATAATACAACACCAAACACACACTTTCCCACTTTCTTTTTGTTTTCATTTTTAAAGTTCACTGATTTCTTCAGATGGTGGGTTCTTTCCTCAATCTCTTTTCTTTTTTTTTTTTGCTATATTGGTTTTTTTTTTAATTCCCACTTTGAGCCAAGCACAGTCTGATCTTCTATGCTTGCATATGTTTGTTTTTTGTAGTCTTTCTCTCTGTTTTTTCTTTTATTTAATCTGGGGTTTTTGCATTGATATATTATTTGCTTAATAAGTTTTTTTTTTCCTATGGAGATCTTTTGATTTTCTGGCTGGATTGTTTTGTTTTTTTTTTTTTTAATGTGGGGGTTATTGTTTCAGTGTTTTTTGTTTTTAAATTTATCTTTTTTTTTTCTACTTAGGGAATTTATTCAGTGGCTGCAGGTTTACATGTACGGTTTTGCACGTTTGAAGTCCCTATATTTGTTCTTTGGTTACTCGTGTTCTTGAATTTTAAGGAAATTTTGTTTCTTTTTGTTAACTTATCATCAACATTTTACCATTTTGTGCTTTTATTTGTAATTGGTAATGTTGTCTCTCTGCAGCAGTCAGCAGTACATACCCTCATGGCCTCATCTTTTCTGCATCATTGACCTTTATTTTTCTTTATTTTTTTGTTTTTTTTGTCTTTGAGATTCTCTTTTGAAACTGAGTTTTAGGTGGGTATTTTCTTCGAACAAAAAAAAAAAAAAAAGATTCCCTTTTATGGAAAATGGGATCTGCTTTTTCACATCTCCTCATTATTATTAAATAATAATACCAATGATGATGGTTAATAGTTATGAGAATGATAACAAAGTTTATGTCTTTAGATCCGTACATAAGAATTGGAACCCAATGGAGGTCATGATTTCTAGTCCAGAATCTTGTCTCTGATGCACAGAGAGGTTTTAAAAAATTCCAAGGCTTCTCATGTTTCATCTGGGGTTTTAATTACTGCATTCATACATGGATAAGAAAATTTGATTATGGGGTTCTTATTAAAATATAGATTCATTAAAGTCCAACAAGCACTGTCTCTTATTTTGTTTTTTTCTCATATTCTTCCTTCTTTTGATGCAGGACTGGTTTTGATTTGAGACATTTTTTACTCCAGAAAAGGAAAATAAATTGAATGGAAGGTGACACATTCACAGGACTTGGCAATGATACACAGATTGATGGCAAGATCTTGCAGACATTTCAGAAGAACTTTGTTCAGGTCCAGAACATCTTAGATCAGAATAGATTGCTCATCAATGAGATAAACCAGAACCATGAATCCAAGATCCCAGACAACCTGAGCAGGAATGTGGGTCTGATTAGGGAGCTCAACAACAACATTAGGAGGGTGGTTGACCTGTATGCTGATCTTTCCAGCTCCTTTACAAAATCCATGGAGGCCTCCTCTGAGGGGGATTCTGGAGGTCCACTAAAATCAGATGGCAAGGCTGGCCACAAGAGGCATAGGCCTGCATAGAGGGAGCTCCCTTATCTTAATTCTTAGCAAGGATGAGGAGAGAATTTCACAATTGTGTTGAGGACCTTGAGGGAGTAGAACCTGAGTAATAGTAGATTCTGTAACTTCTTCAGTGAACAAGCGTTCTCTTGTTTTCCCCTAACACTTCCTTAAATTTCTTCTTGGAGAAATAAATGGCCAAAAATTCCGTTCAAATGTAACTCTGTAGCTGTTGATCTAATGAAAAATAAGAATGTTCATGCCATCTAATCTTTTTTATTTTTGTTTGTTCTTGATAATGAATAGCAGTTTTCTTTGTTTTTCTCTAATTTTTTGCCATTCTGGATTTTGGAGAATTGATTTGTGCTTAAATCCATGTTCTTTGCCTTTTGGATAACAATTAGGACTGTCTTGATCCCCAAAAAAAAAAAAAAAAAAAAGCACTTTTAGCTTCTTCCTACCTGTTCCCTTTGTCAAAAGTTTGATATTATTGTTATTCTGTACAAAAATTTCTGTGTCAAACTCTTTTTCAATAATGGTCGCCCATGATCCAACTCTTTTCCCTCTTTCTTCTTTTTTCTCTTTATAAGCTCTCCATGATATCGCTTTATTTCTTTCTCAACCTTAACACAGAGCAATTTTTTCTTAGAGATTGGCTAAACACTGTGATTGGAGAGATTGCAGGCTTGCAGATATTGTTTTCTGCCCTCTCCCGTCCTGTGACACCCAAAACTATCTTTTTTCTCATTTTCTTCACAAAAATAACTTTAAAATAATATAAAATATTTCATAATTAAATATATAAAAAAATAAATAAATTATCAAATACTATTAATAAAATTATTTACTACTTATTACTACTTAATTATATATTTTTTTCTCCCTATCTTCTATGTCATGATAATATTGTCCAAGTTTGCTTTTGTTTGTGGTGAAGTGAACGCACATTTCGCACATCTCCCTGAAGAAGAAAACAGCTTTGGGTAATCCTTTTGGTTCCCCATCACACGCCACCATAGGACCAGAATCTCAGAAATGAGATGATGAGCTTTTTGACTATTTTCTTATCTGTTGGTACCAATGTCCTCTGAGGGATACAGACGGGGGGAAAAATATAGTATTATTCTATTGGTAGTTTTTAATACAAAGGCACTATAGTTCCATGAGACAGACAGGCATTTATAAACAGTGACACCCACCAACATGACAAAGGGCCCCAAAGAGTCCCTTGTTTTTTTTTTTTTTCTTCTTATGATGCAGCTGAACTTCTCCTTGCTTATCTCTTTGTCTACTTAGGTTCCTGTCTTTTCAATCCATCTTCCTTTTTTCTTTTTTTTTTAACTTCTACTCTTTCCTTCAAATTTATTCTCTTCATGCAATAAATGTCCTTCATGAATTCCTTTAAGTTGATTCCCAGCAGCTCTCTCACTGATTGAGAGGATGTCTTCGTTGATGGACCCACTCTATCTCATACCCTAATTTTCTGATCTTAGGAGAAAGCCCCACATGAGTGATTGCCGAAAATGGCTTATTCTACTACTAAGATTTTTTTTTTCTGTTAAAAGTTATTGGTTCATATCCAAGTCCATTCGCATTCACGTTATTTTTTTAATTATCTTATTGATTGGACTTAAATAATTTTTACTGTTGTAAGTATTAAAATTCTTATGTCTTTATCACATTTTGAGTTTTTTTATTAAATGTCACGTAGATTTGAGTTTAAAATAAGTGAATTTCCTCGTATCAACTATAAATTCATAATTTAACAGTATTGTAATGATATTAATTTATTCATGTATTTTTTTTAAAGATAATGACTTTATTTAGGTGATTTTTTTTATTTATGACACAGATATAGACTTTTAATAATTGCAGACATAATAATAAATTTATTCCTTCCCTTGTTACCTTAAGTATTGTTATCAAGAATTGAAACTTGCTCATGTAAACTAAACATGCTAGGCTAAAAATGATAAGTAACCGTTTAGACATGTATGTAATGTAATTGACTTTATCCTCTCGTAGGTGGTGGCATAAAAGGACAAATTGGAAGCATACTGATAGGTACTTACCATCAACCACTGCCTACGAGATACGTTTATAAAAACTAAAGGACACGCTATGAACGATTTGTCTATGAAATATGATTAAGAATAGGCATGTTGATAAAATCAGCAATATTTTGCTGTTTTCTTGTAATCTAGCACATCTGTTTATAATATATAAATTATATTGTTTGACCTATATCAAGATAAGGAAGAGATTATCACTCACTGTAATAGTCTAAATAGCGATCTAATATATTTTTATGCAACTAACTAAAGTTTGAATTTTGGCTCTAATAATCATTTAGCATATATATTGAGTGTCCTTGTCACAATGTTGAGTTCAAAAGATTTGGTTACTATTAGATGTAGGATTTGATAATTGTAAGGTAGACTGTGGTGAAACTGCCCTCAATTTATCAGTAATTGGGTAGTGGATGCTCTTATGAGGAGGTTGAACGAAAATGTCAATTTGTGACTCTCAAGTTCGACTCACAAATATTATGACTTACCTATAGCAATGAACATTTTTTATGGTTAAAAAAAAGGTAGGAAAAAGATTTGATTATACTACTGTCAATCACATATAGTGTGTTTCACACTTATTAATATTGCAGTCAGATATAGATAATGTCTATTCCATGTAATAGTACTCAAGTGAAAAGTTTTCTTAGAGGGTAGGTTAAACGATAAGTACCAAGCCAATAATAGATCTAAAACTTTTAGATCAGTGGAGGCAACAATATATATAGAGAAAAATGATTAATATAAACAAGAAGTGTGCAATTTATATTAAAGGTACAAAAAAATTGCATTTATTATTTTTAATTTTTTAAAAATTTATATATTAATAAATTTTTATTTATAATAACTTAGCTATACAATAAAAGGAATCACAAAATAATTTATATAAATTGATAAAAAAAATCCTAAAAAATTCAGTTATAAAGTGCTATACATCACATGTTTTTTATCTAACAAAAATTTATTTCTATCTTCAATTTTTCAATTAACTGATGAAAAATATTATTTTCACTGGTGACAAAAGGAATTTTTGAATTTGAGTGGAATTAAATTTCTTTTTTTTTTTTTGGTCCTAAGTGGAATTAAATTTCTGTTAACAGGTGAGGTAACTAGTGTATCTATCATCCAACCTTATGTCTTAAAGAAGATGATGCTGAATCTTCTCTTCCCAGGCCCACTCCACTGGCCTAACAGAGGCCCATAATCGTGCCTGTTGCACTTGCACAACCAAACCCTACAGTCGATCACAACCGTCGGATCTAAACTCCATCCGCACAATATAACGCCAAGATTTCATTTCGTCAAAATCCACCGCCTACCTCCAGCTCAAAAAGTAGGGTTTTTCAGAGCCTTTTGTTTTAGCGCCACCGCGGCTCTCAGATCTCCGCCGCCTCTGCTACCTTCATAGCCCGCCGCAAAAATGGCGACTCAAATAAGCAAGAAGCGAAAGGTTCCGTTTCATTTCATTCATTCGTTCATTAATTCCTTCGCTTTCCATTCCTCTCTCTCTTTTTTCTTATCGATTTTGGTATTTGTGGTCTGGCAGTTCGTCGCAGACGGAGTTTTCTTCGCGGAGCTCAACGAGGTCCTGACCAGAGAGCTCGCCGAGGACGGCTACTCCGGCGTCGAGGTCAGGGTCACCCCTATGCGCACCGAGATCATCATTAGAGCCACCCGCACCCAAAACGTTCTCGGTAACTTCTTTTTTTAATCGTTTCGATTTTTGCCGGAGCCGATTTTTGCAATCTTGAATTTCATTCTTTTTTTTTTTTTGAATCTTTTACAGGTGAGAAGGGTAGGAGGATCAGGGAGCTGACCTCGTTGGTGCAAAAGAGATTTAAGTTCCCAGAGAACAGCGTCGAGCTCTACGCCGAGAAGGTTAACAACAGAGGGCTCTGCGCCATTGCTCAGGCGGAGTCTCTTCGCTACAAGCTTCTTGGAGGCCTCGCTGTTCGCAGGTATTGCGCCTCACATTTTGGCTGAACAGATCTGATTGTTTGCTGTTTGGGAATGTTTTTCGTGTTTCGATGTGATGTAGTCTTAATCTGATTTAATTAATGAATTGGACATTCATTTATTTTAGCATGCTTATGAAGCTTCAACATTGAGGTGAGCTGCTCAAGGTTAACTATGTGTCAAATTGAAACGAGTGATATTGCTTTGCCTTGTATGTCATCTATAAAGCAGATTGGTTTTTTCTTTTACCATATTTGTGTCGGAAGATGACAAAATTAAGCTCCTCCATGGCCATCATCCTCTTGAAATGCAATGGTTTTTACAGAGTAACCTTTTGGAGGCTATACTTGTTTTTTTTTTTTTTTACTTGGTTTCTAATTATTTTTGCCTTCACTTGTTTGATCTCTTTTTTATTTTTATCCCTATTTTTGTTAAGCTTCATAATGTTTTGTTTCCTCCTGTACCAAATCTTAACTACATTATGTCCTTTTGCTCAGTAAAGTTATTGTTAGCCGGAATTGATGTTTGTGTTCTAAGATTGCTATTGACGGCTCCCTTGTGTTGTCTTTATCGTCGGACATGAATGTGTTTCGTTTGCTCTGTTCTTATAAAAATTTTTAGCAAGTACTATTGTTTTAATGATCCCATTGTTAGTCATCACCTTCTTGCAATGCTGCTGATGATAAGAACTGTTTGTTTCTACTATTTTCTTTTTTTTTTCCTGTGCTTTATTGGCAAGTTGACTCTCTAGGCTCCCTTAATTTGTTAATTGTCTCCATGTGTTTAGGGCATGCTATGGTGTTTTGAGATACGTTATGGAAAATGGTGCCAAGGGTTGTGAGGTTTGCCCATGAGCTACTTTATGATTAAAGGGTTTAAAATTTTTTCATTGTTGTTCGATCTCTTTTCAAATGATTGTTTTGATTTTTAAGGGCTTGTTGTGATCAGGTTATTGTTAGTGGAAAGCTCAGGGCTCAGCGTGCAAAATCCATGAAATTTAAAGATGGGTACATGATATCATCTGGTCAACCAGTCAATGAATATATTGATTCTGCTGTGAGGCATGTCCTCTTGAGACAGGTTTAGCCCACAATGCTTTAAGATGTTCCACCTTCATACAGGCGCTATATTGTCATCTTTTCTTCATCAAGAGTGATTTTCATGCAGGGTGTTCTTGGTATCAAAGTCAAGATCATGCTTGACTGGGATCCCAAGGGGAAGGTTGGTCCAATGACTCCTCTACCTGATCTGGTTACGATCCATCCTCCCAAGGATGAAGAAGAGTACAGTAAGCCGCCCCCCATGTTGCCAACAACTGAGATTGAGGTCCCGGTGGTTTGAGGTCCTCGCCGCCAATGTTCTGATTGCGACCAATTTTATTAGTCCTCAAAAGTGTGCTTTACTTTTTCTTGTATCCAAATGTTGGGTACTGGGGGATTTTTCCCTGATACTTAAATTGTTCATCCAAATTTCGCATCGATTTTGTTTTGCCATTGACAGTAGAAATATTTAAGTAATATCATGATGATAATTTACGTTCCTGTCTGGTTTTATGGTGGTTAGGGCTCAGTCTGTCCGGATTTTGAATATTTTTTTAAGATTTTAATTAAAATGATTCACTTTTTAAAATTTAATTCATTAGTCCTTTGAAGTAAGCCTATATAGCCATCAACTTAATTGCGCTACCTGCCATTTGAAGTTGAATGTCAATATAAATTAATTCAAAGTCGAACATCCATATAAATCAATTCGCTACTCTCGAAGAATTGTTTGTCTTTTTAATTTTAGCTGATTATTTTATTTATTTTATAGAAGTAAGTTTAATGATAACCTTGCTTCAAGCACAGGTACACATCCCATGATTATAAACTACAAAATGAATATATTTTTCCTTAAAATAAAATTACTATAGAACTACCTGAAATTAATATTAAGATATTTAAATTTTCTGCGGTCGTATTATGTTGAGATAGCTGTGTCTTAACAGTTGATGCATCCGAGAGTTTTGCAAGGGACTTGAAGAGCAAGAGCGTTAAGCATGAAGAAGCAGCTGCAGTAGCAGCAGAACAGCTGAAAGAGCAAACCAACAAGGCTAGAATTTTGTTTTCTGATGAGAATTTTGTATTGCGAGGTAGTGGAGTTAGTTGAGATTTTTGGATTATAAATAGCTTAAGGTAAAGTCTTATAGTTATGGACATTGCTTGTCCCAGTTTCCAAAAAGTACTAAAAGTTGTTATATGAAATGTTTGCAAGTCTCCATATATATAACTAAGGAGCAAATTTGCAGAAATGAAAATGTTCTTTTTCTTCAGCAGTTTTCTTGTTTACCTCTATCTATAGATGAGACGCGAGACAAGTATTATCACTGCAGACATCTCAGAATGTTTACAAGGTGGAAAAAGAATACCCAGCATTTTCCAGAATGTTGCGTGCATCTTTTGTTTTAACTCCGTTTGACAGGGTCGAAATTGGTTACTCCAATCACGGCACCTGCTATGACGCCAAGCACAACTCCACCACCAGCCACGATGCTGACCGAGAAGTTCTTGAGAGAGGGAGAAATCCAGGGTCTAGCAGCTTCAGCAACCTCTGGGATCACCATGGAAGCTGTGAGAGCAGCTGCTGTCAGCCCAGTTACTGCCTTCTCCTGAAACCTCCCACTGGGTTTTGATACTCTGGCCATAACTTTAGATGGTCTCATGGGAAGCGACTTCATCAAGAGGGCTTCAGAGCTCGGAACTCCCTTGTGGTTTTACACGGGTTAATGGCATCGCCATCGAAACAGCTGAGGTTGAAGCCATTTCTGACGATCTCTCAGATTCTGCTCTCTCTCTCTCTCTCTCTCTCTCTCTCTCTCTCGCTCTCTCCCAGTATTGAGTATACTAAGTACCAACACCTTCCTTTTGTCTTATTATACCCTTAAATTGAGGGAAGGTGGTAGATGAGAGGTCGGAATTTGAAGTTAAAACCAGAGGATTCGTCATCTTGGCTGCTGTCCTCTGTGGCAGTCTAATCACCATCTAGTTTGCAGTTTGGAACGAGTTGGTGTCGTGCTCCAGACCATGCTCAACATAGCCTGTTTGGTCCATTTCTAACCGAGTCAATCCGGCTATTGGCTAGCAGTTGGATCGGGGATGTGTCGTGGCCTGTTTCACTTGGCCTCCACTGTCGTGCCTCCTTACGGGCTGTTTGCGGAAATTGAACTACAGAAAAGTAAAAAACTAACCAACGCGAATTGGTTAAATTAGTAATTGGACTGGTTTTAAGTGAACTTTATTTATAATGTCAGATATTTGAAACTTAGTAAAAACATGTGTTTGGAGGAATTTTAACTTTTTGATATGATTATGACTATCGTTAAAGTATTCTCGATCTTAGAGTGATTACCCACTTGACCGCTATTTTCTACCAAAAAAAAACTAAAAAACTTTGACACTATAGTAGTTAAAATTTATATTTATATTTTCAAAGTTTAATATTCTAATCGCCTAAGTGTAAAATTTATAAAAATAGAGAAACAACTTTTATTAGATAACTGATAATTTTATAAGTCTCGCAATTATAGGTGTCAAAACGGGTCATCGGGTTGGATTCGGGTTGGGTCACTTCGGGTTCGGGTCACTTCGGGTCGAGTTACTTACGGGTCAAGTTATCTTCGGGTCATTTTGGGTTGGGTCACTTCAGGTTCGGGTCGGGTTCGAGTCAACCCACGGGTTGGCCACGTCATAAAAAATGATGACGTGACATTTTTTATTAAAAATTTAAAAATTTCAAAAATTTTACTAAAAATTCTTAAAAATTAAAGAAAATCATATGATTGAAAAATAATTGAAAATTTTTCTTTTAAAATATTTTAAAAAATTAAAATAAAATTTAAAACTGTATAAAAAATCTCAAAATATTCAAAAAAAATTTATAATTAAGATTTATATTAAAAATAGTATAATATATACTTTTTATAATATAAAATATGCTAAATTTTTTCATTTTATTTTTTTGTTCTCTTAAGAAAAAAAAAGTTCGGGTCAAACGGGTTGGGTTAGGGTTGGGTCGGGTTTGACCCAAAGATTTTCGGGTCATTCGGGTTCGGGTCATTTCGGGTTAGGTCATCCTTCGGGTCGGGTTCGGGTCGTATTTTTTCGGGCGGGTTCGGGTCAACCCATCAGGTCGGGTCAAATTTTGACAACTCTACTCGCAATAAAAAAAAACAAAAAAAAAAAAGAAAGAAAGATAAAGAAACGTGAGAAACTTTCTTTATTTTTGTTGTGTGAGAAACCTTTGTTTCAAACAAAAATGACATTTCATGTAATAATTTCACTGCAAGCTTCATTGATTCAATGAGAATACCTATTCTCCAACCTATGGAGTAGCAGAATAAAGAACAAAAATTTCAAAGAGTGCAATCAGTTTTTCTTCATCCCGTGGAAGGGGAAGCAGAACAGAGGGCAGGAGAGCACACGTAGTTAAATATTGCACTAAGAAAGACAGAATCTTCATCGGGTGGGAAGTGGAACCAACTGAGCTGCCGACCCAACATACCTGAGGTGGACTTCTTGAGGAAGAAGATGATATTTAATGCCAAGATCTTCAAAAATTCTCTTCATCTCTAACACTAGATCGGATCTTCGGCTGCCCCTATCCCCAATGTTCTGAAAGTTTATGGTGTGATTAACAAAGAGTGACATTTTCATCTTATTCACATCCTCGATCTCCTTAACCTGCAGACTGTAGCTTGGACGCCAATGCTGCGGCTTGCTTTCTAAGTACCTGAAATCTCAAACAATACCTCAGATATATAATGAACGGCAAGGAACAATCGAAACAGGCAACAAAGTTAGCAGATGTTGATACCCCATCTATTGTGCGTCGTTAATTAGCCCACGATTCGCAAAAACATAGTGCAATGAGCCCAACCCTGCTTATGCCATGCACCCTAAAAATTACGACTTCTAACCAATCTTACACTAATTCATTGAGTAAGAAAGGTTTGGAGATTCTTAAAATAGAAACGAAAACAATGTCTTCTTTGAAAGGTTACTATAGATTGGCTCCTCAATTGCATGTGTGTACCGATCATCAGCAGCATACAAAACATCAGCCTTAAGATATAACTTTTCACGCATTACATTGATAGGATCAACCCTGTAATGATGCAAGGGAATGAAATGATCACAACACTGCATGTCTTTGTGTTTCGTATTTTCATATAAGATGAACTCAACTGGCCATGCTATGCTTCTTAACCAATAAATTAGCGGTGGCAGGGAAAAATTTGACATACACTTTTATCCTAGCTTTCAGAACTCCAATGGTCTCAATAGAAGTGGAAACATCAACTGCAAAATCGACAGCATCACTCATTTCAGGGCTTCTGTAATAGTTGCTGATGGGTTTGGTAGCTAGAACTGAATTTGGATAGAATATTTTTTCATTGTCATATCTCAAAAAGACTGTTGTCAAAATGTTCATCTCTTCGACAACCATCTGCAGTGCATCAAAAGCATCAGTCATTATTACCTCAATCGAGAAAAAAGTTAAATACCAACTCTGCAATTAGAGAAGTGTTACCTGTATTCCATCAATGACACAACGATCACCAACATCAAAGGGGTGCATCACGAACACAAATATTAAGGCTTCAAACACTGTCTTGGCAGTGTTGCCAAACATGAACACTACTAATAGAAGTTGTGAAGAGATGAAGAGAAGCACATGGGTTGTTAATAGACCCATCAAAAGTAACCACACAATAATGATCACAACAA
Source organism: Carallia pectinifolia (assembly GCA_037832335.1). Taxonomy (NCBI): domain Eukaryota; kingdom Viridiplantae; phylum Streptophyta; class Magnoliopsida; order Malpighiales; family Rhizophoraceae; genus Carallia; species Carallia pectinifolia. The sequence continues at coordinate 6,979,646 of CM075453.1, read as the reverse complement.
GTAGAATCCCTGAAACCAGTTTGTTCAGCTCTTCAATAGCTGTTTTAGCGTCGTTTAATGAATGAGCCAGCAATTTGCGTTCATTATAAACTTTCACCTGAAATGAAGAACCATATCACTGGAGTGTGCCTTAAACTTTCACTTGAAAGGTCCTAATATCTTAACTACAATATCCACACCGGCAACATGTTAAACCAAGCAAAAAGTAAAATGGTAATCTTCTAGATCGAGAACATAAATCTGTGAGCATTAGAAACTTGGTTTCACAGCTTAAAAGAACTTGTTAGGTGGTATTCTGGTAGTGGTCTTGAGTTAAGTTCACGACATTGGAGGATTCTGAAATCTCTGTTATGTTACTTGTATGCAAAACATTGGCAATTTTTTTAATGGTTATACTGAAGTGTACAAAGCACTAAATTAGAACTGCATTAGAATTTGTAATAAAAAAGCCTCAGAACATACATACTGAACATCATAGGACAATAGTTGAAAACAGAACTGACCAGCCATTTTTTGAACACTGATCTTCTGATCTTTCCAGTTTCTACTGCTCCTTCAAACAATGGCATCATATTGTCCACCTCCTCTTTTTTCATAAAGCGCAAGAGGTCGGCTTCTTCAATGTATCTAATCCATCAAAAGGAAAAAAAAAAAAAAAAAGTGTTTGTCAAGGACAATCTACCATCTGAGAATCACAACACTTTCAGGGGGCAGATATTCTCACTTTCTACCCGGCTTTGCGACATTCTTGAAAACCTTGTATGCAGCAGCCTTAGCTTCCCACTCACTAGTAATCTCTTTATCCTTCTGCTCCCCCTCCTCATCGTCACTCTGATCAAGTGTGCTAGACAGGGTGGTCAAACTTGTACCTCTGACCACATTAGTCAATTCTTTCATAGTCCAAGCAGAAACCTTCTCGTGTTTCATTTTCTTGAGCTTATCCACATCGATCACCTCTTCTTTCATTCCTTCATTCTTGTTTCTCTTTTTCCTGAAACTCAATCGGCCAGGTGTTGTTGAAGTGCTGCCAGTTCCTTCAGCCATCTCCATCACAGGCGGCCCCGAAAGAGCTCTAAGAATGTACTGATGAAAGATTGATTCCTGAATTCTGTCAAAAAATCTATTGACATGGAAAGAAGATGCTAGCAACTTAACTAAGAAAGTTTTCAGGAGCCATATGGCAGCTCCTATGAGACAGGCAGCAAGAGCTCTTGTAATATAGTTTAGAACCTTCATCGTGTACCTGGAGCGCTCGACCCCACCATCAAACAACAGACCCCAAGCTAGAAGCACCAAACCTAACCAAATAAAAGCCTGAACACTCTTCTTCACTCCATACACAAAATAAAGCACCTTCTTCTTGAACAAGAAGTTCCTTTCAATCAAGAAAACCAAAAAGTTTATGGACCACTCAGCAACCAATCTACCACAGAGAATAACCAGTATCAGCACACACCATTTCCATAATTCCAAACCCCAAATCATGGAATTTTTCAATCTATCTACGGTCAAGCTAGCAATTAGCAGCCCCATAATGCATACAAAAGCAGTGAACTCAACTAAGATGAAAAATTTCCACTTCTTACCCTTTTCCCTTGTCACTTCAAGAGTTACACTCCCGTAGACCGCTTCATCCTCCACCTCCTCCTCCTCCTCCTCATTCTCCAGTCCCGGTGATCCAATCAGTGGCGTTTTCGGAGTAATTGGAGTTGGGGGTGATTTCAAGTTTCCTTTTGGGCTAGCAGTGATGTTATTGGGTGACCTTCTGTAAGGGGAGCTTGAAGTTACCACCTTGTTCTTCATTTCTTTCAAAGTTGAATCATTTCCATAAAAGGGTTCCACCAATCTTGACTTTGGCTTGGAAAACTCTGACTGCCCATATGGTTTTCGCCGAGTCACCGAATCAATTTTGGTTACTTTGGGAAGCTTGTTTGGCGAGGAAGCGGTTACAGAGGAGGACGATTGAGCTCTCAATCTCGGAGTCTCAAAATCTTTTACCTCAACAACATTCGAGTAATCTCTTGGAGAAGAACCCAACTGGGAATTCTTCAAAAAGATGTTAGCTTGAGAATCATTGCTTTCTTGTACAACGAAGAATGGTTCTTGGGAAGCGCTAGGAATCTGGAGTACGACATCGTTTGCTCCCTTCTTCTCTGTCGAACTTCTTACAACTTTACCAGCTTCCTGATCCATGTGGCCTTTTCTCCGTCTCTGTCCCTGCGCAAAGCTCAAGTTTTGATTCTTAATTTGGTTCCAAGTTCCAACGAAAGGTCAAAACTTTACTCCTCAAGGAACACAGAAGTGTTGTTGGGGTGAAACACTGGCCGGCCTGCTCGTCGCTGCTAGGTGTTGACTGGACTCGGGCAGCCTCAGCCTAAAAAGAAGAAAGCAGAGACGTTTCAACTGCATTCATAATTCCCGGGTTAGAGACTTAAATTGGGTTAGAATAAAAAATTATCACAGTGAATTATTATATTTTATTTTATCAGCTAAAAAGTGTTGGTTGGTCTGTTTGAACATAGCATCCGCAGGCTAGAATTAGTATTTATATTGTTGACGGTTTTATTTAATTATTTGAGAAAGATAAACTTAATATTTTAGTATTTATAAATTTTTTTATATTTAATCACAGTATTAACTAGTTGAGAACTAAATAATAATATTTAATTTAACTACATAATTTATTATAATTCAATTACAACGCTTGATTAGCATTGAGCAACATTCATATGATAGCCATTTACTAAAGATGATATTTTTTTTCGTTTTTTGACACGAAAGACGATAACTTGTTTGCCATTGCATAATTTGCGCTTGAAAATAGTTTGTTTTACCTGTCAAGTCACCGTTTAAGAACTTATTTTTTTCTCATTTTTTATGTCCCGTATTTCAATTTAAGAAAAGATACGAAATTTATAAAAATAAAAAAATATATATTTGTTATATGATTCACATGTGATCACCCTATATAATTACACAATTAAATGTGAAAATAAAGGACTTATATTCATGATTTTCGATCATAAACTATTATATTCATTAAAAAAATTGAATTGTTTCGTAAGAACAAAGAACTGTAACTGAGTGTGCCAATGATAGGCCAATCAATAACGACTAATATTATAAATATTTCTTACAATTCTTAGATTTTTAGAAACTAAACAGTTAAGTGGAGGTAAAAAAATGGGTATTAAAATTTTGTCGTAGTTTCCTAACGGCGACTAGGGATGGCAAAAATCCCCATCCCCGCGGGTACCCGCCCCGCCCCGCCCCGATGAGGATGGGGTCAAGCTAGTTTGACTGGGGAACGGGGATCCCCGCCCCGATCCCCGTTTTTTTTTACGGGGATGGGGATGGGGATGGGGATGCAGTCCCCATCCCCATACCCGCCCCGTTATTAATTTATTCTTTTATATTATATATATATTATCTATACATTATCATTATTTTACTTAATCCTTGCATTTAGGGAGCACTTATTTATTGAAAAGACGATTACGAGACACATATGTAATTTTGTGATTTTTAATTTTTTTTATTTAAGCTCCTCAAGTTTAATCAATTGTCTTTTTTCTTCATCTTTTTGGGTTTTGTTGATTGTGGGGTATGTACATGCAGACACCGACACACACCCATTTGCCTATATTCTTGAAGGGGAAAATTGGATCTGTTGTGTTTTTTTTTTAATTTTTAAATATTGACTTCTAATTTAGTAAAATGGCTAGGAAAGGCATTAAAAAAAATATCACTTGATAATTATGAAGTTGAAGATATAGTTAATAAGAATACATATTGCTTGACTTGTCACACTCCGCACATAAGTAAAAAAAGTAAAGGCCCCCTTAATTTGATGGTGTTTATGAAGTATAATATAGACATTGAGCAAGTAAATTTTGATTTGTAATGTAATTGATACTTTTATCTAATTTAATGTCCAACATTAGCCATTGTTTCGAGTTCTTTGTTTTTTAGCTATGAAGCACGGACACAGCAACACAGACACGGGACGATACAGATACAGCGACATACTAATTTTAAAAATATTAAGATTTAGATATGGTTTGGACATGACTATATATAAATATAAATATAAATAAATAAATATAAATATATATATATATATATATATATACATATGTATAAAAAAATTTAATTTATAAAATTTTTGTACATCATAAATATATTTTAGAAAAATTTTATAAATTTTATTCACTTAAAAATATCGAAAAATATATTTTTATAATTATTATAAGTTTTAAAAATTTTTTATTTAAAGAATATATCGTAAAATCATTTATTCTTTATTGTGAAGTATTAAAATAAAAATGTCAAATTTTATAATCAATTTTATTTTTTTTGTTAAAATTAAAAATAAATTAAAATTCGAACATTTTAAAAGTTATGAACAAATGGTAATATTAAATTATAACTTTTAAAAATTTTTTAATTAAAAATAATAATAATAATACTTGCTTTATTAGAACTTTTTTAACACCACAAAAATGAATATTGAAGTCCCTGTTCTGTTTTAAAAGTTGAACAAAATGGCTCAAAGCAATAGGAAAAATACTTTCCTCTCAATTCTTATTTACAATCTAAACTTCAATCACGACTTAGGAAAGCAAAAAAAAAAACAGAGAAAGTGAAGGGAAAAAGAAAAGAAAACAAAGAAAGTACCTGTAGAGCGTGACTACGTAGTTAAAAGATTTGTATAATTAAATTTTGATATTTTATTAATTTAATTTTTTTTATGTAAATTAAAAACGGGGATGGGGCGGAGACGGGGATCGCCGATCCCCAGCGGAGACGGGGACGGGGACGGGGACGGGGATTCAAATCCCCTCCCCGCCGGAGATGGGGACGGGGACGGGGATTGCATTGAAAAGCGGGGACGGGGACGGGGACGGGGATTCAAATCCCCTCCCCGCCGGGAATGGAGACGGGGACGGGGATTGCATTGAAAAGCGGGGACGGGGATCGGGGATAGCATCCCCGCCCCCGCCCTGCCCCGTTGCCATCCCTAACGGCGACCAGCTTCTGGGCGACTTGCTGCCGCCGTGGCCCATTTACTTTATTAGGTGTATTCTCTATTTGATTTCTTCCATTTGGAATTAGCATCCCAGAATCTTTTGTATGAATATTATAGCACGGTGGAAACGTTAAATTCTTAAACTGCCTTTTTTTTCGTTTTTTGTGTGCTGTAGCCGTAAGTCAATCATTGACATTAGCATTGAATATTCTATGTAAAAAAAAAAACTCTATCATCCAAACACATATAAGATCGAACGGAACTTTGTCGAAAATAAGTATAGCCACCGATGTACCATCTACGTTGTTAAAATTTTTAACTGCTATATCATTGTTCTATGAAAAATGATGTTTCTAAAACAATTTAATATATATTCCTCATTCCCCAATCATCTTTTGAGTAATACCAGTTAAATTAACACATGGCTCACTGAATCAATACCGATATTAAAATATTATGCTACCTTGACCTTTTTTGTTTTGTTCTTTATTAGTTATTTATGTACCCATTTATTTATTTGGTCGTTGATTAACAAAGAAAAGAAAGCAGATGACAAAACAACAAGAGACATGAGAACCATAAGAGCCGGCCCCTCTCCAGAAAGAGCATACTTTCTGGCCCTCTTTACCGACTACATGGCTTGATGGCTACTTTTATTGTTTCGTTCGGGACCATTAAAGGCTTGAAGTTAGATGTTTCCACAAGGGTGACGTGGTTGTGGGAACTCTATCTGACCACACGCTTGAGACAATATTTATCTTATGCTGCGTGCATAAAGTCGAAATCCAGTATATTCAAATGCTACGACTTCAATTGGAGAGAAGAGATTCAAATAAAAACTAAGTTAATTTTGATTAATTTAAACGCGAAAACATCTTGCTCAAAAAAAATAAATAAATAAATAAAAGGGCGAAAACATTAATGTAGAAGGAAAACGAGCTGTAGAGTTGTTCCCGAATTTGTCATTTGTAACTGAAGATTAGTTCCAAAATTTGTCTTTTGTTACATATGCATAGGAAGAAGTCTCTTATATAACATGTTTTTGTTTTTTTTTTTTTTTTTTTGGCTACAAAGGAGATCAAAAGGTAAGAAATAACAATAGAATCATTAGGACCTAAACATAAAATTAAAAAATTTTAATAAAATATTTCAACTAATTATATTAAAAGCATGAGACTAAATCATATAGTATTAGCATATGTAAATGCAAGTTCGCTAAGATTATTCTTTGTCTCAGCAAAATATGCAATTTCATAGGCTACAAGGAGCCAGAGAAGTAAAGAATTTAAAGCGAAGTTGTACTCCGTGATTGTTTGGCAGCATAAGACATGACAAAAGTTTGCACCACCGATCCAAATTAATTAACACGAAAAAAAAGCTCACTAATTATGAGGTCTAATAATAAAGTAATAAAAATTTTTAATTTTAAATTTAGAATTTGATCACCAATTCTTATAAATAAAATAAAAGAAGAATACTAGAAGTTCTTCCAACAAGTTTTTTATTTTATTGTTGAAAGTTGCAATGATGAATCATAAAATGTGAATTAACATTGTTTTCCTCCTCTTTTTCCAATGACCTTATGAGCTATAGTTTCTAGTCAGAGAGAATTGTCCAAAAAAAATTATCCATATACATTTTATCACTTTATTTTATTATTTCATAAAATATTAATATGATTGTATAAAATTTAAAATTTGTTGCTTTTTTGTAAAAAAGTCGGTCAGAACAATTTCTTTGGACAATTATGTAAATCAAAAGGAAAAAATTATATTACTTGAAAAAAATTATCTGAAATTCTGTCTGAATACAATTACTTGTATTTGATGTACAATCAGTTATATTTAATATGTAAAAAAATAATAATATTTTTTTTTTCGTTTTAGTTGTACTTAAAATTCATATAATTATAAATAAAATATAAATAATTAGATTCAATTAGTATTTCTGACAATATCTTATCTGAAAATATAACGGAGCTCCAATCAAAAACTTTTCTGTAGCCTCTTTTCCTATTGTGACATGTGGGAAACGGAGCGAACTGAAACTCGAAAACATTTTCTTCATCCGAAAAAAGAAGGGAAAAAAGGGGGAAAATAATAAAAAATTTCTACTCCTAAGCAGATTTACTTTAACCTCCCGAGTTCTGGCACTTTCAAGTTTCAAAAGTTTGTTTATCTCTAGGAATGAAAACAGGAAGACAAAAACGAAATCTGATTGAATTGGGACTATGAAAAATAGTTTTTAACAAGGACCACCATGAACTTGAAGTTTAACGTTGGGAACAAGGGGTCCAAGAACCATCAAACAGGGGTGTCGGAGACCGGCAACACTGCCGGAGCATTCTCCGGCGAATGTACCACAGTTTGTCGGTGGTGATAAAACGGAGGAGAAAGAGGAGGAGAATGGATGTCTGTACGGCAGAGCGGGCAATCAGAGTGAGATTGCAGCCACATATCTATACAATCTGCATGAAACGAGTGCTTGCACCTTGGCATTCGCCGGACCTCCTCTCCCTCCTCGAAAGCCGACAGGCAAACCACACATTCGTTGACGCCGCCGCCGTGTTCTTTGCCAGTACCCATTTCATTATCATTTTCCTTTCTGTACTTGAAACTTGACAAGAGGTTTCTCCGGCTGGTTGCTGCCCTGATTCCTAACAAGTCAGCCCGCCAGGCCACCGCTGCCCGGACCCGACGTTCCATGCACAACCTGACGAAAATAACGTTGTACAAAGCGAGCACAACAGCGGCTATTCCGACAACCGCAAGCCCATAAAATAACATGCTTATGTTAGAACCATGCGAAGAATGTGACGACCGTGGTGGCGCCATGGAAGGGCTCAGAACAAAATCTCTCATATTTGATTGTTGATGGAGTTTTAGTTTTAGGAATTTGCAAAAGATTTGTACAGGAAAGTATAGGGCTTGTCATCAATAAATTGGACAAGGTCAGCGTTAACAAAGTTTGGATGGTAAGCACTAAGGTACTTAAATTGTGGGCTTAATGATCAAGACAAAGGAACACACAATCACAAAGACTCTGGACAAAGGCTGGTTGACAGCAACTGAATGCTTAAACTAATAGTCATTTTTATTCTAATTCCTTCACCAATCTCAAACATTTTAATGTGCTGAAGGAACATAAACTGACAAGTAATTGACAGAGCCACTTCATGATGGTACAAACAACGAGCGACGTTGGTGGGATCGAGGACTAGCGATGATGCTCATCTGATGACTACACTGGGTTACTGACCCTACGCTGCCCCAAGTTCGCACTTACCACAAGGTTAATCACACATGGTTAGTCTCTTGTAGATGACTCCAAATATCATAGTTTTAAAATCTGTCCTAACAAATGACTTGACTCTCTTTTGGCATAGTTTTATATATATATATATATATATATATATATATATATATATATATATATCAAGTTCCTTTATTTTGTTTATAATATATATATATATATATATAAAAGGAACTTGACTCTCTTTTGGCATCTGCAACATGCATGCCATAGCATTGGAATACCAAAAAATTGCATCATATTTATTTAGAGTCTCTTTACTGAGATTTACACCTATACCTTTGACCTAATGCGCGTATCGTACAATAAAATTACATCATTTCGAATAAAGTAATTTTTTTAAAAAAAATTATGATTTTTTAATGAAGACTTACTTGATGTGCAGAAGGATCAATCAAATGAGCAATTAGTATTCATACAATTGCATTCAAAAAATGCATGAGTACTGACAAAAAATTCAACAAGGTAATTTAGCACTCTTAACTCGTCCTCGTGCACTTTTTTAGTTCTTATACACATTAAGTGATTTTTATGAAAAAAAATCAAAAATATAATTTTATTGTGACTGACATTATTATGATGTCGGTTAAGTGGACCCGATTTCTGTGTGCGATTTTCTGCGCCCAAGTATTATTTCTAATTTCTATGATCACAATGGAGCGGGGGGGGCATGAGCCAAGCCGTTCTTGATGATAAGCACAGAAGCTTGTCATACACAATTAACAAAACGAAACCCCTTTCGTCAGGAGCGGAGCTCCAGTGACAAATTGACGAATGATTTTATGTGGAGCGTACGTGGAATATGACGTTTACCAAAAATCAAGATGAATTATAAAATGACCTCTAATTAAGTAACAATAGCAACCGCTAGGGATGGTGTACAACCAATAATGGCATCTTCTTAGTTCTGATTTTGATGCGTGCCATTCTTATAAAAATACAAATTGTAGGTTGCAAAATGCTGAAATTTGATGTGGTGCAGATAAAGTCAAGTATCCAAAATGTCGAATTACAACCTGGACAGGATACATTAAATTTCAAGTTTTTTGTCAATAGTCTCGCCAACCACATATTTGCCAACTGCATTTAAAAGCCTACATATTCCTTGATGACTTGATGTTTGAAGTTCGGTTGAGATAATGAGATTTAAAGAAGAAAGTTAAAATAAAATATTTTTTAACTAGGGATTTAAATATGTTTTATTTAAATATTTTTTTTAACCATCACAGTTTAATTCAAATGACTATCAAACCCTTCTTTAAGAAGAAGATTGAGGAGAGAACATGGAGATAGATTCGGAGGTTCAAATTCCGACCTCCTTTGAAAATATTTACCATATAAGTTTGGAAGCTTTATCTATAGAGTGTAGTATATTCACTTCTCCCTTTCTACTAATAACTAACGGACTGATAACTAATTATCAGTATGTGTAAATACTATAAAAAGGGCATTTCATTCTCGGTGCACATTACATGGCACTTGGAGTAACCTTGTACAATTGTTATTTCAAAACGTGTGTTTTTTAAGAAAAAATTTTAAATTTCAAAACGTCTTTTTTTTTTTTTGGGTCCTGTCTTTTTTTGTTTTGTTTAACAGAAGCAAAGAATTGATTAGGTAAAAAGGCACCATATAGGGCCATCCAACCTACACAGCCCTTTACAACAAAGTAAGAAAGCACAAAAAAAATCACCTTATCATACAAGTCTAGTCCACAACCCATCAAACCCTGGCCCAAATTAACTAAGACTAAGACTATGCTAAGGCTCGAAGCCCAAGGAAAAAGAGAATCAGTTGGATCATGGGTCCAAGGCTTAAGGCTCAAAACAACAGCCAGAAAACAGAGCTCCCTCTGCCCACAAGCCAGCACTGCCAGCGACTGAGAGCAGAGGAAGACAAAAAGGCATATGGTGGCCAGAACACAGCTGAAGGGTTGAGGCATGCCAAAGGTTGCCAAAGAGCCATTCAAGGGCGTTGAAGCTGACCCAAGCTGCATAGGAAACAGGGATGAAGCAGTGGAGGACAGCCAAAATCCGGTAGCCATGATCAGAGGGCAGAATAGGCGTCGGGACGGCTGTACAAGGCCATCCTTACCACTGACAGGACCAGCTCCCCGATCCCCACCCATCGAGACAGCAAGGAGAGGCAGGGGAGCCACTCAGACACCCCTTAAAGGACCAGAAAAGACACGCACGAAGCTTCACTGGGAGAAAAGCAGATTCGCACCAATAAATCGGGAAATGAGGCGACTCCAAGCACCATAAACACTAATAGGGACCAAGCTGCACCAAGGAAACAGCAACCATCAACAGAACCGCTGGGGAGAAGAGCAGACAACCAACAAAACGCGTTTGACGCACGCTAGCGTGACGGGGCACACGTTAGTGCTGCAGAGAAAAAGGGCATTTCAAAACGTCCTGTTGGGAAATTAAAAAAACAGAAAATTCCACATTCTGGACATAACTTAGCCAAATCTTCTAACAAAGTATTGGAGCCCAATAATATAACGTGAAACTGATTTATTTGTAGTGTGTTTAGATTGAGAGGAAAAGTGTGGAAACAAATAAAATGAGAAAAAAATATGTGAGAAAATAAAATTATTTGAATAAGTGAAAAAAATTGTGAGAAAAAAATGAGGAAAAAGAAAAATAAATAATAGTTTGTGAGAGAAAAGTTAGAAAAAAAATAAATTGTTTGAATAAGTAGAAAAAATTGAAAGAAAGAAAATATTAAGAAAAAAATAAATAATAATTTGTGAGAGAAAAAATTATAAAAAAAATAAATTATTTAGATAAATAAAAATAATTTAAAAAATTATAAAAATATAATAGAGTAATGATTATATATATATTTTTTCTTCCTTTCATTAGTTAACCAATCAGGCCATTGAATTTGTGGTCCCAATACGATCCAAACTTAATCCGTGATATGATTGAAATCTTACACATATGTTTTACGAGGGTAATAACATGGCGGATGCTTTAGCGAGTTTGGCGGTGTCTCTTCTGCCTTGCTTGCACATTTTTCGTAAGGAAAAATATTTGTAGCTATACTATGGTATCATATGTTTTAAGTATACACAACAACGTTTATAATTTTTTTAACAATAATTATAATTTTTATAATAAAAATTTAAAATTTATTTTTTTATTATAAAATATATGTATATTATTAAAAAAATTTATATATTACTACAGAATAATTAAATGTATAATAAAAAGATGTGGCTGCACAGCGTGACCATTTAACGCAGCCCTTTTCATAAGTCCCCATATGGTCTGCGAAATTTGCTGTGGAGGGATCTGATAGGGGTGTCCTTGCCTAGTACGATCATCTTGTAAGACTTTTTTTATTTAATGCATAAAGCCTTTTCTTTCTGACAAAAAAAAAAAAATTATGGCACCCAAATTAAAAACTTAAAACAATATGTAATTTTATTCAAAATAATTATAACAAATAATTTGACCAATAATGAATTAACGAAGACAAATAAAAAAAGACTTAACACACCTATTAATTATTTAATTAACTTGAATTCCAGTAACTCAAACTTGAATGTTCTATGACCCCAATCGACTAAGTCATATAAAAGGCAAAAACAACAAGATTTCACCCTCTAATTAGTGATATGTTTGTCGAACTACTTTTGGAGATTTAGTTTGGAAGCGTGTATAAAATTCCAAAGTTTAGTTTGATTTGTTCGTCAATGGAATATTCTCAAATTCTCTAGCATTGCCCCATTTTCAACTTTAGCACTTTTTCAGTTTTATTTTGCTTTCTTCCTCTAAGCAAAAGTAAGTAGCCTAGAAGCCATTTAGAAACTAAGCTTTTGTGTGCAATGCATCAAAGTAGACGGTAGACTTGGCTGTGACAAGTTTTTCCTGGTACATTAAGTATAAATTAAACTACACTCACAAAATGTGAGTAAATCCTCTTCCCCAAATAAAAAAGAATTTAATTATGAGTATAATATTAAATTTCAGATTTATTGATATTGTAGTGAAACTTAAAGGAGACTTATTTGAGTCCGACAGTTTTTCGGTGATAGGTGCTCCTTACAGGGAGGTTGAATGAGGACGTTTAACAAACGATCTTTAATTTTGTCCCACAAATACGATAATTAATATACTTGCAATGTATTTTTTTGTCAAAAAAATAGGTAAATATAACCCATAAAGTTTATATATATAGAGTTGGCTTCCGCAGCAATTGAGGGATGGGAGATAAAGGGAAAATTTTGGGATTTGAATTTAAATTTCTTATTATTTTTTTATTTGTTAAAAAATTAATTAGATCATGTGTTATATAATAATAACAATTTTTTCACATTTTTTTTTAAGAGTTAAATTCAAAATTTTTTAAATAAAAATTTTAATTAATTTATTACTTTTTTTAATCTGTTGACTCAACTGACCAAAAGAATCCACTTGACCGATTTTTTTTTTTTTTTAGGATCCAAAAGTATGCAAGTGCCTGTACAAGAGTGAAAAGATACGAGGGCGCTCTCCCACCACTTAAGCTGGATGCTCCCTACAATAAACTACTACTTTCAACTATTTAGAGCCAAAATAAAACCAGGTTGGGTTGGACTTTGGATGGGAACAAGAGTTGGGCCAAGTGAATATTATAATGCACGCCACTGCATCTCTGCAATACCGTCCGTCTCCTCGCCCGAAGCTGCAACTGAAGGGCCTTGCACAAGGAAGAGAAACTTCCCCTTAGATGCCAATTTTACCAGTCCAAATAGTTGACCGACATCAGTCTTTGTATTGCAGTTATTAAAGATTTTCATTTACAGAGAGGGTTTATATATACCCTTTTCGCTGAAAAATTAGGAAAAAAAAATCACAATGCCTTTTTTTCAAAACTAGCACCTTCCCTGTATTATGTGGCTGCTCCACCTCCAGAGTAATTCAGACGGGTGTTTGCCTTTTGTAAAGGTACCAAACCACCTCATACACCTGCGGTTGCATTCTAAGAGAGTGACCCAAATAAACAGTATGTTTGTCATTTTGGTATCAACTTTGTTATAGCAGCTTCTCTATTACTTACAGCGCACCAATCAATCTTCAATTTTCTTTTCCAGGATCCTGGTTTTGAGTTGTGACTGTGATTGCTGGATATAAGGTTTTGAGAACAAACACTTTGCACTAGGATTTGGATGTGTTCAGCAACGCAGCTTGCATGCTAAGTTCATCATGGTTGATGTTCAGTGACAACTTTGACTCGGTGATATCATGAAGTTTCTCCATTGGACCATTGTGCTGTGAAATATTATCGTTTAGGTACTTAATTTTTGCTAATTCTCTACTGTCCACGCACGTTTCTTTTTCTGAAAGAGAACAATCAAAACGCCACTCTCTCTGCTTCCGGGAAATGCCAAAGATGGCACGCTTGTTTTTTAGGGCGTGGGAAAAGAAAAGGAAGCTCCTTTCCTCACAGATATTGAACGGTCGACCACCCATATTACCAGTAAAATACTAAAATGCACAACCATTGCCCTTTATCCACATATAATTAGGAGAGACTCATCATAAATGGGCTAAGTTCAGGATCCCGATCTAAGCAAGAGTATGCTCGTAAAATAATGAAGCTGGGAAAGTTCCCAAACTGGAATTTGACGGGAATCATCGTGTAACCATTTCAACAAAAATCAAGATGTGCCAGCGGCACCTACTCAGATCCTCTATTTGAAAGGATTCTACTGGTATGGCGGAAAAGAAAATGCGAAGAACACACCCCCACAATCAGAAAAGCTCAAGCGGCGAGACTGTGATCGCTCCATTACAAGTATTGCTCATGTATCCTGGCTCGATTCTCTTCCCACCACAGTCTAGCATGCATCTCCCCAAATCTCTCTCGGCTGTACCACAAGAAATGCAATCAGCGAAAAGAAATATTATGAAACAAAAACTAGCTCCTGAAATAGAAAATTTTCACTGAACTTGAAAGATGCTATCAAGAAGACAAAGCTAACATCAAGACCAATATCTAGACAGCTAATGCTGGAGAAAGTGGGACAATATGCTTGATGTTATGTCGGCAACGGTGTAGGCAGATGCCCAATCTTAGAGGCACAGAAACATATTCTGTTTGTAAAGGTTCTTTATGCAATCTAGCTAAGGTCTTTTTCACATGGTATACTTTGTGAAAATTCATAATTCTGGCCAAATAATTGCCACAAAATTATACCTGAATCTAACTCGTCTCAGTTCCCTTTTGCCCCCTGGCAAGGCTCGGATAGTAATGTAAACCCCTGGTTCATCCTGTTCAACCCATTCAGTCTCCAGGTCACTGGCGTTGCTGATTGACAGCTCTCCAGAGCGATCTGCTTCTCTCGATGAGCTACTTCTTATTGAAGCATCCATTGAAGATGTTTCCGTCTTCGCTCCACTGATGCTAGAAAGTTTAGGGGTTGAGGTGACACCACCTGAATCACAGTAATGGCGGGCTTGCATTGGATGATGGTCAAGCGAATCTGAGGATGAATATCCCATTCCTGTTCCTGCTGGACGGTATAAATTACGAGGCAACCGTTCTCCATTAAGTGGTGGCGTTACAGGTCTGTCTTCCACAGATTCCATCTTTGAGATCTGTAATAGGTTTGAAAGGACAAAGTATTACTATTGAAAGATATTCTTTAGTCATCAGCCCATTTTGCAATGTGGAGTGGGTCTACGTGCATCTCAATCCCCTTAATGTAGGCACAACATCACCTCATGGGGGATTCGTTGTCCACTACTTGTTTCTAGCAGTTTCATGGGATATTGTTGCGGTCAATTGAGACAACATAACTTTCTGTAGCTTCCCCACACACTGCATCTAAGGAGTTAAGCAAAGGCACATAGCTTTCCTGTTATATTGAATTTCTTCGTTATACATGTGAGAACTCACCTCATCTTCAGATCTCTGGGGTGTTGGAAGTGGAAAAGCTTGGCGATTAAGCCTCTGGACATTATATAGCTCCATGACCCTGTCATAGTTTTCTGCCCACCATCTTTGAGCTTGCCACTTGTTAAACGTGTCTCGACTGTAAAAGTTAATAGCTATATTTTAGATTTCTTGATTCTCAGTGGTGGGGTAAATGGTGTTGCACATTCATCAAAAAAAAATATATATATATACATGGTGTGATACATGCTGTTAATGTCGTGGAAACTAAACAGCTACTTATTATACATATGGCTTGAGCTTAATACACTGAGAAGTATCATAGGCATGAAGCAATTCCCAAAAATTAAAAAGTCAAGATCTATAAGAAGATGAAGTATTCCCACACAATCAGAAGTCCCAAAACAGACGAGTTCACATCCTAGTAAATGGTTCATATGCCTAGGGCTTAAAGCCACTAAATCAGTGGTACTAGTCATTTATTAGCCAATTAGCTTTATTTGATTATCTTAGGCCACCAAATTGGAGCCTGAGTACCTTTTTTGACAGAAAACAGCGTAGAAAACTTACTTTAGGAAAAATGAAAAATAATGCAGCCTTTGGTGCATGAGATAGAATAAAAATACTGGTAGCAACATTATGTTAGTGGGGGTCTAATCAGTCAAAAACATTATAGGCATTCAAAACCTAAGCGGTGGCGGAATCATTACACAGCAAGACCAAGTAACGTGATGCTTCATAATTAGAGTCATACAGAACAATTTTCAGACAATAAAGTCAGCAAAGTAGAACAACCATCCAAGGAAATTTGGGTGACGTAAGCCTGTGGTCATCAAGGAAAGCAAAGTCGCTACAGTGTGACCATGCATAAGTGATGAACAATCTTTGTCAATGTCTTCTCCCTTCTAAAACCAACGTCCTTGATTGTCACAAGAAACACTAGTTTCAACTGAGGGGGACATGTTGTCTTGTGTGCAATTTCTGGAATGGCAGGCGATGTGGGTATTTCAGAAACAAAATGACAGAAATGGTCACACAAGGTGACAATGCCACGGAGAATCAGGCGTGAAGAAATTTGGTTGAAACAGGAAAAAAAATTAAGGAGAAAAAGCCATCTTTCCGACAGCACGACAAAGGCTCGGTTAAAAGGTTACCAACACAATCACCATCGGCCCCCCACCACCACTAATGAGGCACAATGAGTTCCCCTCTTGGACTTTTCTTTGGAGTTGGATTGGCTTTCAACTAGGCGTGAATTTTACTGTATTATTATTGTAGGCCCCCTCATTTGAAACGGAGATGGGGATGTCTGAGGCTGCCTTTGGACGCTCCATTATAGTGTCTTATGTGAATGTAATTTTTCATGTCTTGGTGTCCTATCCAGAAATAAATAACATTCACAACCTCAGCTATGTTCAGAGCCTAACAACAAAAATAAACTAACGAGGTATAACTTAATTAGTATTAAAATTATTTTTAAAATTAAAGATTTTAATTTCAAATTCCAGTCAGAGTCAACTTAATCAAAAAAAAAAAAAAAAAAAAAAAAAAAAAGCCAAAACAAATCATATTGCTCCTCCAAGGAATAGAATAATTTCTACACATGAATCGGATACGAGGAATAAGTCATCGGCAAGACCCACTCATTTGGACAGCATTGATTTGTGGAACAAAAGAATCACTGGCACCAAATCAGTGACGCGTCTAATCCACTAGCAGCTTACATAATTGGTTTGGCGCACTTTTAGCACCAAATGTAACCGGTCATTTTGGGTGCATCTACATTCAATTTTTTTAAATTTTTTTTTAAAATAATTATAAAATTAAAATTTAAAATTAAATAAATATTATTATAAAATTTAAAATATAGATCTCACATAACATATAAAATAAAAAAAAAATTCTTCGAAAAAAAAAAAAAAAATTTCCTCAAACGTTCAACACATTGTTGCATTCATTTTTTTGTCCAGAGGTTCAGTTCAGAGACACAATCCGGGTGCCAATCTTCATCCATTTGGTTTAGAGGCCTCCTACATGGATGATTTGGTGGTGCGTGGCTCTCGGAATCCACAACAAGCATTTCCTACGCGTATAAACCACACTATCCAACTGTGTCTACCAGACCGTGTGTAAACTGTATATTTTCCTACACGTATTTGTATTTTTTCTTTGGGTATAAATTTATCTCCGAAGTTCATCTCAAAGTAAAATAATAATAATAATAAGTCTATGAAGATAATATTTTTATTAATTTTTAAAAAATTAAATGATTTCTGACCATCGGATAAAAAATCAGAGAGCTGCCAAAAATTAAAGTCCACAGGAGACAAGTCACATCAGAAGCAATCAGGACCGCCAAATTCCCGATCAGAGAAACGAGAGAGGGCGTACCTGAAGCGTATCCGCTTGAGATCATTCCCTCCCCGGGGAAGCGAAACGAAAGTGATGAGAACACCGGGCTCCACCTGGGCCACCCATTCCTTCGGCTCCTTCTCCTCCACGAACACGACCGGCGGGTTGACCCGCCGCCCGCTGCCGTTCACCGACTTCGGCGTTCCCTCCCCGCTAGAGCTCGATATCCCTTTGAGCCTCGCCTCCATCTCTTTACCCCACGTTCTCGGCGTCGTTGAGCTCGAGCTCCTCGTCCGCCGTAAGGACCACCTGAGCCGCTCCGACTCTGCGTCCGACTCGGTCGAGTTGCTCCTGAGTCGGCTTTGAGTTGTAGACGCCGTGCATGGACTGCAGTGCCGGTAGGCACCCGACGCCTTGAATGCCATGTCCTTAAGCTACAAAACGCCAAAAAAACAAACAAATAAAAACATAAAACTTAAAATATCCCTAAAAAAAAAAACATAAAATATAAAACCGTTCTGCTTTTATTTGTGTTCATCAAAATCGTGCGAGTCGTCACCGTTTGGAAATTACCTGAGAGGTGAGCGATTTGATTGCTTGTTGGTGTTTGCTATTGGGCGTAATAGCGGTGGCGGCGGTGTCCTCCGGCTGACTCAGCGAGTCATCGCCGCCGGGTTGCTTTGAACGAGCTATACACGTCAGCATTGCCAATACTGAGAAACAGATAACAGCGTCTCTGTCACAGAGAGAGAGAGAGAGAAACAACAGAATGTTAAATTCAAAACTCTTGAAATCAGACTTTTAAGAATCAGAAATCGGACGATAGAAATATTAATCAATTGACTTGATATATACGTACGCTTGGTAATTAGAATTCGCGAAAGCGGGGAGTCAGTAGGAAACTTGAAGATTCAAATCGGGTTCAGATTCAGAGTCAGCCCGCCGGGTCGCCATGCAACGAGATCAGGTTTTTTTTATGCCACGCCTTAAACAGCGCCGCCGATCGAAGATTCTCTTGTTACAATTGTTTCTTTGGTAACTACTCAGAGATTGGAGTAGAAGATTGATGAGAAGGAGAAGAAGAAACGATAAAAGAAAACTACGATAAAAATGGGATTACAGTAGCAGTAAAAGTGACGCTTACATTATATTTTCAGCCATTTTCGTTTAGAATTTCGTTTTAGAGTTAGAAAAATTTGGAATTATAATAAATAGTTAATTTTAAATAATAATATTTATATTTTATATAAAAAAATTAAATATTAAATTTTTATTATATAAAATATAATTATTATTATTTAAAATTATTTATTTATCATATTTAAAATATATTTTGACTCTTAATTTCTTAATTTTTTGTTTTTATCGGTTAACTTTGGACCGGTGTTTACCAAATTTTTTTTTTTTAAATTTATTTTAATTAAATATAAATTTGACACTCTTAATTTTTAGATATATACTATAGAGCACTGTTGTATTTTCAGAGAAAAATATGCTTGAAAAAAAGTTTATATGTAACTGATCAGATTTAATGTGCAATCGACTGAATTACAAGTACAATAAATATAAGAAAAAAAGTATTCTTATATTTAATTAAACTTAAAATTTAATTAATTACACATTAAATTTTACTAATTTTATTTGAATATATTTTTTAACTTCTTTTTATTTAGAAATATAATTTTTTCCTGTACTATAAAAAGCGGGCACTCGCAGTCTGGTACAGCTGAAAAACTTGACCGTCGGTAGCAAAGGTTGGCCCACGAGCCTTATGTATTCTTCGTTGGTCGCTGGAGCCCAATAACTCCAACTAGAGCATTCTTCGGTTTAGCTTTCCATGTCCCAGCATTGTCAGATCCATATCTCCTAGGCCGGAGGCAAGGAATTGACTGTGTTTAACTTTGATGGGCTCGAAGAAAATGACATGCTACCCAGAAATTATTGGCCTGGGGTGGACCACTGCCCTTCCCTTGCGCTCTTAGCTCACTCTTGCATTTATATATATCTAGTGATCTCCCTTATCTTTGTTCTTAAAATGAGAGGGTTTGGATCACGTTACCTCTCAGAGAGAGTTGCAGGCAATAAAATGGTAGGGGTGACAGGACCTACGTGCTTTCCTTTTTCTTTTTAGAAAGAAAAAATAATTAGAATGATATCCTATAATTTTATTAAGACAGATTGTGACATTGTATCGTATAATAAATTAACTTATATTAATAAATTTTTTGTACATTTAATTCTACTAAATCATTTATTAGAACTGCAAACTCATAATGTGCAGGATATGCACGATTTTTCAAATCATTAAACCAAAATGTTTGGTGGTCGATGGCTTTCCTTTTTAGAAAATGATCAAAAACTAAAAGTTCTCATTGGCGTGGGTCAGCTATCAGCAATTTTTGGATTGGTCCATAACAGACTTTTTTTTTTCTTACATGATGTCACTCCCACAGGCCACAAATTTGGAAGTCACACCAAGAAGGTCTATAATAGACTTTTTCTTAACGTATCGTCCTACGGTTCGGAGCCGAACTAATTCACTCAAGGTACAATGTTCTTGATGATTTAACAGTCAATTTTTAACAAAAATATGCTCCAAGAAAAATCTGCCTTTTTTTTTTTTCGGTTTGTAAAGTTTAGAACAATATAGTTAGACCATGCCTAGCAATATAATTTCTTGATGAACAAATATTTCGTTTCAAGTTTTGCGTCAAAATTGCAAGTGGAATGAGATGCTATTAAAACTGCCCAACTGATTTCCCATTTTGTTTAATGTCATGCACTTGTTATTACAACCATAACAAAGCAATCTTGACATTTGCATGACTTTTCACTATAAAGACTAAAGAATGTTTTATTCAACTTTTTAAACTTGTTGATTGTTGTTCAGTGTTAATAGTAGCAGCTGATAGGAAATTTTTTAATGGACAATGATTAATTAATAGTTTATAGAGCAAATTGCCATATTTCCTTAAAAAATTATGTTGTAACAAAACAAAAATTGAGTGTCAAATATAATTTAGTAACCCAAACGTAACTTCAACTATGAGAACTGCATGCTATTTTACAGTCCATTTTTTCGATTCAGTTTTGGGCCAATCCAAAGCTGGGTTGTTGGGTGGACCGTGCGTGTGGGGGAAGAGGTTGGTGTTGTGTAATTGACCATCCATGCCAACAACCCACAATGCAGTAACTGCTTACGTACTTCCGATGAAATGAGGGCAGGAACTACGGGCTCCTGTTAACGTAAGCAAAAGCATTAGAAAAGCAAGCGCAGAATAGACTTATAAAATAGCGTTTAACAAGCATTCATTCTCAATTCCACTACCAGAATTCCAAAACATCTTTTCCTGATTTTACCTTTCTCACGTCATAGCACAACTTTGACTTCGATGCCACTAATGAATATTACGAAATTGGATAAATGCATATGCTTATCTTCATGAATATTTATAATGTAATAATGGTTATAATTTATATAATTATAATAATAAAATATACAACCAAAAAAATAATATATTTCATTTTTTTCACATTTCATGAATATTATTATAAAAATCTCTTATTCGTTATATTTAAAACAAATTCTCAGATAATTTTCTCTTTTTATGTAGTAAAACTTTGCCAAGTTAGGTAGTAGCAGTAATACAGTAATAGCGATCAAAGGTACGTGCCCTCTTCGGCCTTTGGCCTTCGCGGGACTCACCGGAAAGGAAGTTGATGTACGCTTGAATCTTATCTAGGCTATTGTGGCGAAATCATGCTTTCTAGCCATTGGATCGCCATCGAACTGTTCATCGAACCAGATTCTCTGTTAGGCGGACCGCGGACCACGGTAACGAGTTAACGTCGTGCCAAGATTTAATTCATCCAAAGATTCCTAATCACGCCACGTGTAGAATCATGTCAGAAAAGGAAGTCCACAGAGCCAGCGATCTCAACTAGGGAAATTTCCGAACCTTCCAGCTTCGACCAAAGCCGGACGGGGCCAACCAATGACTCGCCTCCACGTCGTATATCGCCACGATCTTCCGGCCGCCGCGACCCGCGCATTTATAATCTATTGAATTAATTGCTGTTGTTCTCCAAAGAAAACGATGTCGTTTTTGAGACGCAGAAAGCCGGCTTATATCTCAAAAACCGGCAGTGCAGATTTTTCGCAGAGCGACGGAGACGACGAGAAAAAGAAGCAGAAAGGGAAGCCGAGCGGCGGCGAAGAGAAGAGGATAAAGAAATGGACGTGCATCGACAGCTGCTGCTGGTTCATCGGAATTATATGCTCCATGTGGTGGCTGTCGCTGTTCCTCTACAATGCCATGCCCGCCTCCATCCCGATGTACGTCACGGAGGCCATAACCGGGCCGTTTCCGGACCCGCCCGGCGTCAGGCTGAGGAAGGAAGGGCTCACCGCCAAGCACCCGGTGGTTTTCGTCCCCGGGATTGTCACCGGCGGGCTTGAACTCTGGGAGGGCCACCAGTGTGCCGACGGTTTGTTTCGCAAGCGCCTCTGGGGCGGCACGTTCGGTGAAGTTTACAAGCGGTATATATATATATAAATATATTGCTTTATTTGTTTATATTTATTTTATTCTTGTTATTACTGGTGTCAAATTTTAAATTTAATGCAGTTCTCGTATGTTTGTTTAATTAAGACAGGGCCATTTACATTAATAAGTGCTAGATTAAGTATTTAGTGCCTTGCACAATAATTTGAAGAAAAATGCCGAGAGGCTATCTATATTACAGTAAAACAGTAATGAAATCCGGGAGTGAAATTAACGTATCTGATATAGGAGCATCATATGTTAGAATTTCTGCACCAAAGAATTAGTTTAGTTCATTTTAAATTTCATGCAGTCCTCGGCAATCTCACTGATTTGAGCTAGCAGTTCTGAGAAAGGAAAGCTATGCAACTAGAGCTCAATATGTTATTGTTGCTTCATCCTGCAAATGAATTCATTGAACTAACCAATTGTCGGTTGAAATGATTCGTATCGATCAAGTTTGAGCAAGCAAATTCTTAAGTTTCTTGATTATGTAATCACATATTGGTGTAACTGACCCTGTAAAGCCGGTTTCTCTTCTTGTTTCCCTTTTTTTTTCATATTTCATGCAGACCATTGTGCTGGGTTGAGCATATGTCGCTGGACAATGAAACTGGACTCGACCCTCCTGGTATAAGAGTGAGACCTGTTTCCGGACTTGTGGCAGCCGATTACTTTGCAGCTGGTTATTTTGTTTGGGCAGTTTTGATAGCAAATTTGGCGCGCATTGGTTATGAGGAGAAAACCATGTATATGGCTGCATACGATTGGAGAATATCGTTTCAGAATACTGAGGTGCATTTCGAGTAATCCTGCTTCTCCTAGAGCTAATTTGAAATTCTATGCTCTTGCAATCTCTTTGTGTTTTTCTGCTTCTTCTATATATTTTTCCCCTTTGTTACTATCGCCAAATTTTGCCTGATTAATTTGATCAGGTCAGGGATCAAACACTGAGCAGGATGAAAAGCAATATAGAACTTATGGTGGCTACAAATGGTGGAAATAAGGTCGTTGTTATACCACATTCTATGGGTGTTCTGTACTTTCTGCATTTCATGAAATGGGTCGAGGCACCTGCGCCAATGGGTGGTGGGGGTGGATCAGATTGGTGTGCTAAGCATATAAAGGCTGTGATGAATATTGGTGGACCCTTTTTAGGTGTACCAAAGGCTGTGTCAGGCCTTTTCTCTGTTGAAGCCAGGGATATTGCCATTGCCAGGTTTTTCTCTTTTTTTCCCATTGAGTGTACACTAACCCCTAGGGGGCATTCAATCATGGCACATGGCACTTTAGCAACTATTTTTTGCACTTAATCGTTCTGCAGGGCTTTTGCACCAGGTTTTTTGGACAAAGATGTTTTCGGTCTTCAAACATTGCAGCATCTAATGCGGATGACTCGTACATGGGATTCAACCATGTCTATGATACCAAAAGGTGGGGAGACAATATGGGGTGGCCTTGATTGGTCACCTGAAGGAAATTACAACTGTGGTGAAAAGAAACTCAGGAAAAACAATACCCGTAATGGTGCCCAAACTGGCAAAGCAAGTTCAAGTTTTCCACAAAGTGTGAACTATGGGAGAATTATATCATTTGGGAAAGATGTTGCTACACTTCACTCCTCCAAGATTGAAAGGATGGATTTCAGGGTAATCTTTCAGTGTTGAGATACTTAATGATAAGACCCTTATTGACAATCCCACTTTATCCCTCCTTCCTGCTATTCCCTTTGTCTGTGTCTAATACCAGTTCTAGTCTGCCACCTCTGGCATGTTCAGAATTTGTCCATCTTGCTCAGCTTCATTTACCAGTTTGCCTTGATTTACAATGATTGTTTAATTGGAGGATGTAACATTTCTTCTGCTGCCAATTCATGTTCCCCCTGCCATTTTGCATGCTCTAGGAATAAAGTGCTTCTATTTTCCTGACATTCATTTCCGAGAATATCCACTTTTGTTCATTCTTTTGGGTTGTGTTGGTGCTTTATATTTTATATTTTATATTTTGTTGATAAGCAGGATGCTGTTATGGGTCATAATCCTGCAAACAACTGTGATATTTGGACAGAGTACCAAGAAATGGGTATTGGGGGTACTAAAGCTATTGCAGATTACCAAGTTTACACAGCTGGATCAGTTTTGGATTTGCTTCATTTTGTTGCTCCCAAGCTTATGGCACGTGGAGATGCTCATTTTTCATATGGAATTGCTGACAATTTAGATGATCCAAAATATGAACATTACAAATATTGGTCGAATCCTTTAGAAACAAGGTAAGGACAGCCAGTTTTCACTGAATTCTTTAGATTGTATGTATTGTGTTAAGCTAAGGCATGATGTCATATGTGCAATATTTTAAATTCCTAGTGGTCCTTTTATTAATAAAGCTTATATTTAGCTGATTTTTTTCCCTCAATAGGTTAGATTGTCACAGGCAAAACAGAGAAAATTGGAAATGTATGTTTTTTTTGTCCCTTGGAAAATGCGTTAAATCACACATTTTTTAAAGTTTCAACTTTGCTTAATCTAACAATTTCTTTCTTCGGACTGTCATAGGGAAGTTGGTCTTTCTTTATTGGTGGAATTTATGGTTGCCCTCCGTAATGTTCCGTCAGCTCTAATTCGATTAACTTTCCATTTAGTGTGTAATACCGTAATCCATCCTTGACCACTTTTGCAGATTGCCAAATGCTCCTGACATGGAAATCTATTCTATGTATGGAGTTGGAATACCCACCGAAAGAGCATATATTTACAAGCTAACTCCTCCTGCCGAATGCTCCATTCCATTTCAGATAGATACCTCAGCCGATGGTGAAAGCGAGGATTCATGTTTGAAAGATGGAGTTTTTTGTGTTAATGGTGATGAGACAGTCCCTGTTTTAAGTGCAGGTTTCATGTTTGCAAAGGGTTGGCGAGGGAAAACCAGATTTAATCCATCAGGCATTCGTACATACATAAGGGAGTATGATCATGCTCCCCCTGCTAATCTTTTGGAGGGCCGAGGCACCCAAAGTGGTGCTCATGTTGATATAATGGGGAATTTTGCATTAATAGGGGACATAATAAGGGTGGCAGCCGGAGCAACTGGCGAGGACTTGGGAGGAGACCGAGTTTACTCTGATATTTTTAAGTGGTCTGAGAATATAAACTTGCAGCTTTAGTTTTAAATGGTGAGCACTTTATCTTTTTGGTGTCTGGTAAAATGTGAAGCACAATGTTGTTGCAGGCTGATATCTTAGAAGAATTCTGAATTGGGTATTAAGCTATGTAGGATCATTGGGGCTTTAAATAATTTTCTTTTTCAATTTTCGCTTCGCTCTCTTAAATATTCTCTGCAGTATCTATCAATGAATGTTTAAGGAAGGCCTGGTGCTTTGAATTACATTGCTGGTGTTACTGCTTTCTTAGTATAGTGCGTCTCATTAAGTTTCTTCCTTTTTTCAGCAACAGCTGACATCATATCTGTTTATCCCGGCATTCCAAGACAAAACCTGACGCAGCCAGTGCTGGTGATGGGGGTCGGTACATGCTTTGACATGCCTTGATAAAAAATATTGGTGCTTAATCCGCTCTTATTATCCCACATTAATTTGAGAGATACTGAAATTGTCTTTAACAATCAGCAGGTGTCCCAAGTTTCTGACACTGTGTCATCCTTGGTGCTTTTTCCTGTCTATGGTTCGCCTGAGATTTTTTTTTTTTTTTAATATGCTAAAAATTTTGTCAATGAATTTTTTTCCTTATAAGTTTTGTTTTGATTAAAAAAGAAAACTGTTAAAGAGAATTGTATCTATATATATCTTTTTGTGTGTACAGCGCTCTCTCTCTCTCTCTCTCTCTCTCTGTCTCTACCGGACCTTTTGGGCCTGTCTGATTCTGGCGAGGGAAAGATTTCAGTTTTTAGCAGTTTGCTTCCAGCTACATATGCCTAATATTTCCTTTTGATTTTGGGCTGATGACAATTGATTGCAGTACCAACATTTCTGAAGTACATAAATATGGTTGAGCTCACTGGCAGCAAATAAATTCCAAGGGGCCTTAAAATGTTGATATCTAAAAATGATGCAAAAAATTTTGCTAATCGTGTGTATCCGTGCTGGCCTGTGTCTAAACTGAGAATCTAAAAGCAGCATCTTAGAATCTAGTCTCAAATATGTCAAGTTTCAGTATTCAAACAGCAGCAGTACTGAGGTCGAGAGTTAGAATTAGTAACTTTTTTAATCATTTTTTTTTTATCAGTTGGTTTAGATTTTAAAAAGTAAAAAAAAAATAAATTCCACTACAAAGCTACTCGTTAATAAGGCCCCGATTCCAGATCCCGAAGAGGACACGGGAAACGGAAAAACCGATTGATCCAGAAAAAAAAGGAAAGAAAAGAGAGCGTGGAAAAGCGAAAAAAAAAGTGTAAAGGAATTCAATTTTCCTCCATTTCCTTCTCCGACCCTCCTGGCAGTACAAAATAAATAAATAAATGAACAAATAACATCAGAATGCAACATTTTTTTTTAACAGCCGATGACCTAAAACTTAAGATCTTGATTCTAACATTTTTTTTGTTGAGAATAGATCTTGATTCTAACACTGAGAAGTGGAGTATGGGATTTTAGAAAATGATATAATTATTTTATTATATAATTTATCCGATATTTTAATAAATAAAATAATATTATGATTATGACTTTTAATTTAAATGATCATTATTTTTTATGATCAAAAGAATGGTAAAATTCAATTCTTGCCATGCTGTCACCCGCTCACTTTCTCTCTCCTTTTGTATAGATATTAGCTTTCTCTTTATATAAAAAAAAAAAAACAAAAGCCATTACATGCGAACAATTTCTTATGCGAGGGGCACAACCGTCAAATCAAAAAAAAAAAACATATCCCCAGTTCCAAGGGCTTATATACAAAGGGTGCGAGAAAAGAAGGACAAAAAACAGGCAGGGCGACGGCGGGGCCATCGCTTCTCACAGTACTTCCCCTCCCAACAACACGAAAAGCATTCCGTTTTCCACCACCAAAGACTGGCCAAGGTGCTCGACCCAACCCCTGCGCGCTCCGTTCCGTTCACCAAAGAAGACGGCGGTTGGGGGAGGGGGGAATCACGATGATGCGATGGATGAGTGACACGTATTTTCTCACAAAGGTAACCCTACACGCGCACGTTTCTTACGCGCCTTTCATTCTCTTCCCTGCTCCTCCTTCCTACCATTTGATCAAAACCCAAAAAAGAGGCCCCGTAGACTCTCGGCTCACGTTAGCACCGGCCCTCAAAAAATTAATGTTTAATTTCCACTTGGCAAAATGCAATCCTCCGCTCGCCCAAAGAATGCCTGCCACGTTAGACTCCTCATTATCCACCTCAAAACCTTTTTTTTTTTTCTGATTATATTATATTTATGTACGACTTTAATTACGTGAATATACTAAAAGTGATATTTATAAAATTTACAATTTATTCACAATATATATATATATATATATATATATATATATATATATATATATATAATTCCATATCTAGCATTGCCGTAAAGTATATTACTTCAAATTATGAATCCGGAAAAAAACAAAAAAAGAAAAGGAGGAAAGAATGAAATGCTAAAAGAAAAAAAAAAAAGGACTTTTTTGTTGTGTGTTGAGAGTCTGGACTCCAGCGGCCGTCTCTCTTGTACCTCAGTTCTCTCTCCGCCAAAAACCTCTCAAGTTAAAATGTTGCTTGTTTGGGCACCCACCGCAGTATAAAAAAAAAAAAAAAAAACAAGAAAATCAAGAAAATTTTCTGTGGGGGAGTTGTACGGAGATGGACGCAGGCGCGCAGCAGCACAACAACCCACGAACAGTGGAGGATGTTTTCAGAGACTTCGTGGGTCGTAGAGCTGGGATGTTAAAAGCTTTAACCACTGGTTCTCTTCTTCTTCTTCTTCTTTTAATTTCCTTCATTTCCTTGTTTTGATATTCTTGGGTTTAAGGTTTTGGGTTTTGTTCTCTTTTGCTGGTTCTTTTTTTTTTTTTTTTTGCATTGTTATTTGTCAGTCTCTGATTGTTTCTGTCATTTTTATGTTTTTTTGGGTTTCTGGGTGGTTTGTTTTGCAGATGTTGAAGAATTCTATCAACAGTGCGATCCTGGTGAGGGTTCTTGTACCATTTCTGTTTTTCTATTTCGAGTTCCTTCTTTTTTCAAGGGTTGCATCAGAGTTATTTGTTTTTATGTTTCGGTTGTTTGTTTTAAAGATTTGGGTTATTTCTACTGGATTTTCACTCAGTGTTTTACAAAATTTAAAGTGTAGGTTTCGTGATTTCAAGTTCTTGGCTTTTGCACGCCTTGCTTTCAATTTCCCATTCACTCTTCTTCCCTGTACCAGAAATTAAATGCTTTCTTCAGGCACTTTTGAGCTAGCATTTGTTGCGGGGAAAAAAATAATAATAAAATGAGTTGAACTTTAATGATGTCGAGCTGGCTTAGTTTTAAAAAGGAAAATTTTCAAAATTTTATCACATAGTTTTCTAATCTGCTCTTTCTTTGTTGACTGTGACCCGCAAGATTGTCTTTATGCAAACGATTCATCATCGAGCAATGGCGTCCGTTTGCATGTTTTTTCAACGTTGTTTGATGTTTTGTTTGGTTATTTTTAATTTAACATTAGGGTCGGTCACAACTAATTGAAGCTGAATTCATTGGGACTTATTTAGGATTGGTCTCTGTGATAATTATTGAAAAAGTTAGGAGTATTTATTGTTGAGGAAACAAAACCTGTTCGTGGTGAGAATATTTACATGGAAGACCCCTCTTTTTTCTCTTTTTGAGGAAAATCTTGAAGCAGGGAGATATAATGATTGTAAGAGTGGATTTTAATATTTTTGCATTGAGATCATGAAATTTTGGCAAACTTGAGATAAACTTGTATACATGTTTGTCAGTTCCTTAGTGCTTGTTGGATGGAAATTCAAAGTAGAATCAAGTTTCCTTGATCAGAAAAGAATAGGATCTTTATCCAGTGTACTGTAAATCAACTAGAGAGTCAAGGTTCTAAAATGTGCGTTCATCAATGTTGCTTATAAAATACGTGGTAAAAACCATGCTGCTGACGATCAATGGAGTTGTTAAAAAATTGCAAGTCAAGAGCCATGTGTCTGCATGCGTGTGTACGTGTACTTGTGTTTGTTTTGCTTCATACTTTTAGTAAATATTGAAAAAGGAATGGAGTTCCAAACCCGCTGCATAGGCTGTTTGATCTCTATAAATGATTTGTAGAACATATAATTAATTTAAGTTCCATACAGAGAAAGAGAATCTTTGCTTGTATGGATTCCCCAACGAGCAGTGGGAAGTCAGTTTACCTGCTGAAGAAGTGCCTCCAGAACTACCAGAGCCTGCTTTAGGAATTAACTTTGCCAGAGATGGGATGCAAGAAAGAGACTGGATCTCCCTAGTTGCTGTTCATAGTGATGCATGGTTACTCTCTGTGGCTTTCTATTTTGGTGCTAGATTTGGATTTGATAAAGCTGACAGGTAATATCTTTTTTTTCTCTTACCCTTCTAACATTTGTATTTGAAATCCATGCGAGTAAAAGGAAACTTTAGTCGCTAAAAACTACTTAAACCCACACACAAATTCATGCATGGCATAATTGATGATGTGTTTGTAATTTACATTGATATTCAATGTTCATTGTTCTTCTCTTTTATTTAATGATTCTGAATGCTGAATGCCAAATGCAAGCCTATGAAAATTTTCTTGTAGTTAATGATGTCATATCCAACGTATTGAGAAATTTAGTGCAACTGCTTCGTAAGCTTGCACTTAATTGGTTGTTTGAGCTAAATTGAATCAGATTTAGATCCTTCTCACGTTTGAAAGACAAGGAAATCAGTGTTTTATAACTTTTGGATATTTTGACAACCATGTCATTCTTTGACGTTGATTCTCAGTGATCTGTTTGGATGTCAGTATGCATATGACAGTATAGACCTTAACTAAGATCTTTCTGTCAGCAAACTGATGCAGTCTTTCTTATGCTTGCCATTTTATCACCATAACACAGTATAGATTCATGAGGTTTGTGCTTTGAAAGAAAGTCAGTATGTTGGTGAATTGCCAACAAAAACACAATGGTTGTGGGTTAATGTTGTTTTGCATTTAAATAGATTGGTAGAAGATGAGCAACATGAATTATTAGTTGCACCGGGCACTAGAATTTTTCTTTACTAAATTCTTAATAAAGACAGTTTTTAAGAAATTAATATACTTTATCTCCATGATGAATTGATTTTGTTGACTTTTATTTGTGATTTATGTAGCTTATTGATGTAAAGGATTTTTGTTTCACCCTATGCAATGGAATGTAATTGTGTTGCAGGAAACGTCTCTTCACCATGGTTAATGACCTACCAACAATCTTTGAGGTTGTGGCCGGGACTTTAAAGAAACAAGTGAAGGAAAAAACATCAGTGTCAAATCACAGCAGCAGCAAATCCAAATCAAGCTCCAAAGGGGTAAAAACAATTTCCTTTTTTGATTGGTCAAATGATCTGAATTTAGGATCATGTTCTTCATTAAGATGAATTCAAAGCTTGGATGGGCTTCTGTTAAAATTCTTGATCGGCAATTTTGCTTAACCATTTAAATTTTAAACTGGCCAGATACAATTTCACACCTGTTGACTTCTGTCGTATGTCTGACATGTCAATCATCTTTAGCTTCAGGCATGCATGTTTCATTTTTCCAAATTTCTTCTTAGGTCTCTTGTTCACACTTTGTTGATTCAACCGCGGAATGTGTTGTTGTGATTGTTTAACCATTTAACCATCCCTTTTCTACTCTCAGC
The DNA here is from genome assembly GCA_037832335.1 of Carallia pectinifolia. Classification (NCBI taxonomy): domain Eukaryota; kingdom Viridiplantae; phylum Streptophyta; class Magnoliopsida; order Malpighiales; family Rhizophoraceae; genus Carallia; species Carallia pectinifolia. The sequence goes on along the minus strand of CM075453.1, from coordinate 6,948,690 downwards.
ATATATTCGTAGTAGCATGTAGCTCTCTGGATTTTCATTTCTGGTTCTAAGCAGAAAACAGAGGTTTTAGAAACCAATCCTGATGCTAATATTGAATATTGAAGCTGCTTGAGCGTAGACAATACATCCCATTGCTTGGGATTCTGATTTCTCATGTTACAGGGAAAGTGAAGATGTGTGTGTCTTAGGCTGCAAGGTAAAGTGATTCAATTTCTAGGCAGCACAATTATTGTGCTTCTGTTTGGTTCAGCTAACATCCGATGACCAATAGTCTGTGACTGACTGCTTCCACTTATGGTTAAAATTTTTAGTTGATAAAATTTAATGGTGTTTGGTAGAAGTAGCTAATAGCTATTTAATACAACTTTTTATTCCCAACAATTGAACCAAACACACCCAAGGTCTCTTGATCCTGGTCTAGTGTTTCCTTCTTGTACTTCTACAGTTCAACTTCTTATTTGGTTGGATGGTTTGTGCTGTGCATCAAGTGGTGAAAGATGCTTTGGCGTTGAATGGTATGAAAATTTTGGCCTCTGTATAAACATGTATATATTTCTTGCTGGCACTTCTATGAAAAGCTGTATTATTATGTGATGGCAGTAGTTTGAGATCTGACATGGGGTTATTCTGTTCTTCTCCTATAGAAAAAGATCTTTCATGTAAATTATTCTTGATTTTTCTAGATACACAGTCAACGATGTTCAATGCTATGCCATTCATTGTTATCTCACTCCTTCTGTGAATAAAAACAACAGCGAGGATCTGAATCTGGCAAATATTCGGAGGCACAGCCAAAGGATGAGGAAGAGGCAGTGGACGAGGAAGATGATGAAGAGCGAGGGGATACCTTGTGTGGCGCATGTGGGGAAAACTATGCTACGGATGAATTTTGGATTTGTTGTGACGTTTGTGAAAAGTGGTTCCATGGGAAGTGCGTGAAGATTACTCCTGCCAGGGCTGAGCATATCAAGCAGTATAAATGCCCGTCTTGCAGCAACAAGAGAGCACGAGCTTGATATTTACAGGTGGTTTCAATTGTGCCTTTCTGATACTTGGCTGTCGAGCTAACTCTTTAAGTAGTCAGGTTATGTATCGTTTAACTCTTTACTTAGTTCAGAGCTTATGTTTTGGGTACTTTATTCTTAGGAACTTGTTATTGGCTTGAGTTAGCAAATGGTAGTCTGCAGACTCTGAACATTTCTACTATTTGATTCTAAATTCAGGAATGTAAATTTTCCCTCAAACTTAGGTCAGCCAAACTGACAATTGAGTGCAGAGCGGTCTGAACTATTTCACCTGAAATCAAATCTTGATTATTGTAACACTGAGTCTGCAACTCATTGCTCTATGCATGAGAGATCGAAGTTCTTTTCTTTTTTTTTTTTTTTTTGAGATAACCAACTTTTTATACCCAAACTTTTGTGATTTTTTCTATTTGATGGCTAAACCTTTTAAGTTTTCTATTTAAGCTCTAAATCTTTATTTTTTGTTCTATTTAATTTTTTTTACAATGAAATCGTTAACTTTTTTGTTAACTTTAATCTTATTTCCGCCTGTTTTTATTAGATCTAATGAAAAAGTTAACGGTAAATTATACAAAAAGACTTAAATAAAAAAAAAATAAAGGTTTAGGTCTTAAATAGAAAATTTAAAAGGTTTAGGTTTCAAATAAAAAAAAATTATAAAAATTTAGGTATAAAAAGTTTGTTATTCCATTTTTTTTTTTTCAGTTGAAGTACCTTCCTAACGTTGCCAAATTCAAATCTTGTGTTTGGCGATGCGGGTTGTAAGTCCGGATAAAGGAGGATGGTTGGGAGAGGAGAGTTGCAGTAAGTTGGCAGTCAATGTGAAATTCACTAAACTCTTGTGAATCTTTTAAGCAATTTCTTTTGGGCGTTTCCTACTTGCTGACTGTTACATCGGAGTTATGTCGCATTATAGTGGAGCCGAGTACGGTGAAGGATCGCATCAGAAATAAACATGGCTACAGCAATTAGAAATAAACATATTCATAGCAAAGTAGGTATAGCATATATTGGAGATAAATTGAGGAAGTAATTTTTGCCATGGTTTGGACATATTAAAGATAGACTAACAAATGTCCCAATGAAAAGAGATGGCTAAATTCATGTAGTTTATGAGAGAAGGAGGGGAAAACTTAAGTTGACCTATAAATATTTAATTAGCAAGTATTTTTACAATTTGACCGCACTTTAGTACTTGACAGAACGAAATGACATCAAAAGATTTATGTAGTCGATCTTAATTGAATTTGGGATTAAGATGTTATTCGTGTTGTGTGGAAGTACATCCCTTGGTGTCCTAAAAATTGGCCTTTTCTATAGGGACCCCAAATCGTGCGGTGGCTTCGGAGGACGAGGACGGGGGTTTCGTGGGAACAGTGTCAGAGGCAGCATGAGGGATGCTCTAAGTTGCATGTGTCTTTGTTTTTTACTTGGGAATACAAGTGGTTAGTGATCACTGGCTTGATGAGCAGTCCCATAGTATGGACATTGAGCAGTGTTTTTCGATTCCTTGGTGCTTAAATCTTGGTTGCTTAAACTAGGCAGCTGGCGCCTAGTGGTAACATAGAGCAGGTTAAAGTTCTCTTAGTGCAGCAACTACAGAGTGGGGACTTGATAGAAGCATTTTGGCCATTATGGACTTTGACAACTAGTTGGTACGATGGTGCAGATACCGTACACGATTCTGGATAATATGCACCTTTTTTTTCGTAGAATTAACAAGTGCTATAGAAGCAAGAGGTCAGCAACTTTGACCAACTATGGCACTGAAACTAATGTGAAATTGCGGGTAGAAGTTCCTGAACTGCAAGCAAGAATCTTCTTTTAAGGAAATTTCTAGTTAAGTTGCTGTCATGACATTGTTTATTTGTTTTCAGACGAAGCAAACGCTTCCACATGCTCTCACCATTTCAACAACCACTCGACAATGAAATTGGTAGGTAAATTGCTAGAAGACTTGGTTAAACCTTGTAAATCGAAATTTTCAAGTCTTTGCTTAGAGTATATCTCTACTTGTGGTTGGGTCGTTCTTCTATTATAGATGGTATGCAGAGACAGAGATTTTTTTTTTTTTAGTTTATTTGGAGACTTTTTAAGTTATGAATTATATAATGAATTACAATCTCATAAATCTTATATCTTTCTTTTTCAAGATCAATAGAGGTTTAGATTCTAACTACTAGAGGTCCCATGAAAACAGGGGAGAGAGAGAGAAATTATGGGAGAGTATTAATTGAGTGGAATATTTTTTTGGGTCGATGGCCAAGTTCAAAGTTTTCTAAGAGTGAAACCTGAGTTTTTTTTTTTATTTTTTTATTCTGAGAAAAGTGAAACCTGGTAGTTACAACAACAAAGCCATTTACATACTTTGAAATGTCTAAAGCAGAAAAGAGAGGCACATTTCCACTTCATTTCCTGGCAAAGTATGTCCACCAAATTGTAATATTTTCAGTAAAGCAGGACCTATGAATTTTATACCTTTCTTTCTCAAGATCAATAGAGGTTTAGATTCTAACCACTAGGAGTCCCATGAAAACAGGGGAGAGAGAGAGAGAAATTATGGGAGAGTATTAATTGAGTGGAATATTTTTTTGGGTCGATGATCAAGTTCAAAGTTTTCCAAGAGTGAAACCTGAGTTTTTTTTTTATTTTTGTTCTGAGAAAAGTGAAACCTGGTAGTTACAACAACAAAATCATTTACATACTTTGAAGTTTCTAAAGCAGAAAAGAGAGGCACATTTCCACTTCATTTCCTAGCAAAGTATGTCCACCAGATTGTAATATTTTCAGTAAAGCAGGAACCATGAATCTCATACATTTCTTTCTCAAGATCAATAGAAGTTTAGATTCTAACCATTAGGGGTCCCATGAAAACAGGGGAGAGAGAGAGAGAAATTATGAGAGAGTATTAATTGAGTGGAATATTTTTTTGGGTCAATGGTCAAGTTCAAAGTTTTTCAAGAGTGAAACCTGGGGTTTTTTTTTTTTTTTTGTTCTGAGAAAAGTGAAACCTGATAGTTACAACAATAAAGCCATTTACATACTTTAAGTGTCTAAAGCAGAAAAAAGAGGCACATTTCCACTTCATTTCCTGGCAAAGTATGTCCACCAGATTGTAATATTTTCAGCAAAGCAGGACCCATGAATCTTGTACCTTTCTTTCTCAAGATGAATAAAGGTTTAGATTTTAACCACTAGGGGTCCCATAAAAACAGGGGAGAGAGAGAGAGAAATTATGAGAGAGTATTAATTGAGTGAAATATTTTTTTAGGTCGATGGTCAAGTTCAAAGTTTTCTAAGAATGAAACCTGAGTTTTTTTTTTTTTTTTTGTTCTGAAAAAAAGTGAAAGCTGGTAATTACAACAACAAAATCATTTACATACTTTGAAGTGTCTAAAGCAGAAAAGAGAGACACATTTCCACTTCATTTCCTAGTAAAGTATGTCCACTAGATTGTAATATTTTCAGTAAAGCAGGACTTGGACCATTGACGCAGCCCTTTCCCACTTAGCCCTTTCCCACTTGTTAATCCCACCACACTGGCTATTATAAATAGATTCTATATTTCCTTGCTAGACTCAGAACCAAAAGAAACAGCTTCAACTGCCCATACAAATAATATACCAAGAAACCCTTTTTCTCTCTTTTTGCCTGAAATTCAAGTTTGGCAATGGCACTCAGTAGAATTGAATCTGTTGATCTCCCAAATGACACTGAAAACCCTTTCTGTGTATCCCAGAATTCTTCTAGCTTTACCCCACCACACTGGAAGAAGGCTGCAGAGTCTCTTCAATGTGCCCATGTTATTGAAGTCTGTCGAATGGTATCAGAATATGCCAAAGCCAAAACTGTTGAAATCCAGGGCACAGCCCTCACTGTTGCTCAGGTCACCGCAGTTGCCCGTCAAAACGATGTAAAGGTTAGCCTTGATGAGGCCGTTGCTCGTGACCGTGTAGCAAAGAGCGCCAATTGGGTTGCTGTGAACATCTCCCGTGGGACAGACACTTACGGTGTTACCACCGGCTTTGGCGCCACATCTCACAGAAGAACCAACAAGACTGCTGATCTTCAGACGGAGCTCATTAGATTCCTGAATGCTGGAGTCATTGGCAAAGATAATCTTCCAACATGTTATGCCAAAGCAGCTATGCTCGTCCGCACAAACACATTAATGCAGGGCTATTCTGGTATCCGTTGGGAGATACTTGAATCATTGGTGAAGCTTATGAATGAAAACTTGATCCCTAAACTTCCTCTAAGAGGAACTATTACAGCTTCTGGTGATCTTTTGCCTTTGTCTTACATCGCTGGCTTGTTAACGGGTCGGCATAATTCCAAAGTAGACACTCCTGAAGGCAAAGAGATCAAGGCTATTGAAGCACTGAAGAGAGCCGGAATTCCTGGTCCGTTTGAACTGCAAGCAAAGGAAGGCTTGGCTCTCGTGAATGGAACGGCAGTTGGCTCGGCTGTTGCTGCAACAGTTTGTTTCGATGCCAATATTCTTGCCCTCCTTGCGGAAATTCTGTCAGCTTTGTTCTGTGAAGTCATGCATGGCAAGTCAGAGTACACGGACCCACTAACTCATGAGCTGAAGCACCATCCTGGCCAGATTGAAGCAGCAGCCATCATGAAATTCTTGCTGGATGGAAGTGACTACATGAAGGAAGCAAAAATTCACCATGAGAAGGACCCGCTTACAAAGCCTAAACAGGATAGGTATGCATTAAGAACATCTCCGCAATGGCTTGGGCCACAAATTGAAGTTATCCGAGCAGCTACACATTCTATTGAAAGGGAGATAAATTCTGTTAACGACAATCCGTTGATTGATGTTGCTCGAGACCTTGCTCTTCACGGAGGAAATTTCCAAGGAACTCCTATCGGTGTTTCTATGGACAATCTCAGAATAGCCATTGCAGCAATAGGAAAGCTTATGTTTGCTCAATTCTCTGAACTTGTTTGTGACTACTACAACAATGGGTTGCCTTCCAACTTGAGTGGAGGGCCTAATCCAAGCCTGGACTACGGGTTCAAAGGTGCGGAGATAGCCATGGCTGCATACTGCTCCGAGCTGCAGTACTTGGCAAATCCTGTCACCACCCACGTTCAAAGTGCAGAACAACACAACCAAGATGTCAACTCTCTTGGCTTAATTTCAGCTAGGAAAAGCGCCGAATCCATCGACATCCTGAAACTCATGTCCGCAACATACATGGTGGCACTTTGCCAAGCAATTGATCTGAGGCATTTGGAAGAGAACATGAGGGAAGCTGTAAAACAAGTCGTGCACCAGGTGGCAAAGAAGACCCTTTACGTAGCTGAAGATGGATCGCTACTTGAATCCCGTTTCTGTACGAAGGAACTCCTGCAGGTTGTTGAACATCAGCCTGTATTCACTTATCTCGACGACCCCATAAATCCTTCTTACGACTTTCTGCCAAAACTTCGAGAGGTACTTGTTGAAAGAGCATTTAAAAACCCTGAAGCTGGATGTGATGGAGAAATATGTTACTCAGTGTTTAAGCGCATACCAGTCTTTATAGAGGAGTTGGAGACAAGGCTGGCAGAAGATGTAAGAAAAGCAAGAGAGAGGTTTGATAATGGAGATTTCAGCATACCAAACAGGATCAAGGAATGCAGGACTTATCCTATATATGAGTTTGTGAGAACCAAAGTGGGGACTGAGATTCTAAGTGGGGCAAAGGAGGTTAGTCCAGGAGAGGATATAGAGAAAGTTCATGAAGCTATTGATGAAGGGAAATTGGGAGAAATTTTGATCAAGTGCTTGGCAGCAGGATGCAAAGAGACGGATAATCCTTTTTGATTTTATGTTTTTGGCATTAAGGAACTGTTGTAAGTGTGGAATAAGTAAATAAATAAACAAATATATATATACAGCCAACAGACATCAAGGCTGCAGAGAATCTATATTGTTTTTGAAATTATAAGGTCATGGTTATGGTTAATGTGTTTGCCACTGTATATCAGTCACCTCGTCCAACAAAAGCCGTTGATTTGGAACTTTATTCTACATGTTTGAGTTACCATAACTTTATCACATCATGATATGTAGCAAGAGTATTTCTAGTTCGGTTGTCCGAACCAAATCCCTATAATTGAAAACTAAATTGAAATTTCAATTATACAAAATTAAAAATTATTCTCAAACTAAAAATTCGGTTAATCAAATTTTGATTAATTAAACTATTCAATTTAATTTCTGTCACCTAACCGAAAAAATCAAAATCATAAATTTCTAAATTTCATCCATATCTTGGAAACTAATTCTCTATTTTATAAACTTTGAACTTATAACTTACAATATTACATAATAATCAACCAATTTAATTTAATCCAAGCAAAATTATAATTTCTTCTGTGTTTTCCCTCATACTTAGTAAAGATCATAGATAAAAAAAAAAGAGTAATAAGTATAAACAAGCCAAGTAGCCTATAGCCACCATTTCAAGCAAATGCAAGATATGTATATTCCGTCGCTTAGCCAAGTACCAATCCATAATGGCTACTTCTCAAACAAAATTAAGATCTACTAAGTGTCAATCTAAAATGTTACAAATTCGTATTAAACTAAAACTTTTTTATAAATATTTAGTTCGGTTAACCAACGTTTTTTAAAATTAAAAACTATTCCCAAACTAAAATTTTTTATTTTCAATCAATTTAATTAACCAATAATCAGCTTGGTTTGATTAACGAAAATTTAGTTTAATTCGATTCATTTTCGTCCGTTAACCAAAATTTTCAGTTTTTTTTTTTTAACCCTTAACATTTGAGATGGTTCGAGGATGGCCCACTTTGAAAATATTGAAATAACCCCGCCAATCGGGTCGAGGGAGGGCAATGGACTAAAATCAGGTCCTCCCTTGTGGATGCCGATACGTTTTCACCATTGAAAAAAGTACATAGCCTCCTGCCAGACAAGGGCCTTCAGGGTGAGCTGTTGTCAACCCGAGGCAGCCTATAGAACTGGATTCGCTGGACTTGGGGCCCTTCTCTGGTAATCCGTTTTTTTTGTGCCCTTTTGGGTCTCTGACTGTGGATAATGGCCTGGTGGGCATAGATTGTGCTATAATAAATTATTGCAAATTTAAACCAAAAAAAAATAAGTTATTGAAAATAGGCAAGGAGAAAATAAGTCAATGTCTATTGGTTCGAGTGACGGCGAGAAACTTAATTTTCCTTAAATAAAATCTCGAATTTAAGTCTTATGTATAGAAAAAATAGGTACCGAGAGAGTTTTACTTCTTTTAATGGGTCCATCCGATTCGAATTGGATTAGTCAAAATCTAATGAGTTTCTATATAGCAGGATTTCAGACAAAAATAAATAAATTATTGAAGTGGTTTTCAAAATTAATGGGCTTGAATTTAAATTTCATTTAATTTAGAACTAATTAATGAAAAAATAAAAAGATCTGCATTGGATCATGCAATAAAAAAGAATAAATAAGGATAATTCAAGTTCTTTTATTTTGATTTTTTTTCCCTGATCCCTGATAGAAACTTAATTGCAGCATTGAATGTGACGATGTGTGCGGACATTTTCATATGATCATATCCATATTGTAATTGGAGAATGTGAGCTTTTGGATTTTCAAAAAGATAAATAATTGCTCATTAATAAGGACAAGTCCATCAGTCTCTTTTTATATTTTTTTAGGCAAAAAAAAAAATACAAATATTAATTATTGTATTTATAAATTAATATTTATATTGAAGTGGTGAGGTCCTCGTAAAAAAAATTTACTATTTAGCGTCTATTTGTTTACTGTAAAATAACTTATATTTGTAAAATATTTACAAAGAAAAATATTTACAGTAAAAATAATAATTTTTTTTTGTCATTTACTTATAATACAATTTATATTTTCTCTGAAAATAACTTCAATTCTACAAAATGATAAGTTATTTTACTTAAAAATCTGAAAATTTTTTCTAAATTTAACCTATATAAATTATTTTTCGTGAAATAAATACCAAAAAACTTATAAAATTTTTTTTTATAAAATATTTTATAAGAAACAAATACATCCTTAAATACTAAATGTCATGTTAGCAACAATCAAAAGGTTCGAACTTAACTGCGGTTATTAATTAAACTAGTGGTCTTTGAGAGGCGGGAGACAGCTTCGATCCACCGGAGCCGATCAGCCAAGCCATTATTTTCCCCTTTTTTTTTTTTTTTTTCGGGTCGAAGCCATTACTTTTCTGTTCTTTTTGGTGAAAAAACGGAGGCCCAAGGTAAGCCATTATTTTTCTGGCGAGCCTATTGTATAATTGATTCAAGCCCACGTCGCAACCTGCACTGCCTCGAACATTCTCCAAATTTATTTCTTCATACAAATTTTCGAATAACGATTAATAATTTAAATTTTAAAATAATATTAAATCTACATATAACTTAATTTAAAAAAAATTATTAAAAATTAATTATCACATAAATAATAATATTAATTCATAAAGAATTACAAAAAAAAATTAGTGTAATTTATTACTACTTTTTTTAAAATTCTTTTTATTGAAAGGGATCACAAATGGGATATTCCTCCATGAGCGGCTTCGATGCCCATCATAAATCATTGATCCATTTTTAGTATAATTTTTTAGGGAGGGTAAAATAATATAAATGAGACATAGAATAATTAATAAGAAGGGAAAAAAATAACACAAATAATTTTTAAAAAGAAAAAACATCCTAAGCATCGAACCAAGACCTCTGAGGGGACAAAAACGTTCCTTAAAGCTAAATCAATAATTTTTCATATATTAGTATAAGGATAAATAATTTCAAAGGAAGTTTGGACAACCAATTACGTGGTTACCAAAATTTATGCCCACCCGAGAGATTGGAGTGCGAGGCTGCAGTTTGAATTCCGCCTTTACCTCCGTCTTCGTACTTTTACATTATGTTTGACAATTTTTCAAAAGAAAAAAAAGAAAAAATATTATTTATTTATTTTTTTATATTTATTTTCTATCAATTTAAATAATTATTTTTTATTTTTTCTCTCAAAAATTACTATTTATTTTTTTTCTCACAACTTTTTAATTATTATTTTTTACCAATTATAATATTATTATTACTATATTATTTTTTATTCATTTTATTTTTATTTACTGTATAACAAAACAAATAGGGTAAAGTCTTCTTAAGAACAAAGAAAAAAAAAAAAAAGGTCCGGACAAATTGCTCCCCTCGTTGCTTTGGATCCATACAGTTGTTTTTCTTCTTGATGTTGCTATTAACTCTCAAATTCTTGACCTTACCAACCAGCGCGACAACCCAGTTTAGAGTTTATATTACAGATTATCCGATTTCATAAGACTTGCCAAAATGAGGAGTAGTAGCAGCCTCTGTTCATAACTTTATTTCTACCCATTTTTTGACCATTCACGGATGGCGGCTTTGCTAAAATCTTTTTAATCTACCTATACTCATGTCAATGCTCTCTCTCTCTCTCTCTCTCTCTTTTTTGTAAATAAGTAAGGATAGTAACCACATACTCACTAGAAAAATTTATTTGACATGAGGGGAGCAAATCATGATAAACTTAACAAAAATTACCGCAGAGTGGTTTGATATCTCAAAAAAATTCAAAATAAGTTTAATTCTACTAAACAACAGTGATAAGATTTAAACTGTAACTTTACAAAGACACAGTTAAATTTTTGTCAATTCTCATTCTATTACAATTTAATCTCTAATTTTTTCTCAAATATTTTACATAAAAAATTAAGAACTTCATGGAGTCTCTCTATGTCTCTCTTAAAATTATTTTTCATGCAGTATAATAAAAAATAAAAAATGAAATTATGATAAATAACCCTGTTCGTTAAAAAATAAAAATTGCAATTTTAAATCGCAGCTCCTCAGCATCTGGTTCCTTCCTCCGAGTCTAAGCTCCAAGACAAGGTTTGGGTAAAACAGCGAAGACCATGCCACGATATTACCACCAATAAAAAATATCCACCTGTACGCGCAGCCGCACGACACCAGGGGTCATTATGTCAAACCATAAAGAATTAATTGATTAATTAACGAACTAATCATCAGTTAAGTTTGTTGTGGTTTTATTAATCTTAAAAAATTGATCCATTAGTTAAGTTTGTTATGGTTTTATTAATCTGACAAATTGAACCATACATCAATTAGGATTAAAATAACGTTATAAGATTAAAAATCTTGAGTTCCAATCATACGGTAATGCCCCCGGAGAAAAAGATTAAGAAAATTTTGAGGTATTTATCGGCAGTTAAAAGCAACGCGTCTTCTTGAGAGGAGAAGACAGCGTCGAGGAGGAAATATTATACACTACTGCAAAGAAAGAAACACAAACCCAAACCCAAGCCAGAGTGCCATTGTTTCTTGCTCCTCGTTTTTCAGTCTTTCGTTTTTCCATTGTCGTTATACAAAGAGATAATAAAAGAGCCAAAAATGTCGTCCAACGGCGATGAACATGTGGAGGAGGAGGAGATTGTTATGGATCGAGATTCTTTTGAAAAGATTAAGCAGATGCTCAAGGATCGATCCATGGTAACATTGCGTACCTTTTTTTTTTTTTTTTTGGTTTTTCCGTTGGTTTAATTTGTTGGTTTTTGTGATCTGGGTATGTTTGGTTTTTTTATTTTTTTATTTTTTTATTTTTGTAATGTTTTTATGTGTAGAAAGTGGTTCAAACCAAGGAGCTATTGTCGAAACAAGCGAACCAGACAAAGGAGATCTTGTCTAAGCAGGCCGTTAAGATCGCTAAACGAGCTGAAGAACACGAGAGCTTTATCAATAAGGTTGTCGTTTTGTCTTTTTCTTTTTTTGGGTTATTTTTGAAGTGAATGGTTCTCTTAATTTATTCCCCCCCACCCCCCCCCCCCCAAAATCTTTGCATCTGTGTTTCAGGTGACTCATCTTTTGGGTGTTCTCGGCTTTGGGGCGTTCTGCTTTATATTGGGAGCAAGTGAGTTGTACTGATTTTTGGGGTTGATAGATTAGTTAGCAAACTTGAACCAGCAAATTCCATTGATTTTTTTTTTTATCATTTTTTATTCTTGTTAATGTTCATGGTTCAGGACCTCAAGATATTCCCTATGTGTATTGTTTGTTCTATGTCATATTTGTGCCTCTTCGGTGGATATATTATCGGTTCAAGAAGTGGCACTATTATCTTCTGGTAAGCTCTAATCTTTTGTATTTCCGTTGCTTTTCATACATCTCTAATTAACTAAACGCGCGAGGGGCTTACAAATGTTTCAAGACTGAGTTTTTTGAGTTTTTCATTCGGGATGAGGATGGGGAGAGTGTAGACACGAATTAGAAAATGTGATCCGAGGTAGAGTGGAAAAGAGAATGCACTATGGAAGGATTTTTATCCGTTACATTCCTTTATATAAATCATTCTTTAACTCCCGTTCGGTCGTCTTGAATGTAAAGTGCAGAAGGCGGTAATGATCACTCTTTGCCTTTCAGGATTTTTGCTACTATGCCAACACAATCTTCTTGATTGACCTTCTTCTATATCCAAAGAACGAAAAACTTTTTATGGTTTGTTTCTCATTTGCTGAGGTAGGGAAATAATCTCATAGCTTTTAATTTATTGATGATTTAGTTAGTTCTCCTCCGGACTCATCTGACTATCTGTACAGGGACCGTTGGCATGGGCGTTAATTATTTGGCGTTGCAGCTTGGTTTTCAGTTCTCTTGACAAAATTGTTAGTGTCCTTATACATCTTTTACCTGGTAAGTTATTCCTATTTTTAAGTTGAGTTTGTGTTGATACTCCTGAAATGGACAAAGAACTAGATTGTGCATCATTATATGTTACTTATGAACTGGTTACTGGTAGCTATGCTTGCGGTAATCAAAGTTTACCAGATCAGAATTTTCAGATTGACCAATAGTTCATATATATATATATATATATTGCTTCCTCATTAAATTAAGGTTTTTATTATCTATCTCAATCTAGCACAAAATTGCTATTGTACTCTGTATAAATTCACGTCACTTATTGGGCTGGGTGTCTAAAGAATTGAATAGTTTTTAGCAATCTATACAACAGCAAGTCTTTTGATGTTTTAATACCTCACAATCATGTACACAAATAGAGTTTCCATAGATCTGCATCTGTATCACTATTGAGGAGTCTGATCTGAATTTTTAAGTTGCTTGACAAAGTTCTTGCATTTTTTTAGCTTGGGATATTAACTAGATATAGGCTTCAATGAATGAATGAAGTTTCTACTGTCTTCAGGTATTATATTTGATAAGTTTCTCTTTCCACCTACAGAGTTTTCCCATTAAACTTCAAATTGCCATGTACATTTCTAAGGCAGTTAGCTGGCCTTTCTGCTGCTGATGGGAAAATTATTAAAGAGGTTGATTCTTGTGATGCTCAGAGGGTGGAAACCATCCTGCAATGATTTTTTCACCCTCGTTTTACGGATTCAAGAGTCACGTAGCTGGAAAATGTGTTTCTATTGATAGATATGGAAATTCAATTCCTCTTCAGTCCTAGCCTCTAATTTGCAACTTCCAACGGGGGTTTATTTTTCTGGAGAGAATAGCCAGTATACCGAACCCCTTGAACTTAAAAACCAGGGTTGATTGTCGATCAATTTTCCAAAATTGATAGAATGGTTTTCTTGGCAGGGATAGTATTCTTCACTATTCGATGGTGGAATCCTGCAACCTTTGAAGCCATGCATCCTGAAGGAACTTCCCGTAGAGTATCATGGCCATATATAGTAGAAGACAAGTCCTACCTCTTAACTTGGTTGTTCTGGGTCCCTTTGATAGCATATAGCCTGTGGCAGGCCCTTTACTTTCTGATTGTCAACGTTCTACGTCGGCAGAGGCTTTTAAGGGATCCTGAGGTCATGACTTCTTACAGGTCCTTATTTCCCCATCTCTATTTATGTATTTAATCTTATACGAGTCACGCTCTAATTTTATGAATCTCTTTAAAATTTGGGATTTGTCTGATAGGGAACTTTCTAAGAAAGCGCAGAAAGCAAACAATATATGGTGGCGGTTAAGTGGTTTGCTTGGAGATCAGAATCGGCTGATCATGTACATTGTGCTGCAAGCTATATTTACTGTGGCAACCATGGCACTCACAGTCCCCATATTCTTGTCGTATAAATTTCATGTGGTTTTCCAAATACTAAAGGTTTCTGCGTCTGTCTGGAATGGAGGAAGCTTTCTGCTGGATGTAATGCCAAGGCAGGTGATTCTAAAACAGAAGAAGAAATCAGAATTGCAGTTGGCTCCGGCTCAACCAGACCAATCGCTGAACTCCACGGAAAATACAATGAAAACAAACAATTCTACTAAAGTGCATAATTCCTAAAAGCTGCTGTGTAATAATCTCAACATTTGGCATTGGCTTGTTTAGATCCTGCAATGTATCACTGCTCATGTTAGGGTAGTTGAGATTGTATTTTTCAGTGCCGGTAATAATTCTTTTGTTTAGATGGGTGTATAATGCAGATTAAAGGTTGAAAGCTTTTACTTTCTTCCCTATGCATAAAACCGACACTTTGTTCATGTAGATAGAACTGACTTTATATCTGTAGTTGGCCATTTTCAGTTCTGGATGCCCTGTATTTATAACAATCGGACATTTCTATGTTCTTGATCATAACCCTTTACTTTTTTTATTCGGCCATGGCACTTTACAAAATGTTGGATCTGGGAATGCGCAATTCATAATTACTGTTATCCTGTCTATGTATTTATTTTTCTCCAGTGAAAAGTTTGAAAAACACATAAAGAGGGGGGCACAAATGCAAGCATGGCAAGCACAGCAGCAGAGACGCAACTTGCATATGTGGGGCCTAAGACTGTAAATGAGCTGCACCGAGCTGAACATTGGCCTATTTAAGTTTTTATCTTTAGTTAATGAGTTTAATTTTGTTCGTTTCGCTAATAAGTCGAGCTAAATTGATTTTATCTTTTATAAAGTGAGTTTCAAATTTTTTAAGAATGTATCATTTAATTTTATAGTATTAATAAAAAATAATTAAAATTATAGAAATTATTTGTATAAATAGTATTAAATTAAAAAAATGATTTTCCAATAAAATTAACTATTAAAAATAAAATTTTATTTCAATATATAATTGTAAATATAATAAAGCATATCAATACATAAGGTATCTATATTTCTAAAATTTATAAAGAGTTAAATGTACAAAATTTTATTATTATTCTTGTAATAAAATTATATGATGACTTAAATAAACATTTTAAATACATTCTAATGACATACTAAATAAATTTTTTAATGAAATTTATACTAAACCTAAATAATTTTTAAATGAGCCGTTCACGAGTTTTATCAAATCAAAGTATATTCATACTCAAGTTTGGTTCATTTATTAAACGAGTTTTGTTATCAAATTTCGAACGAGTTTTTATCGAATTGAGTCACCAAATTTTTAATGAGTATATTGATTCATTAATACCTCTTAGGCCTGCTCCAATAAATGTGCAGAAATGTGCACACTTTTCTCCTTAATATTTCAATGAGAATGGGAAAGAGATAGAGACAAGAAAATTTGCATTTCACTTCATCATATAAACAAAAACAAAGTTCATTTTTCACCACATTACAGACACATTGTGTCCTTGTACAACCAATAGTGTTTAAGACCAAGGTTCTCAGAACCGAACCGGTCATTAAACCAGAAAGTTGAGAGGTTCAAGGTTCAACCGGTTCGATCGATAAAACCGCGGTTAAACCAGTATTTAATATTAAATATATAAAAATTAAATTTTTATATAACTTATATAATTATATAAAATGTTATATTATATAAGAATGATAATAAATATTTAAAATAAAGTATATTTTAAGAATTATATTAATATTTACATACATTAAAGATATTATAATTAGTATATTTAACAAAATATAATTTATAAAAATTAATTCAAAAAATAATATTTATAAATAATGATTAAATATTAATTTTTAAATTTTAAAGATTAAATTGAAAATTTTAATCAATTGAGGACTAAATTAGAATTTTTAGTTAAAATTAGAGTTTTAATTATAATTTAGATAAAGTTTTGGGTTAAATTATAATTTAAAATTTTTTTATTTAAATTGAACTGGTTCAACCGGTCCCGGTTTTTCCGGTTTTCCCGGTTTTTGACCGATTTTTCCGGTTCTTGACCGATTTTTTCTGGTTCGGTCCAAATTTCATTTTCAGACTTGAATCGGACCGGACTTAGGACCGGTTCTTAATTTTTTCAGTTGAACCGATCGGTCCGGTCCGGTTCTTAATTCCATGTTTAAGACACGGCCGATGACAATTTACCCTCAAAGAACCACCACACCGTGCCAAAACCACGGAGAATAATTGTCATCCTTACTTTCTTGTGAATTTTGGTACTATCTTGTTTTGCTTGCACAATATTTGTCAAAATAAAAATTTTTTTTAAAAAAACTTAATCTTATGTAAAGTAAAATTTCAAACAATCCGAATGCGCTTCTCGCTTGGTTTTTTTTAAGCATCCTTCGTCAAACCCCTCAGCTTTTATTCAAGAAAAAAAAGAATAAAAAAGAAGCAATTTCTATACAAACAAACACAAACATCAATATACTCAAATTTGAAATTCAAAACCCACATCTTTTGAGGACTTTAAAAAAAAAAAGATCCTCAATAAAAAAGCAAAAAATAAAAAAATGCAAAAGGAAGCTCAAGGAGGCAAGCCAAAAATCAACACCACCAGAGCCCCACCCCAATCACAATACAATACCTTTTGCTATATCATCATATACTATTGAAAATAACATCAATCAAAACAATTCAAATTCATCTCAAATTCCCATAGGCCTGCTGCTGGAAGTGAAGCTAAAACCACACCTAGAGAGCCTACATGCACAAGTATACATAGGGAGCTGCATTCGTTTTTCTGGGCCTGATCATGGGCCTCTCATCCCGGGCCTTGGCCCATACTTCTTTTCTCTTTCATGGAATTAATTTTCTCCAGCCTCCATTCGCCTCTCAGCCTGGCAATGAAAGTGTCGGCCTTAACGTTAACGTCTGGGCTCGGACAAAACGCGGGCCCACCGCTCCCATCTGGCCGGTCCCCGACGTCGACGGTCGCCGTCGACTCTCTGTCGATTTCGTCGAAGTCAGGGGAGCTGCATCGTGAGCTGTGGGTGCTTCTTATCTTGACGAAATCCCCCTTCACCACAAATCGGAAGCCCGGCACTTTAAACGGCGGCGGCGGTGGGGGAGGCATCGGAATTAACGGAGACTGTCCCCCTCGGTTTACATTTTCCTCATTGAAGTTATCAACTCTCGTCGGCAACGGTGGCCGGCCAATGGAGCTGGAATTTCTTCGCCCGAAGGTTTGCGGTGGGGGAGTTGGCGGTGCAGGTGGCGGCGGCGCAGGTGGTGGGGAGGCCTGGAGGATTTGTCGTCTGGAAGATCTTTTTGAGGACGAAAGTGATAGTGGGGGAGGAGGAGGTGGTGGCGGCGGTGGCGTTGAAGGCGTAAACGAATGAATTCTCTTACTCTTGCTTCCCTTTCTGAATAAATTATGGAAAACTGATGGCGGAGGAGGAGGCGGTGGTGGCGGCGGAGAAGGTGGTGGTGGTCTACTAAATGAAGGTAGTTCCGACGGCGAATAAAGTGTATCATCGTATAAATTCCTTGTTTTCTGTTTTTTCTTTCTTTTTCGCTGATTGTATAACGAAGCCAAAACTGTCCTTATTTCCTTTGTCGCATTGCTCTTTTTGCGTTCGCTTTTGCGGTACTCATGATCCGATTGAGGCGGCGGCGGCGGAGGCGGCGGTGGGGGAGGTGTTGGTGGAGGAGATTTGATTTCGGAAAACCCTGAGCTACCGTCCCTCTCTACCTTTTCTGTACTTGAATCCGAAACTGCTCTATAACTCTGCTTTTCACTTCGAATGTGATCGACCCGTGGTGGCGGAGGAATTAAAGGGGGAGGCGGCGGCGACTTCGGTTGTGGTGGTGGTGATGCTACGGAGCGACGAAGTACAAAAGTATCGACAGGAATCTCCTTAACGTTGGATTCCTCCACAGTACTATGCTGCCTACGTTGGTGAATATAATCCGATGATGTCGGCCCCGACCGGTGCTTGCTTATCTCAAAATCATCGAAGAACCGGAATTGATCATCGCAGGATTCCCACAAGGACTCCTGCCGCAGATCCGGGTAAGAGCTGCTGCTCCTCTTCAACCTCCCCGCCGTGCTGGCTACGGGGGTGGAAAAAGTAGGATTGCTATGGCTCGTCTTTTGGTCAGGAAACTGATAATCATCAAACCAGTTATTCGAAGCTGACGAGTGCTGCTGTTCTGCTTTACTGCGCACAACATTGCGACTGCTGTGAGTGATCCTGTCATCATCTTCGTCGTTGTTGTTGGCGGATTCGTCGTCGTTTCTTCTGGCGAAGATGCCACACAGGATTGCGAACAAGACTAGAAACACGCTGAGCGAGTCCCAGCCTTTGTTTACTGTATTGGGTCGGACTTTGTGGGAATTAAGGTATAGCAGAGAAGGGACTGCAAAGAGTAAGAGAAGTATTGCGATGGTTGGTATGATTATGATTAGGAGTGGTAGGTTGAGGAATAGAGATGGTGATGAGTTACGGCAAGGCATGGAGGGCGGACGAGGAGAAGGAGGAGATGCGGCGGCGATCTTTGGCTTAGCTGTGCTGGCGCGGCCAGAAGGAGGGTGGTGGTGGGTCTGTGTTTAAAAGACTTTAGCTTTGCGTTTGGTTTTGCTTTTGCTTGTGGGGAAAGGCTATAACTAAAAGGAAGCGTTTGGCCTCTCCTCTTGGAGCACACTCGACAGTGTGCAAGAGAGGGAGCTCATGTTAAAGAATGAGACAACGCTTATAAAAATTATTAAAATTTGAATATAATAATATGAAGTCTTAATAAAATATTTTAATTAGTTATATTTGAAATACACGAAATCTATATTTTATGCTAATCATGGATTGTTTTTAATTTTATGAAGGATATGATTCAGTTCAATAGACAGATTTGCTTACAAGTGGTTTCATTGATTAATCAAGTATGCTTTAACGTGAATCACCTGAACTTGGCTTTTGCATTTCCAGACTCACGTGTAATTAACACTGGGCTCAATAGCTTGAACCTGTAATTTGGAAGGTTCTCTCAGACTCTATGTCCGTATGATCAATGGTCAATTTGACCATAATTTATGTAGACTTTTAGTGCCGTTTTATCTTTCTACTTCAAGCAGATAAGTTTGACGCTACTGCGTCGGTCTAATGTACAATTTCATGAAAGATTAATGCAATGATTCCTTTTCAGTAAAAAAAAAAAAAAAACCTGTAATTAACTGGGACATTAAATTTGTTGACTGTCAGTAGAATGATGTGGAGGGTCAACAGTAACTGTGCGCTCCCTGTGGACCTTTCGCTTTGGGATCTAGGTTACCCTATCCAACCCACCAACGAAATTGGAAAACATGATTTCTAGTGGAATCAGTAGGTATTCAGATTTTTGTTTTTTTGCTTGAGTTGTATAAATAGTGTATATATTTATAAAGGCGAAATATAGAATTCAAACCCAAATTATATTTATTATAATATTATTTTAAAAGTAATTATAACGACACAAAATAATAAATACAACTGAATTCAATTGATTATTTTTTGTATTGATTAATTGTATTTGTATCCAACTGCAACCACATCAAACAAGTATTTTTCAGTTATTATTATATCCATGAATTAAATATATAGTAAAAATTAGTGTTTATTATTTTTATTCATTTTTTTAAAATATAATTCACTTAAAATCTTACACAACATAATTTTATTTTACTATTTTTCAATCCAAATAAATTCTTCATATTAAGCGGCGTTAATGGTAAATAAATTTTATTTAAAAAAGTAAATAAAAATAAATAAAAATCTTTGTAAAAGCTTTGTCTAAAAATCTGGACATACGGACATTTCCTTTGACTGCCTATATCATTGGAGCGTGGCTGCAATCATTGAGTCGTATCCCTCCACAAACAGAACACCAAAACATACCTTTAGGTGACACTTTCTCTGTCAAAAGACTCAAAACATGAAACCCCGACACTTTATTCTTTCCCTCTCGCTTTTCAGTTTTCACTACTGTCTTTTTTTTTTTTTTTTTTTGGACTTGCTATTGAAAGTAGCCTAGCAAACAGCACTAATTCATTTTGAGTTCTGATACACGGACAGAAGAAATCTATTGACACGAAAAAAAACATGAAGAAACACGGACGGAGCAATTAGCACTAATTCGTTTTGAGTAATGCTATCTAGCGACATCAAAGCAGAAATTTAATTTGGTTGGATTGAATGCTGTAGGTTCCTTTCTTTTTACTAAAAAAATCTACTCCATCAACAACTAATTTTTAAAATTTTCAAGTGCTCTTCTTGGTCATGTATGATAAAAAAAATAAGACTACATGATTATATTTAAGTAATAATAAGAAGTAATACAATCATATTTAATAACATATAATAATTTATTTTTATTTTATATTTTACAAATTTAACTGTTTAATAATGTATATTATTTTATTATTATTTTAAAGTAACTATTGTAAAGTCAGAAAAAAAAATTTTCCATAAGAAAAATGGCTCCCAGCAGCACCATATCCTAATCAGGGTAAGCAAGGTGGAAAGCAAGGTGGACTAAACAAGAAAAGGCGGCCTATCCTAATTTTTTTTTTAATATGCTCGTTATGTAACTTGTGAGTGTGCCGACCGAGTGCCCAATAAACAAGCAACTTTGTTTTTTTGAGCAAAAATAAGCAACTTTTTGATAATGCATGTTTTCCTTTTAAATGATGGCGCCTCTGGCCCAAAGCGGCAGTAGGAACCATTTTCTTTCATTTTGTTTTGCTTTTAGCTCATTGATTTCAAATTTTATTGAAAACTTTTGGTTTGGCTCTTTTATTGAAAAATTTTATTGATTTCATTTCCTTTTTTGTTGATTGTTTTTTCAAAAATGATTACATCTTAATTTTTAAAGTTCAAATGTGAGATTATTCTAAAAAAAAAAGTTCAAATGTGAGATTCCTTTTTTTTTTAATAAAAAAATAAAAAATTAAGGAAAATAACCACAATCTCGTGAGTGACTATATATTTGGTTCCTGTAAACGCTTTATAGAAGTTCAAATTCAGGATTTATCGCATGACAACAAACGAAATCTTTACAATTAAATTATGACTATCGGTAATGAAATATCATATTCCAATGCAACAAGGTATATGAGAAATCAATTCATTAAGTTTGTCGAGGGCAGACCCAAAACTCCAAAATGTGTATCTCGGCCCCCAGATTCTTACTGTTTTCAGCTCCATAATCATGAGTCAAGCAGAGTACCCCGTCGACTGGTACAGTAAGTGTCGCAAATTTCGGCAGAAAATGTCCTTAAGCGTGAAAATAATAATTGGTCTATTCTAAAAATCATGGCAAAGGTGCTTAGACGAGCCGTTTTCCAGGTCAAGACATCATTTGAAATGTAGCTCCTAAGTCTTATCTTATCCCTGTTCCATTCATATGTCCTCATTTTGAGAGGTCCCATTTGTCATTTCCCACACCTAGCAAGCTACTTTTTCTCACGAACGTTTAGTCCACTTTTTTCCAGATGGAATGGAACACACCGTCACAAAGCATGGTTTCTTTCTAGGGCCTTTATTTGCTTGGCCACTAGTAAGAAGTGTCCAAAGGACGTACGTGGGACTATAGTCAATTTTTGTGTGCTTGATTGCAATTTCAGGTAAGATTAGGGTTTTTTTTTAGTGAATAAGAGACAATTATTTGAGTGTAAATTAAAAAGATATAAATAAACATGTAATTTATCTTATTTTTTATTTTTTAAAATTTAATTATACAATAATTTATATTATTTTAATTTAATTTTGATAACGTTTGAAGCATTTCTCCTAGTATTTTCTTTTGAATATATATAGCACAATTTGATTGATGGGTGTGACCCATCCACCGGCCACGAAGTGCCCTCTAAGTCTCCCCAAAAGCTAGGGTTCGGCAGACAGCATGTTTTTTTCTCGCACGTGAAGTTTACATCTTGCGTTTTAATCAACCATATGTTCTTTTTTTTAAACAAGAAGCCATATGTTCTTCTTCACCCCCACAAACAAATTTTCAAGTATAAATGTTGTTGATTATTAATGATTATAGTGCAAGCTAGCTATTGGGAGAAAAGCTTCCTCCACCCACTAGTTGCAATCAAATTTCTTTTATGTTAAGGACAAGACTATATAAACACACGTATTGTGTAACAAGTAAAAATTATATAGTTAATTTAATAATTTATTTATTTTTTACTTTTTCAGATTTAAAATATTTTTTACGATCTAACGATTCAGATTTCACATGACTACTTTGTAACTACTTTTGCGTATGTTACATATTTTTTTTTCCTTATTCTATATGCTCTAAATGATTCCTTTCTACCTCGTTCTAAAGAAGTATGTCCTCAAGAATAATGTGTTACGTGTGACGTAAATCGACTCTTTTCACAAGATTTAGCCTTGCTATTTCCAAGATGAACGTTTAACAAAAATAGTCTGTCCTAGTTAACTGGCAGGACGAACAATTTATTTATTTTGACCTCAAGAGCAAAAGAAACAGAAATATTGCAATACAAAAGAAGATTAGAGGTTAGCCACCATAAAGAATGACGATCCCGATCATATCCTGAAGTTTGAGTTTTTGCAAACGCATGGGCAGAGCATCACAGACTATAAGGTGAATATCAGACGCCCAAGGTAGCAAGAAAATCAATGCAAAACAGTGTAATTAATAGTTGAATAGTTGCTTGATAGTTTGATATTTACGTCAACTTCTTATATTTTTTTTTTCTTTCTCTCTCCTTTAGTACATTCAACATCTTTTATAGGACCATCAAATGCGACATGCATCACCTTAGAAGCTCATCAATCTTTCTTCTAGAATAAAGAATATGAGTTGGAATGGAGTGACATAACTGGAAATGATAGGTACTGAAAGTGGTCCTGAGCCATGATATAAGGAAAAAGAAATAAAAAACAAAACAAAAGAGCGTGGTCCTGATCCATCTTGCCCTTAATCAAAACAATTTCCAGTTGGAGCTTAGGATTAAGTAACATCTTTGCTTGCATTTAAAATGGTCCTGTGTTGAAAGTTGTGGGATCTCCATACCATAAGTGTACTCGAATGGAAAGGAAAAGCATGATAATCCCCCTTTTGTTTATGGCACTGGAATGAGAATACTGCGAGGGATACAAAAATTTTTACCAAGAGATCTCTTTTCTAATTAAAATCAATGGGGACAAACAGTTTGGTTTACAATTGTCATTTATCATAATGAAAACCCGCCAGAATCTGCTCATGCATTTTTTTTTTAACTGAAGAGAGAAAAAAGAACATAAAAGAGAAAGTTTATAAAAAATAAATTAGAAACTCATATTAGCTACTCCTAAGAAAGGCCATGCCAACTAGGTCTCAGTAGGTGAGACCTCAAATTTGTAAGGAAGTCTGCATAATAATTTCCTTTTCTCGACACTTGGAAGGTTGTTTTAGATAAAATAAACAATCCGCCAAGAAGGGCCTAAAACAATTCTGCTCCCAATCACTTGTGGTAATTTTTTCCAAAACTACCGTGGAGTGAAATTCAACAACAATTTTTCGAAACCGATTCTGCCAAGGATCTGCTCCTGCATTTCTGGTAAATGAAACTAATGTGAATAATCATTAACTATTGATTCATATTACGGATGACGTCGCTTGCTATTCTTAGCGTAATAAAATTTATATTTAAATGGCAATGGAGAGGCGGAATTTACATTAAAAATTAAAATTAATGATCCATATTCTATACTACAACAAGTCGTGAGTTAACACCAGTAAAAGACTTTATACTTCTCAACTCTCATTTTCCTTTTAATTCATTAAAAAAACTTATTAAACAGTGAGTTATATAATAAAAATAGTTCTTTCTATTCCTATAAACTTCATATGCATTTCTAAAATTACAATTCACAGGCTTTAAAATAAAAATCTATACAGATGGAGCACTATCAATACATACTTTTGAATATATTTTGTTCATTGCTTCAAAGCCTGATCATCATCGCCCGACTTATTACCCGTGTTTTTTTGTTTTTTTAAGTGAGAAAGTAGCACCCTACAAGTCCTAAGAGAGGATTTTGGAGATAGAGTGTAACCAATTTAATCAACTCATTGTCCGCTTCTGGTGGGGCCAAAAGACTCTGAACAAAGGATTCCGTGGGCATCATGGGAATCCTTAACCAAACAGATGGGGGCAGAAGGACTGGGCTTCAAGGACCTGAGGAGTTTCAATACCGCACGCTTAGCAAAGCAGGCATAAAGACTGCTTCAACAACCATGGGCCTTACGGACTAGATTACTCAAAGGCCGTTATTTTCCGGCCACTAATTTTCTCCGAATAGATCGAAAGAGTCCTGGTGCTAGCAGAGCCTGAAACAAGGCAGGACTCTTCTGCAGAAGGGAATTAGGTGGTCCATAGGAGATTGGGCAAATGTTATGATTTGGGATGAAGCTTGAGTGCTAGATCTGCTTTGTTTCACCGTCCGAACCCCTAAACCATCCGTCTCAAACATTCATCTCGTCAAAGATCTCATCCAACAAGGAGAAGGTAGATGGAACAGAGAGATCATTCATTCACTATTTCCCCCAGAAGAAGCAGAAGCCATAACTAGCATAGCGTTGAGCAATTGGCTGACAGAGGACTCAATTGTGAGGCATTATAATAGGACAGGGCAGTATTCAGTCTAGTCAAGTTACCACAGGTTAACTCTGGAGAGGGATTGCTTGGCAAGCACAAAAGTTACCTCACAGATTCATCCAAGGACATGGAGACGCATTTGGCAGCTCAAAGTCCCACCAAGAGTGCAGATGTTCTTGTGGAGAGCGATTCACAATTGACCACCAACCATGGCGAATCTGGCCAGGAAAAAAATCAAAGTCTCACCCCTGTGTCCCATATGCAAAGCTAAATCAAAGACCACTGAGCATCTCCTTTTCTTTTGCCCCAATGCCCGGGCTGCATGGTTTGCCAGCAGATTCGGATACAAGCCCGACCGTGTGGGATTTCCATCTTTTGCTACTTGGTGGGAAAGTTGAGATTGTCATATTGTGTTAGGGTATATGGAAAGGCAAGAACCTTAATGTCTTTGAGTTTAAGGTTCCCAATCCAACATACACGGTATTCCTAGCTTCCAAACTCACTCAGGAGCTGCCTGACACTTGGGGTGAACCAAGTGGTATCCCCACGGAAACTGCTGTACCTACCAAATGGAACACACCCCCTCCACCCCCCACCAGGACAGCTCAAAGTCAACTGCGTCGCGTCATTCGACGCTTCCTCTCGGGAAGCTGGATATGCAGCTGTGTGCTGAGACTCGACGAGACAAGTGGTGATGGGGACTTACAGAAAGGGCAAAGCTAGGTCCCCCCTTATGGCAGAGGCGAGTGCAATGCTACTAGCTGCTCAACTTGGAAGGTTCATCAATGCTGACAAAATGTCCATTGAAACGGACTCAGAAGTGATACAAAAAGCTCTAAAGACGCCACCGGCCTCCTGAACTGGGGAGATTGGTCCCATTCTGTTAGACATTAGCAAACTACTAGAACTTTTGCCTGACTGTTCATGCTCTGTTATTCCTAGAAATGCTAACTTAGTAGTAGACTGGGTAGTAAATCAGTTTAGAAGTACATGTCCTCTGGACTGGAATCGCAGCTCACCCCCTGCCTCGGCACAATTATCATGTAACGACTATCTTTTATATTAATTAAATTTGTTGATTCTATGTCAAAAAAAAAAAAAACGAGAGAGAGAGAGAGAGAGAGAGAGAGAGGATTATGACCAGCACATAAATATTAAGACTTAGAGAGCAAACCCGCATGACAGTACTATATCACCCGTATGTTTAGTCTAACTCATTTCTCAAAACATTCAAATTCGTGCATTCAATGTGGCATCAATCGAATGCTTTAACTCGTCAATATTTAGCACTAGATTACAGCAGGTTGGTGGTGATACAGAGCTTTATTCCAAAGTTAGCATGTGCATTTTTGAGCCTACTGAATTAAAAGCCTTGGACTTACCACTTCTGGCGATAAGATCAAAACAAACTGGTTTATAGTAGCGAGGGCCGACTGGTGCAGAATCACAGTTAAGAAGATTATGAAAATACAGCAATAACTGCATTAGTTAGAAAATACTTCCTCCAACTATTCGGTTTGCAATTCGAACGCTAGGCTTGGTGTCTCATTTTCCTTTCTTCAAACCAACTGGACTCCAACTCTTGTAAAATAAAATAAAAAAAAAAAATTGTGAGAACACACTTTGTTTTCAAATTCAGACCGGACAGACCGATAAAACCGGTAATCGGTCGGGGTCCGGGCTAATTTATGCACATTTTCAGCAATGACTCGGACTGGTCAAGAACTGGTCAAAACGAGTAAAAATCGGTGACCGATCAAAACGAGTAAAAATCGGTGAAAATCGGAATAGTTAAACTGGTTCAATAAAATTAAAAAATTTATAAATTATAATTTGATCTAAATATTATTTAAATTATAATTTCAATACTAAATTTAATAAAAAAACTCAATTTAGTTTTAAATTTATTTAAAAATTTTAATTTTATCCTTAAAATTAAAAAAATTAATACTTATTCATTATCTATAATTATTATTTTTTAATTACTATTATACATGTATATATTATTAATTATCAGTTCAACTGATTGAATTTTGACCCACTAATATTTTCAGTTCGATAGTCAGTTCGGTTATAACAACTTTGAGAACACATGAGACCAAAAAAAAAAAACATTACGAGAACACACAAAACGGCGCGTATTAAGACGCCCACTGCCCAGAAACTTCTGGATTTCGGGACAGCACCTCCAGCAAATCAAAACTGTCCAAAAACCCTAATAACAAAACCCATCGTGAAAATAAAGCCCTACTCCACCTGGTTTACCGCCTCCGGCCTACAGCGGCGGCGCTTCTATCCACCTTACGCTTCCGGCACTTAATTAGTAAATAGAAATACAAAAATGGTGTGGTTTCAGTGCGAGGACTGTGGAGAGAGCTTGAAGAAGCCCAAGTTACCCAATCACTTCAGAATTTGCTCTGCCACCAAGGTAGCTTACCAGCCTTTTTTTTTGGTATTTTTTTTTTCAGTAGATTATTATTTTATTATTTCAGATTTCAATGTTTAAAAACTTGTGTAGTTTTCGTGCATTGATTGTGGAGAGGCATTCGGGCAGGACAGCGTTCAGGGCCACACTCAGTGTGTCACCGAGGCGGTGAGTTTATCTTTTTTTTTTTTTCTTTTATATATATTTGAAAAAATTCTGATTGGGCATTGACGAATATTAAGATGATTTCAGGAAAAGTATGGTCCAAAGGGTCAAGGGAAAGCTCCGAATGGTACCATTCCGAAAGCCAACAAAGATGCAAAGAAACAACCTGATATTGATATATATGTCGGACTATCTCAACGGCCGCCGTGGTTTTGCAGGTTTGTTCAAAATTTGTTTTAATTCAACATGGAGTTCCCCGTTACGCGAGCTGCTGCTGCTGCATTAGCCATTGAAATGTAATTATATCTTGAAACCATACGGTTCCAAAGGCATACAAAGCCTGGTGTTGAAGTGTCTAGGAAATTACCATATGTCAATATAGATAAATCAAGTTTGCGAGGTCATCGTCATCCAACACTAATTTGAAGGTTTATCCTTCCGTGGAATGCAACTTTTTGAATATATAAAGGAATAAAAGAATTAAATTCGATTGTGGGCAAAGGTTTTCAATTGGAAAAGAAGGAAAGCGTGTTACGTACATCAGTTCGGTGGTCACAAAGATTGGATGCTTATAGGGACAAGAGATAGTTTGCATGCTTAGATCCAATATTGAATGAACTGAGCTATGGATTGATAATTTTCAAAGCAGCAGTGATACTTCATCTTTTCTTCAAAAAAGCTAGGTTGAGGTGACCGTGGATGAACCATGCATTATGTTTGAATTGTGTTCTTAGTTGAATATTTCGCATGTAATTGATTTCAAATCTGTGTTTTACGGTGGCTCTCAAGTTTGAACTATTGCTCATGCATCTAATGGGGTGTGAACTATTTTTGCTGTGTGACCTTCAGTTGCTTCCTACTGTATTATGTTATTCACACTAAGTCATTTTTTAATGCAAATCTGTGCGTTTACAGTCTCTGTAACACTAAGGCTACGAGTAAGCAGACTTTGCTTCTTCATGCTGATGGAAAGAAACACCGGGCAAAGGCCCGGGCTTTTCATGCTGCTGCACAACAGCCTAAACAGATGGAAGAATGTGCTTCAGATGCAAATGCTGCCAATGAGACTGCTGTGCAGGGCACATTACCCAATGGCAAACACTTTGAGGAACATAACTCTCAGGATATGCTTAAAGCTGACAATGAGCCAACCAACTCAGAAGTAGACAATTGTAAGCCGCTGTTGACGAAAAGAAAACTTGATGAATGCAATGGCTTGATCCTGGTTGGAGGAGCAAAAGCTGAGAAAATGGAGAGTCAGTTGAAGAAAGTTAAACACGCTTCTGAGAATGAACATGTGGTAGAATCTGGCCATACTGTAGAAGACCACAAGAAGATAAAGTGGAAGAAGTTGATTAAGACAACACTGAGATCTGTATGTTGTATGCACAATTTGGCCAGTTTCATCTTTTGGCTATAATTGCTTACAGCATGAGATACATCTGATAGCACGAGCTTAGATTCTGCTGGAACCAGTGAAGTTAAAGGCGACGCCTAGGCGCGCCTTAGGCGCTAGGCGCTAGGCGCCAGCACCTTGGGGCTTTTTTGCCCCAAGGCGAGGCGAGTTTACCTAGGCGGCATTTAGGCACGCCTAGGCCTCGCCTTTGCATAGGGCGCAAGCGGCGCCTAGGTGCGCTTCCGCCAAAATAGGAATATTTAAAAAAAAAAAAAAAACGGATATATAAACCAAAAGAACACGGCACTATAGACTTTAAAGATATATAGGATAGTCGCCTCTTCTCGGAAACGCAAGCTGCCGTAAAGATGAGTGTAATGAATGGTTGGTTGGTAGAGTGGAAGAAGATGGTGCTGAGGATGATTTTGTGTTTAATGCTTCTGATGGTTTGACATGGGGTGAGGTAGCCACTGTCGTTGGAGTTCACGAGGAAAGATTTAACATGAGACCTAGATCAGTGATAAAAGATTTAGGTGGTTCGAGTTCTAGTACTCAAGTTCAGCATATTTCGGATAGTATAATAGACGATGAGGACGAGGCAGATGATGAAGGCTACGAATCTAACGATTAAGAAGATGATGAAGCTGTACATGTGTTAGATGAGGATGATGATGCTAGCTTTTAGTTATATTTTGATGAGAGTAGAATTTTATTATTTTTACCACTTCGCATTCTTTTGATTGATTATTTTTATTTATTTCATATTTATTTCTTAATTCTATAAGAGATAAGAACTATTGTCTTTTATATTTTTGAACAAATTTTCTTAAACTAATTTAATTATTTACTTTTTGCTTAAATTTTTATTTTTCTTTTATATTTCCTATAAACTTCTTTAATTTATTAAAGGCACGCCTTACTTCGCTCAGGCACACGCCTGCGCCTTGCGCCTTGCGCCTTGCGCCTTGCGCCTTGCGCCTTGCGCCTTGCGCCTTGCGCCTTGCGCCTTGCGCCTAGGCTCTAAGAGCCCTTGGCGCCTTGATGCGCCTAAGGCCTTTGAAAACACTGGCTGGAACTAAAGCAGCCTTTGATCATACTTGTTTTACTTTATTGTGCCACTCTTTCATATCTCGTCCTTTGACATTTGTTTTTTAATTTTTTATTTTGCTGCATGTGATACAGAATCCTGATGGAGTTCTAAGGATGAGGAAATTGAAAAAACTTCTTCTCCAGTCTCTAAAGGAATCTGGCATAACAGAAGATGAGGCCCAAGTTAGTAATACCGTCGAACAGAAGGTCAGCTCATTATAAATGACTAGCTTTCAGCTCATGATTTCTTTGATCTATTTAGAACAAGACCTCTGGTTTAGGTCCCAACTTTCTATTTTGATTGTTCGATGCATGATTTAATTTTCCTGTTTAATTGCTGTGGGCACAGATTAATTCAAGCTCCAGATTCAGAATTGATGGTAAATATGTCCACCTAGTGGCTAAAGATTGAAATTTTGGGCTGTTTAGGAAGGAATTCCTTGTGGATTGCTGGACTGACTGCTCCATGAGCTTTTCCGCTACACTTCTACAGCATTCATTTATTTACCTGATTAATGGGAATCAAGTGCGGTTGGTCCTACTCTAGGATCAACGCTTGGGAAATTTTTGCAGGTCATTTTGCTGCTCATCTTTTGTTTTTGTATTTTTATAGTACAGTTGCGAGAAAATTTTTCAGAAGGTGACAAAATGAGTATTTTCTTCGGCTTGATCTGATTTTGGACTGATGGGAATCATTAACTGTTCGACAAGTTTAAAGTGAATTGGTTTCTTCAAACATTTTGCCCCCTCGGAAGCATAGCAAAATTCAGGTTTGGATGTATAAATTAGCAAGCACGCATGGGAGTGGCAATGAGAACCAGAAAATAATAAAATTTCAATTTTGAGTTCTTAAGGTTGATTCCATTAGTAAGATAGGGATAGGAAATTGTAAGAAAGAAAACAATATATTCTTTCCTTATTGACCACAAAATAATATATTCTCTGAAATATATATGTCCATGTAGTATAAATTCATAGATCGTAGCAGTAAGAGACCCAAGGCAGAGACCCAAAAATAAGTAAGAGACCCAAGTCAATTATCTGTCATTATTACGCCTTATAATTCTTATAAATTTCAGCTTCCGTAAGAACTGTATCTTCATGTTATTGTTTAAACCGTCTCTGTGTTACAAGATAAAGGGCATCAACGTCGTAAATCTTGCCTTGTATAACAAACAAAAAAAAAGAGAATGTTCTGTAAATTCTCCAGGTCCCTTTGCACATAAACGAACTCTTGTATTGTATAAACGAACTATGGCCAAGTTTCTTTTTTACCTGTGGTTTACAACGATTCCTGATAGACAGAAAGGAAGAGAAAATTTAAGTCTTTTTAATGGGTTTTCCAGTTAATTATCTCTATTTCTTGAGTCGTAATCCTGAAAAAATAACACTATCTTTCGTGCTCCCAAGCCTTGGGAATTCCTTTCTACATTTGCAAGTGCAACACTTTGCAACTCAGCTTGCGAGCAATAATGGCATTGTGTTGAGTTTTAGAGCTAAAATAGGAGGTGACAAGCCAGTTTGATAATCAAGACATCTGAACATGCCATTGTCTGCAGAAAACTATGTCATTACAGTTGAGATATTTAAGTCTCTGTAAACAAGGCATACTATGACAGTAGGATAGTGAAGATAAAGTTAAGGATGTAATTGTTTAGTTACATTTTTCTTTTTGATCGAATTGCCTTGGATTCAGTTGGCAACAAAGAATACAAATTTACTCAATTTTAAGCTTTCCAGAGCTCTCTCCCCGACTGAGTCCAAATGAGTGAATGTACACAATTTTCAAACGGCATTGTTCGATATCCGCTGACAATTTAGACTACCTTCCAGCAGACCAGTAAGTGTTTTTTTTTTTTTTTTTTAAATATAAAAAATGGTTGGTAGAAATAGGTCTACAGACACAGTACGAAGTACAGATACTCCTAACCAACTAAAGCAAAAAATCTTCTAATATTGGAGGGATTAGAGGGGTGCAAAGCACTAGTGGCCAACTAGGCTATGCCTGATTGGTTGACTAGTGAGTGTTCCGCCATATTAACACACTATCATATTTCTCAAAATTAAAAAAAAAAAAAATGCTACCATAAGAAATTCTTCTCAGTAAAATCATTAACTTTAACTGCTGCAGAGAATCGATCTGTAGTCAGTAGATCTATATGCTTGTCAGTGTTAGATTTCACCAGCTCTGACCATTCCTCAGCAGCTCTTTCACCTCTGTTGCAGAATCTGTGCAACACCAAGAAGCTTAACTTAGCTATGAAGGTGATTAACTCGTTTCCGCTAAGTGAGCCAATTTTAGGTGGCTATGCATGGGAAAATATTAGAAGACGGAGCCAAGATCTTCCCAGAAATTTTTGTTTCTCATCACAAGCAAGGACATGCCATGACTCAAACATGCTCTACAACTATTGGATATATCAATCGTGTCCCTCAAGCTGAACAAGCAATGCTTTGATTATAAGGTTCTTCTTATAGAATTTAAATCCTTATATGCTCTAGGCATTATAGGAGGTCTCACAGAATAACCAAAATCCGGTTGCAAAGAAAAGAAAAATGAGAACCAAATTTAAAATGACGAACTACACTTTGCTGAGAACCAGTGTCAATAGCACGTAGAGGTGTCAAGTTGGGTTGTTGGGACAAGTTCATCGACCTGCGGGTCAACCCCATTATTTATAAATAAAAAAAAATGATTGTTTTTTATGTTGAATTTAACACTAATAAGGTACTTTCCCAAACCGCTTGGTATTAAGTCACCAGGCAATAAAAGTACAGTATATGATTTGGTATACCATAAGGGGAGAGCAAAAAAAAAAAAACCAAAAAGAAAATGAAAGCACAAGATGAGGACAAAAGAGAGAGACAGAAATAAAAGAAGAAATCCCATAAGTCTGTAAGAAGATTTGGGGCTTAGGACAAGCTCCTTGTCTCTTTAGTTCTGGCAATTAGATGGACAAAAGGTATTCTGAGTCATGCATTCATTGCCGAAGAGGAATTCATGCAGAGGCTGTTATGACTTGAAGCAATCAAGAGGCCAGATCAAGACAAGGCAATAAAGGCAACTACTATGCCTTGTGGCTACGTGACGAAACAAAAGTAACCGAACAAGGACTAAACCACATAAAACCATCAACAAGCAGCCACATCCATGTCAGTATCAAAAGTGGCTAAGAAGAGTTGTGGCCATGTCAATATTGTACATTAGATTTAGAAGATGACAAGCTGTGATCTAGTTCTCGCAATAATGTCATGCAAAAGGCATAGGAGAAGACCATGTCCAACAGGTTCCCTGACCAATGGAAAGCACAATTTCTACCATCAAGAAAACAGAAATGCCAAGACCCAGATATACTTAAACCACCCATCTTTATCTTCCGTCAGCTAGTTTGAAAATTGCAACCTTGAACCATCCAGAAACTGATTTAAAGTGCTGCCAATGACAAGCCCTTGTCAATAATATCACAATCTCCAATTTTCTTAACTCTCCCCATCCAAATTCATTCAACTTAAAGCTATTGAAGATGATTCTCCGACAGCATCAATTTTGAAAACTGTATTTCTAATCCAACTTCTTGGTCATCATCATCATCAACAACTGCATCAATATAAATTGTAAAACATTAAATTAAAAACTATATAGACTATAAAATTTTAAATTTAACGAAAAATGGTTTTACCATTATAGCCATACAACCAGTTGCGAGTAGTAATTAAAACTTCTGCAGTTTCTGGCAAAAGAGAAGCTCTCCACTTAGTTATAACTCGACTTCCCATGCTAAAAGCAGACTCTGAAGCAACCGTTGTGATTGGTATGCTTAGTATGTCTCTAGCCATGTGAGAGAGAATTGGAAATCGATTTGAGACAATTTCCACCAAGTTAGAACATCCACATGGGAGTTACGAGCTTCTCTAGGCTCTTTGAGGTATCTATCTAGTTCCGTTTGTTCTGGCTCTAATGGATCAGTTTCAAAAAAATCAAATTCCTACAATAACTATTAAAATGTTAGTAATCATTAATCAACATAATATTTATAATAAGACAAAGACACCTCTTTGGACTCAAAAGCTTATTTATGTTTTCTCGATGGAATGAAGACAATAAAAAAGAAGTTCATTTCTAATGCTCATCGTTTGTCGCAAACCTACTAGTTAGTAATTACTTCATTCATTATTTGTCCTACTCCTGAGGTTTCCACACAGCTCCCAAAAAAACAAAAGAAAAGTACAAAATGGCCTTAATTTCCTTTCAAGTGCCAACATCCCAATACCCAAGTTCAGTAGCCATCTAATGGGTTTTGCTAGCATAATAGGCTCTGCTGCACCAGCCAGCTGTCTCTCAACCCTTGTGCAGTGCTCAACCCCAAACCTAATTCCTACTTCTGCCGTTCAAAACAAGAAGAGAGAAATTGGAACTAAGAAAAGAAATGGCACATTTGCTCGAGTTAACATGAATATGTCCAAGTCAATGACCTCATCTACATGTGCCAACCCAAATCAATAATGGTAAAAGTAACCAAAAACAAAACAACTAATATATCATGATCATATAACAATAACAACCATAATGGTTAAACAACTCATAGAGGTTGATGTACTCGTGAGTACACACAATAACCACCAAAAAAGTTATAATAAAAATATAACAATAATTATTCAAGAAAAGTAAACTTACAGCAATGAAATCTTCTTCATTTGTGTCAGAGTTTGAGTTGCCACTAGGAGTGCAAAAAGTTGACGGAGTGTTCTTGCTTGCATAATCTTTGAACAATCGTAAGAGCTCAACATAAACCTTATCAAAATTTTCTTTTATTATTGAAGAATCCAATTTGGCGAAGCAAAATTTTACAAAATCCAACTTATAATGAGGATCAAAGATTACAGCAAAAGCAAGTACAACACTATAACTATTCCAATATTTATCAAACTTTGTCTTCATCTCTTTTGACATTTCACTTATGTGAGGGTTAGGGTGTTTCATCCCTTCTAACAAGCATTTCTCAATCCTCCAAAAATGTAGAAAATACAAATTAGCACTTGGATATGCAGTCCCAGCTAATAATTTAGCAACTGCATCAAAGTGTTTCAAAAGGTCACAAACTTCTCAACTTTAATCCATTCTTCATCAGTTGGATACCAAACAAAATTATTATCAAGAAGTTTCAGATGAGCAAAGGCATCACAATAAACAAGTGCCCTGGTAAGCATTTGATATGTTGAATTCCACCTGGTGACACAATCCAACCATAACGCCTTGGAACAATCACATCCAACAAGTTTTGCACACTCCTCAAATTTCAATCTTCTCTCTTCTGAACCATCAACATATTTAATCCCTTCTCTAATATCCTTGATAGCACAACTAATCCCCTTCAATCCATCTTGCACAATCAAATTTAATACATGTCCAAAACAAGGAATATGAAAGAAGTCGCCATCACAAGGTAAGCAACCTTCAAGCTTCAAGTGATTAAGCAAGAAATTTTGCATATTGTCATTGCATCTTGTATTATCCAAAGTAATAGTAAAAATTTTCTTTGTAATATCCCATTGCTTCAAGATGTCATACACCTTTTCATACAAAACAACACCAATATGTGGAGAAGGGACATGACAAAAACTCAAAATTTTGCTATTCAACTTCCAATGTTCATCCACATAATGTGCAGTAACACAGAGATATCCTTGAGACAAAGTAGAGGTCCACATATCACATGTCAAACAAATTTTGCTAGGAATTCTTCTCAAGGCATTTTTCAATATTTCTCTCTCTCTCTCATGCACCTTTAGACAACATGCTTTTGTATTGTTCCTGCTTATAGGTTTGACATCTTCATTCAAATATATATGGATATCTCTATTCTTCTCATGTTCAGCAAATGTGAGTGGACATGCATGTCTCATAATAGCGGTAACAACTTTCTCTTCATAAACTTCCTGCTCAATTTTTCTTTTTCATTTTTCTTGATTTTCATCTTTACGGATTTTCTCAAGACAAACCAAAAGATGACGGCGGATATTAGAGGTTCTGAATGAGGAGTCAGCGAGATATAACCTAGCGCAATGTTTGCACCTTACTTTTGTCTTTCCATCTTTATTGTGTTCTTTCGAAAGAAGCTCGAAATCTTCCCCAACAGTAGAATCAAACATCCTCTTTTTGACAATATTTGAGGTTGAGCTTGAAGACCCACCCTCAACAACATGACAATCATCATTGGCAGCCATTGAAGTCCTCAAGGACATGGCTACAAAATAAAGAAAAAAAAAGCAATTAATATTAATAAGTAACCCCAATTCATAAACTTCAAGCATAACTGTAGACAGGAACTCTCAGTATGTTTATTTAACAAAACAAATTCTTTAAACCTGTAGAATCAATGGGGAAAGGGGGAGGCACAGAACCCGTAGAAAGACTGATATTGATTGACGGACAAGTGTCTTCACATAACACATAGATATAGGCTACATGGAAACTAAATGCTTGATTCTATAGATTCTATAGTAATTTTCTTCTAAACTGACCACCAAACTAGAAAGGATGAGCATTAATCGAAGAAAAAATAATGGGGTTCTAATAGCACCACAATTTCTTTGAACAAAAAAATCATATAATATCAAGACCGGAATCATGATAACATTTAACTCAAGATTTTCGATTTAGTCGAGAAGAAGAACATGGGGTACTTCATAGACCGTGTCATGTTAAAATGTTCCACCCCATATGATAATTAAAAAACAAAACGGCAAAAAAGTAGTTAGAGATCAACAAATGCCTCGAAACCAAGCAAGATTACACAATAAATTGGAAGACAGAGGAGAACCCAAGTCCGAAGAGATTGAAAAGAGAAGATTTCACAGATACCCATCAATGAAATCAACAACAAAAAAGTAAGCATTACATACCCAACAAGAGAAGAGAGCTGATTAAGCGATGAAAGTCGGTGTGTTGATTTTAGAAGAGGCGGAGGGTAACCGAAGTCGGGACACGGGAGAGAGCGGCTAACGAGCACTAAAGACACTAGAAGTGTCAAAAGCTGACCCGACCCGATGGGTTGACCCGAATCCGCCCGAAAAATACGACCCGAACCCGACTCGAAGGATGACCTAACCCGAAATGACCCGAACCCGAATAACCCGAAAATTTTTGGGTCAAATCCGACCCAACCCTAACCCGACCCGTTGACCCGAACTTTTTTTTTTTCTTAAGGGAACAAAAAAATAAAATGAAAAAATTTAGCATATTTTATATTATAAAAAGTGTAGATTATACTATTTTCAATATAAATCTTAATTATAAATTTTTTTAGAATATTTTGAGATTTTTTATACAGTTTTAAATTTTATTTTAATTTTTAAAAATATTTTAAAAGAAAAATTTTCAATTATTTTTCAATCATATAATTTTCTTTGATTTTTAAAAATTTTTAGTAAAATTTTTGAAAATTTTAAATTTTTAAAATTTTTAATAAAAAATGTCACGTCATCATTTTTGATGACGTGGCCAACTCGTGGGTTGACTCGAACCCGACCCGAACCCGAAGTGACCCAACCCAAAATGACCCGAAGATAACTTGACCCGTAAGTAACCCGACCCGAAGTGACCCGAACCCGAAGTGAGCCAACCCGAACCCAACCCGATGACCCGTTTTGACACCTATAAAAGACACCAACGCTCCTATTGACAAGTGACCCGACGGGTCGCCCAGTGCCCCGTTCCAAAACTTTTCGCGCCATTCGAGTCATTTCGGAATCAGTATATTTCGCGTTAAGAATAATGATTTATCGGACGAATTTTGCTTACCGATTTTGAAACGCGGTAGATGTGGTTGCCCTTTCTTTCTTTAAAAAAAAAAAAATCCAAAGGGTAGGGGTCCGAAATTTTTGGAAAAAAAAAACATTGAATTTTTGTTAAATTATGATTTAGAGTAAATAATTTAAGGCTTTTTAAAATCATGATTTAAAAGTGATGCTAAATATTTTAGAGTAATATTAAATATTATTTAAAATTTTATTTTTTTATGGTAAAATTTTAATTTACACAAAAAAAAAATAATAATAAATTGAGACCCAAAAGAGTTTCACGTATGTGCGCGAAGAGTCGGTAAAACTAATTCGTGTCATATATTATGATCTAAGTTTAAGAGCTCGTTTGTTTGACGGAAAATATTTTTAAAAAAAAATATTTTGAGTTTTTTAATATTTGGATGATAAAAAATAGTGAATAGAAAATGATATTTAATAAACAAAAAAATAATTAATTTGTTTTAACAAAATAACATCTTATTTTTTAATTGAAATGTTTGCTCAGTTTTCTGCAAAACTGACAATTGTAATAATTTTTAAAGAAAAAAGATATCCCTTTTTCTGGTTTTTTTCATGGTAGGGGAGAAGAGACTATAAGGGATAAGAGGGATAAGAGAGAGTAAGACTTTTAATTGCCTCAATTATTGCTGAGACTTCGAACAATCCATATTTTAATCAGCTGTTTCAGGTTTGCTTAGGCTGTAATGAAAATGGGCCAAACCCACCATGCTTCCTCGACCCATGTAGGCCTTAGTATCGTCCCCGATTTCGAATCCATTACCCGTCAGGCCATCACCGTTTCTGAGTAACAAAAAATGTTTAAAAAAAAAAGAGAAATTTTCAAAAAGAGTAAAAGAATCCCAGAAAAGAGCCCAGCTCCATGTGAAACCGCCATTTCCTCGCCTCTTTTTTTTCTCTGCTTCTCCGAGGAACGAAATTAGCTGAGCGAAAATGGAGATGGGTGATCAAACGAATGTATCTGTAATGGAAAACAGCAACAATAATAATAATAATGATGGCGAAAACAGCAGCACTGCCCGAACCCAAGTGATAGACATATACCCGCTGAGTTGTTACTACTTCGGATCCAAAGACCCTCTCCCCTTCAGGCACGAGACTTTGGCCGATCGTTTACAGAGGATGAAATCCAAGTACCCCTTTTTTGCCCCTTTTCTGTATTTTCCTTCCCTCTTTTCCTGATGATCTGATTTTGGCTGATTTTCAATCTTTTTTTTTTGTTCTTTTTTTCCTTTGGGATTTTCTGTGTTTAGCTATGATGCTCGTGGGTTGAGGACTTGTGTGGAGGCTGTTCTTCTGGTTCGTTCCTGCCCCTGACTGCTTTCTTGACATGTGATTTTAGGTGACAAGGATTTTCAGCAATTTTGATTGGTTGTTTTAAGAAAAATTTTGATCCTTTACTTTATGTTTTCTTGCTGCTGTTATTTTTTTCAGTTCATTTACATGGGTTTCCATCTGTTGGACGCTAATTTAAAAAATGGATTCCTCATCAACCGAACTGCTAGAGTGCGGAACGGCTCAAGTTTAGGAATAATGTTTATTTATATTTTTATTTATTTATTTTTGTCTGAAAGAGCTGCTAGTGTAGCGGTAAGAGAGGGGGAGGCGGAGAGGGTACAGGTCGGGAGTTGGGCCTGTCAATTGGAAGCATAGCTTCTAACCGTTTGGGCTAAGCCCAACCCTGGAAATAAAGTTTATTAGGCGCATGTAAAATGCCAGTTGGAATTAGTTTTATGCAGACTTGGTGGCAGTAACAGGGCAAGCAGCTGTAGTCCTGATCCTCAACCTACATTTTGAGTTTAAAATCTGTAGCATCAAGTACTAACGGCTGCTTAAAATCAGGTTGAGCTGTTCAAACACCCTCATCTGTTGGTATTGCAAGTGAGAAATTCCATCTTTAAGCTTCCTGGCGGTCGCCTCAGACCAGGTGAATCAGGTAAATTTCCATGCGAAGAATCATAATTGGTGAGGCTAATGATCATAGTAATGTAGATTTTTCTTCTGGGGTTTATTTAACTAAGGATTTTTGGAAACTTACAGATGTTGATGGGTTGAAGCGCAAGCTATCGAGAAAACTTTCTGATAATGAAGATGAAGTTGATTGGGAGGTAATTAAGTGCTGTCATGCTTCAGGTTTATGAATCGTTATGGCAAGTTTTGTTATAACGCATGTGGTTCCTGTTTCAAGGTGGGGGAATGTCTTGGCATGTGGTGGAGGGCTGAGTTCGAAACTTTGTTGTATCCGTGTTTGGCCTCTCATGTAAAAGCGCCTAAGGTACTTATACGAATGGCTACTTTGGAGTTTGGATAGTCCAGATTCCTAACTTTGCATTCTTGTTTCGTTACACAGGAGTGCATAAAACTTTACCTCGTGAAGTTACCGGCCAGTCGAAAGTTCACAGTACCAAAACATCTGAAACTGCTTGCAGTTCCTTTGTGCCAGATTCATGGAAATCATAAGGTACCATCCTTCAAACTTGTGCTTCTATTTGTTGGATTTTTACGGATATTATACTATTCTGCTATGCTACCATGACTAGCATGTGTATCGAACTGCACATTTGTTAAAATTTCGTATTTAGAGTAATCATTTTCTTAAGAACAGCGCTACATTGGCTAAAATTTTCCCCTTCTGCATCAAAGAATCTGTTGAAGTGAAACAAGAAGGTTTTCATTGGTTATGCATTTTCAACTCTTATATTTGCAGACATACGGGCCAGTAATATCAGGAGTCCCGCAGCTGCTATCAAAGTTCACCTTCAATATAGTCAACTCATAAATTGCTTGTTAGTTCTGATTGAGTGGCCTGTTATAAGGTAGCTGTAATTTCTTTGTTGGCAGAAGTTTTGGCCTTTGAGGGCATCTAAGTCTAATGAAATATTGACAGACACACATTATATGTACATACTACTGGCTTGTATACGTACTCAATCCTGAGAGGCTTTGTAATTAGACACAGTAATATACCAATGTTATACACAAGTCGATGTCTTCCCCCTTTTTTTCAATTTATCCTTTTTCTTTCCCTTTTCTCCAGTAGATGAAGTATGTTAGGTGACATCCATCACCAACTGCTAAGACTAATAGCTTTTTAGTATATCTTCATGAAATGAGTAAAATGTCAACTAATATGTAATAGGCAACTATTCAGCACTCCCCATCCGACTCGGTATGCAGACTAGCTGGAGTTGATCGTTGATCAGTGCTTTCAGCAACAATCCTGCACTAAATGGGGTGGGGCTTTCTCTTAACCTCTAAATTTTAGTGGAAAGACCATTCCTGGCACCTTAGTGGCAAACAATATCTTTCTTGAACCCACAATGACCTACCTTGAATAAGATTGTTGTGATTCGTAATTTATAAGCTTGTTGTGATTCGTAATTTATAAGCCTCGTGATCAGCTCGGAAATGAGATAAAGTGGGATTATGAGGTATGACAAGCATTTTTTTTTTTTATATATATATAATTAGGAGGCCTATTGGGACGTTAATTATAGAATAAAGTAATTATTTTTATCTTTATAAATTTTATATTTTTGTCCTATAATTAAGTTTCGAGACCAAAAGTCTAAATTTTTAATTATTGATAAGTGCTTGAAAGATTTTATGACAAGAACTCTAATAATTTGAGTTCATGGTATTTTTTTCAAAGTCTGATGTATGCTAGAAATGTCAAGAACTCTAATATCACCACCACTTGCCAATTTGAATTGTTAACAAGTCTCCCTCCGTGTGAGAAATTTTGGATCCAGGATTATCTAAAAGTAAGTGATCAGATTAAATATATGCGAATCTTGAATAGTATGGTAATATCTATTAGGTTTCAAAGTTTGTTCTCTTATAAGTTTACTAATATTGGTAAGCAAACCAACTAATAATAGTGAATTTGCACGAATAATAGGTTTGCATAAAAAAAATAAATAAAAATTTGAGAAATGTCAATTGTAGACTGGTGGTGGGGGCTTTGACGCTGCATTGGGTCTTCTTACTCAACATCGATTTTTTTTTTTTTTTTTGAGAATACTCAACATCGAAATTAAGCACGAGAAAGACAATTTTTCAGCAAACCCAGTTTGACGAACAAACTAGAGCAAGCTGACCCACAAGCTGAATTGTCAATTATTTAATCCGATAATCCTACTTATCTTTGTTTGGTACATCGGAAAAGTTGATCAGTGATAATCCTTTCAATGTCTTGACTATTTTCAGTCAAAATAATCTGTTCACATTAGGCGACCAACATTGAAATAAAGAATTATACGGTCAATTCCTCGGGATTGACTATCGTTTTTCTAGTAATGAACGCGCATATTTCAAATAAAATCAAAATCTGTCAATTTTGGTTTCGAACTATCTGCAAAATTACGATGTTATCATTACTTTTTGGTGTTAGACTTACGAGAAAATGGGGGAATAGTTTTGATAGTTCATTATTAATTTAGGTATGGAAGAGACACCAAGTTAACAAAATTTCAACGAAATTTTAAAGAAAAAATTTTAGAAATTTTACTTACATAATGTAGTAACAAAGTAATATATATTATTAAATGATTAAATTTATAAAAAATTAAAAATAAATAAATTAAAAATTATTAAATGAGATTATATTATTATTTATTACTACTTATTTAAAGTTATGCAATGTTATTCAATCTTTATTTGTTTTGTTGCAAATTATTCTATTATTACACTTTAAAAGTGTGAATTTAATTAGATATTTATACTTTTTTCCTCTAAAAAAGATATTTATACTTCTTTTTGTTGTTGAAGAAATTAGATATTTATACTTACAAAGGCGCAATACCCCCTAAACAAATTAAAAAAGGGGAATATGATTCAATTTAATTAATTATTTCAACAACAATATCTCAAAACATGCTGATTTAAATTTCTTTCTTCTTCTTCTTCTTCTTCTTTTTTAAACAACAATTTAAATTTCACCTTAGGATCATGAATTAACTGCCTATAATATGAAAGCAAAATTAAAGAACGGGTTAAAAATGTTTCTTCGTTTGGAACATATGAAAGAGAAACATAAGAGTGTAAATAAATAGAAAATTATATAAATGTAGACCTTCCCACCAGGCCCCAAGCCCCCAAACTAGCGGTCTTTAAAGCATGCCTTCACCAACCAACCTCTTTCGTGACTATTATTATTTTCTCATTTATTTGTCACCTTTAGTCCTTTTCATTTTTGTTTGTTTCTTCTCTTCTCCAACTTTGACTATTATTAATAGCACATAGTAAAATAATATTATTTGCATTAATCGTATCATCCTCTCGTGTAATGTGTGAATTAACACAAAAACATTGACATGATTGTATATTATACAGATAAATTTTTGTTTTATACATTATATTAGAGTATGAATCTCTTATATGCTTGGTTAAAAAGTAAGTCTCTTGCACGTGTGTTTGATGTGCAAGAGAGAGAAATAGAGGGAATGAACAAAAATTATAATTATTACTAAATTTTTTCTTTTTTTATGCTTTTTTTTTACTTTGTAATTTTATCTAAATAATTTTTTTCGTTATTTTTTCTCTCATAAATTATCATTTATTTTTTCTTTCAATATACGTTATCCTAACTTTCTCTACTATAAATAACTTTATTTTATTTTCACTTTTTTTTCTTTTCCCTATATTTTCTCTCACTCTAAACACACGTTAAATTAAACAATTTCATAAAAGAGTCTTAATAATTTATACGATATAAAAGTGTAGTGTTGGTGTGCTTAAAAGTTTTTTTTTACATTAAAAAAACAGGGCCATAAAAGCGTTTTGTATATGTTTGCGTGCATAAAATTGGCCTCCGATTTTTCTGAAAATTAAATTTAGAAATAGAAATCTTGGTCAGAAACTGAGCAAAGACCGTAGTCGTGGTATTCTACGAAGACTAGCAGCGACTCTCTCTGTCTCTGTGTTTTTCTGTGTGCGTGCTGTCCGAAATTGAACTCAATAAATACATTCGATCAATCGATCCAAGAAGACAAAAACAAAAGGGAAGGAAGGCAGAACAAGCCTTGAAATAAAATTCCTAGTAAGAATCATGAAGAAGGCCAGCTTAAACCCTAATGTCAAGCTTAAACTCTCCCTTCCTGCTCCCGACGAAGTCTCCTTCGCCAAGTTCCTGTAACTCTCTCCCTCTCTTCCTACATCCATCCATTTTCTCATTTTGCTGCCTAATTATTTTTATTGTGAAAGAGTATAATTATGAGTTTTTTTTTTTCATATTAATTCTGGGGGTGTTTAATTTGTTGCAGGACGCAGAGCGGTACTTTTATGGATGGTGATCTTCGGGTGAATCGCGACGGTGTCCGAATTGTCACCCAAACCGAGCCTCAAGCTGTATATGATTTTACTTACTTTTTTTTTTTTTTTCAAATTTTCGTTTGTTTTCTCTTTTTCCATTTTGATCGCTGTTAAGCAAACTTGGCTGATGAATTTCTTGAGAAATTTGGGTTACTTTTGAGATCGAGTCTTCTGATGGTATATTGTTTTTAGAGTCTCAGCAATAACTGAGGTGGTTGGAAGCATATGATCTCCAACTGAGGGACTCGGGTTCGAACCCCAATCCGACCCTCACGCTCCTCCCAAATATGATGGCCTTGCCATCTCTACCGACCAAAAAAAAAAAAAAAGCAACAACAATTACATCAACGGCAAATTACAAAGAGTTAATCCCAAGTTTAATTGGAATCCGCTGAGGATATTTTTGTGCGTGTTTGCTTAAAATATCAAAGTGAATTTTAGATTTTAACTTTTTGTTTGTGGGTTTTGAGTTTCATTGTAAGGA
The DNA here is from genome assembly GCA_037832335.1 of Carallia pectinifolia. NCBI lineage: Eukaryota > Viridiplantae > Streptophyta > Magnoliopsida > Malpighiales > Rhizophoraceae > Carallia > Carallia pectinifolia. The sequence continues at coordinate 6,904,192 of CM075453.1, read as the reverse complement.
ACTGTTTATTTTCTTGAAATTATGTGTATTTTAATTCGCATTTTCTGGAAATGAACTTTGTGCCCAGAATTTTGGTTGTTTATTCTGGATTTGTCTGTCTGCTTTTTCGCTTTTCAGCCACCTCCTATTCAGCCAACGGACAATCAGTTGAGTTTAGCAGATATAGATACAATTAAGGTTATTGGGAAGGGAAATGGTGGAATTGTGCAATTGGTGCAACATAAATGGACCGGCCAATTTTTTGCATTAAAGGTTTGTACGATTCAGCACTTGCATTGCTTTACTCAAAAATAGTGAATTGTTGTGTTCGTCTGTTTGTTACGATAGACTATGCAATAATCACAATATTGCTTTGTATCGTCTGTAATTCTTTTCACTTTCATGTTAGTAGCCTGATTAAAGCATCTCAAATCTTCTCTTATCATGCCTAGTAGGCGGTTGAACTTTAGACTAGATTAGTTGGTGCCTGAAATTAAGATTTTAAGTTATAAGTTACGAGTGACAAGTTCCATGAGCTTTGCAATTTGCAAATTTAGATACTGGCTAGCATAATTGATTTTTTTTTTTTTTTTGGTACCTTTTTCTTTTTACCAATAATAAGTGGTTTTTCAAGTGTCGGCTGTTAAGTTGGAAAGGGCATAACGCTTATGACATTAGTGCACTGGATTTTTTTCTTCTTTTTTCCTTTTTTGTTGCATTGCCTTTTAAAAAGGGTGAGCCTGGGTCCTGGGAACATTAGTAAAAGTACTCCATTGTGAAATGGAGGTCACATGATTGAGTTGAGAAAATAGCCTCTTTGTGAAAAGAAGAGGTGGGGCTAAGCTCACTGGGATGCCTTTTTTGCGTTGCCTATTGAAATGGTTAAACTACAACCTGACACCTGCTTTAATGTGAAAGATGTTTATCAGCTTCAAATTTTGAGGATAACAAGTATTTTATTCATGAAAGAGTTTCTTACTTTTGCATGTTTCGGTGATTATAATAATGGCATCACTGCTGAAAGCAAGAGATCTATTAATGGCTGTTTAGCTCTTTTTCCAAATTAAGTGGGCAATTTGAAGTGGCAATGTTCTTTTGGACTCTGCCAACAAGAACAAGTCTCAGACTTATCATTACTGTATGGATTCGTAGGTCATCCTTCCTGTAGACTTTCTAAATATACTTCATGCTCGTTGTTTATTTGGCTGGTGGGCTTTTAATCTCTACGGGTAGTTTTCTTGTCTGCCTTTCCATTCATGTTCTCGTTCCTGATTATTATCAATTTTGGCATCCTTCCCGTTGTTCAGGTTATACAAATGAATATTGAGGAGTCAGCGCGCAGGGCGATTGCTCAGGAACTAAAAATTAATCAATCATCACAATGTCCATATGTTGTAATGTGTTATCAGTCTTTCTATGATAATGGTGCTGTTTCAATTATCTTAGAGTATATGGATGGTGGATCTCTAGCAGATCTTCTGAGGAAAGTAAAAACAATCCCAGAAGCACACCTTGCTGCGATCTGTAAGCAGGTGGAAAATATGGAAACTTTTACTGTCAGGAATTTAATTTTTGTAGCAGACAGTATTTATTGTTCAATTTATTGTCACCATTCCTTTTCCAATTAAAACAGGTGTTGAAGGGTTTGATGTATCTTCATCATGAGAAACATATTATCCATAGGGACTTGAAACCTTCTAATTTGTTGATAAATCATAGAGGGGAAGTCAAGATTACTGATTTTGGTGTAAGCGCAATATTGGCAAGCACCTCTGGCCTGGCAAACACATTTGTTGGCACATACAACTATATGTCTGTAAGTGCCAAGCAATTCAATGATATACAGTGTTAGTTTTATTATTTCTTTGATAAATCTGTTTGCTTTCATTTTGCAACAAAAACTACTGAATGCTGCCTACGTGTGAATTTGAAACTTGTAATGTCTTCCTACGTGATTTTTTTTTTTTTTTTTGGGCTTTCTGTAGCCTGAGAGAATTAGTGGAGGAAAATATGGCTACAAAAGTGACATTTGGAGCTTGGGGTTGTTATTGATGGAGTGTGCAACCGGTCAATTCCCTTATTTACCTCCACAGCAAGATGAAGGCTGGACCAATGTGTATGAGCTTATGGAAGCCATTGTTGAGCAGCCGCCACCTTCTGTTCCTTCTGATCACTTTTCTCCCGAGTTCTACTCATTCATCTCTGCCTGGTAAAAATACCATCGAGCCTGAAGTTGCAGATGCAGCTTCCTCTCAAAGTCATTAATTTTCTCCATATGTAGCTGTGTTGGTGATTCTTATGCTTCTCACATGAAATTGAAAATTTTGAACTGGAGACGTAATTTGCATTGTCACTGTGCTGTTTGTTACTTGGGATCTTCATCCAATGACAAGAGTTTGAGCAGCTTACTAAGAAATTAATTATGTGCACATGGTCATTATATATCTTGACTTCCATATGATGTTTTTGATACCCATACATGTACATGTATGTAAAACACAGTTATGGCATTAAATACATATGTGTATAGGAGATTGATGTGTGCTTTGCTTTCCAATTAAGCTACATTCACTACATCAGCATAGATTTGCAATTTGTTTCTTTTTCTCAAATTCATTGGAACCTATTTGAGACTCAGTTTCCCTTGATTTTCTGTTTGTTCTTATAAGTTTTGCTCATTACGTGTAAATTGTTCTCTCTCCCTCTCTCCGAAAGCTATATAATTGTAGCATTGCGTCTTGTTAATAATTTTGATTAGTTAATTAATATTTCCATTCAGTTTAGACAATTGTGTGATATGACTAATTCCTGTGCTGCTGTTGTCTTTTTCAGTGTGCAGAAAGACCCTAATGATAGACAGTCAGCAAATGAACTTATGGTTTGTGACATACCTATACTTTATATTTTCCTTCACGCGTTGACCAGGAACTGTTTGTCCTGATTTCTTTTTCTCTTTTTTCCAATGTGAATCCCAGATGCATCCATTTATAAATTTGTACGATGACCTACATATAGATCTCGCATCCTACTTTACAAATGCGGGTTCTCCACTTGCAACTTTTTGAATCTTTCTGGTAGGTTGAATTTTAGTTTGTTGTTTCCTTTTCTGAATTCTTTTTTGATAATATTTCTTTCTAAGGCAACTTTTCTGTAACACTTTGTACTTGGGGGAAACTAAGGACACCCAGAAAAAGTATCAAAAAGGTTGTCCGAGTGAATACACATTTGCTATCTCAAGCTCAAGTCTTATGAGTGTTAAATCTTCTTCATAATTGCTATATGCTTGTCCACCTTTATTTGAAGTTCTGATTATAGACAGGTAGAGTATAAAATGAAGAGAGTCATTGGAGCTAGAGCAACCCAAAAATTTGGAGGACATGGTTAAAGTTTTTCAGCCCTCTCTACAGCTGAAAGCAAGTGGCTTGCCAGTAGGCAGATGAACAATGTACTAAGCCTCTATGGCATCGGCAACTTAGAAAGCATCTTGATGCCAGAATACTCGTGGAGAGGGACGCTTACCATGAAGTTGATGGCTTGTGATGTTTTAGGGAGAGGCACTTCTGTATTGCTATAAAAGATCTTGTGGATTTTACTTTCCTCTGCTACTTACTATTGTAAACGCCTCATTGATTTTGATTTGCCAGTATAGAGTTGTAAGAACACTGTTTGAACTTTGAAGGGTTTGTATCTTTCTGGGAATCCTTTTTCTTGTGGCAGATGAAATTCGAAGGAAATGTTCTTTCGTGGGTTTGCCCTTTGCTGCTTCTTTGGAAAAGTTGTGGGTTCTTTCATTATCCGACGCTGATCTGTATTTCCTTGCTCGGTTGCCCTGTGCAGCTATGTCCTTATAAATCCGAGACATTGGGGCACCGACTGCCACGAGCAGCGCTATGAGCAATGCTCCTTGTTTACACATGATATTGAAACACATGCAATTTGCAGAACTACAAAAGATGAACTAATGCTTATTCATTTGACAGATGAAGAAAACACGAGGAAACTAGTCAAATCATAGCTAATATATTGCCCAGCTGGAACATGAAGTAGCTATTTTGCCCGGCGCCTGATAGTTATATGTCTTTGGATTGGCAGCAGTAGTTTTCATTTGGTAATTTTCTGTCAAGTCTTCCATGTAAATTTCCGTTGAGCTTTTAAGTCTACGACAACCACTGTGATATTGTCTTTGCTTCCTTTCTGGAGGGCAAGCCTGCAGAGGCACTCTGCTGCTGCTTGAGCAGCAGGATCAACTCCCTCTCCTCTTTCTGCTGGCGGCGCGATGGCATCGCTGTTTCTTTTATGCCATAGGAGAATTTTTCTCCTAGCAATGTTGCACGCCTCCTCATTTGTCATGACATCCCATAAACCATCACTTGCTAGAATAAGGCACTCATCGTTTTTTGCTCGGGAAACAAACGTCACCTCAGGATCCGGGATAATCCATGGTTTCAAGTATTTATCACCTGAGTGAGAAAATAATCGCCTGTAAGTAAGATTTGGACTGAACTTATGCATTGGCAAAGCATCCCAATTCCTAAAGAATGAACAAGCAACATCGACCGATGATTGATATGCTACGTAAAAAAACTAGGGCCGTGAAAGCCGAGAGCGAAGTGGCATACCGATGGACCTTGACATTGCAAGAACCCCAAAAACGCGAGATCCATTCCATTGTATGATCCTGCCTCCTGCCGCTTCTATTCTCTCGTATTCGTCTTCTCTATCTGGCTGTGAGCAAATTAAGGTTAGTGGAAAAAGTTCCATTTCCTCAAAATGACAAGTAAATCTAGATAGTTTGTGCAGACTGTATTACTTTGTGTTCTACTGACAATGGCATGGCCGATTTTCCACGACACAGGACTGCTCTTGAATCGCCACAATTTGCAACTATGACATGAGTTGGACTGACGATGGCAACCAATGCCGTAGAACCCGCAGTTTCTGGGGCGACAGGTTCAAAATGAGACTCAGAGTCGTTGCTACTGCTTCCTGTACTGCTTCTGCATGATCCTCCCACCTCAGAGTCAACTTTTAGAAAGCAATTTGAGAAGGCTTTCTTCCATAGTTCCTGCCAACCGTCCGTATTGCTTCCATTACAGAAGCTTTCTTTTATCAGTCCTAGCTCCTCAGACAAAGCCACATGGATGCGCTTGCTGCAATAATTAGCAACCTATGCAAAGAAAGCCATCCTGGTTAAGGCACTTCTTAGATGAACAAGACCTGTTTATCCATCTGCAACAATAGAAAACAAAAGGGAAAAAAAAAAAAAAAAAACAATACAGATTGTAGTAAGCATACCTGAGAGCCCCCATGTCCATCATATACGCCAAAGAAATGGGTAGTCAAGTAACTTGGATTGTGGTTCATTCCATTCAAAACACAGTCGGCCATTATCATTTGAGTAGGAATTTGCGAAAATTGGGGAATAGCAGCAACAGCATCTTCCATCTCTGATCTCTTTCCACGTACAGATGTAAATCCCCATAGTGGTGTGCTATCCAATTCAAAGACCTGGCTGCCAGTTTTTCTGATCTTCCCTTCTTGTAGCTCATCCCGCAGCTCAGTGCACGATTTTGGATCATGCCCATGAGCATCCTCACGTTCAACTTCCAATGCAGCGTTTGGTCCTCTCATATTGGACTTGGCTATCATCTCAGAATTACTGACAGGACTTTCAACGCCCATCAGGATAGTTGAATTCTTATCAGAATCAGCCTCCAAAGCCAGGTTCTCCTCGCCACAGTTACTTTCCCGGAACTGATGATCACACAAAGATGTTAACTCATCTTTCTTACTTGGAAAATTGATGGTTTCACTCGAACCTGCGCTGCAAGTCATACCTGTCAGGATGGTTCCTCTTCTATTCTCATCATCTGCAACAATCAATTTCCACCCAATTAGACCTTGCGGGCTGTTGCCATTGTAACTATCTTTTCTGCAAGCATTTGGCTTCAATTGAGGGTTAGATATCCAGGATGCACTATCAGCCGTACTCTTGAGGCCAGAAATCTCCATGTTGGCTGTACCAGGGGACTCATTGCAGATAGCTAATGCAACAGGCGCAGGACCGGAAACTGCTGGAGATAACCCCTCCATTGATCCCACTTAAATTAGCAACTAAAATCTCAACTTGGAAACTTGAAACAACTCTAAAAATCAATTTGGTTTAATATTAAACTTAGTAGCTTATCGTAAAGTAACCGGATTGGAAAGGAAAAGCGTCAAGAAGCAAAGAAATGAGAACTGAAAATGAGCAAAAAGAAACATGATGGTTGAAATAAGCATACAAGCGCACATTTATATAAGAATTGAATCAGTCAGTAGCTAGAAGTAGAAGCCTCCAGAAATTCAGTCAATATCAACTGGACTAGCATGAAAGAAGAAACATGAAAGAGAGCTGTGAGGCAACCAAAATCTTCTTTTCTACCTAACAAGTAACAACTTCTGATCCCTCGGATGTAGGGAAAAAAAATGTAGAAGGCCCCAAAAAAAAAAACATGAATATTTTCTTTTTGGTGCAGAAGAAAAAAAAACATGAATATGAGAATTACTAAAACAAGAGAAATAAGAAGTCGACTTCGGGGGGGGGGGGGGGGGAGGGGGGGGGGGGGAGAAACAAAATAAAAAATCGTAGAGAAGCCCAGAAGACCGACACACCGAACTGGATTGCCTGTATCTGAGGTAACATATCTTGGCTCTTTGAAATTTCGGGTCCTACTGCATTCCACTTCAACTACCTTCAACTAATTAACTATAAGAGTAAAACGACAAAAACCAATGTCACCGCCCAACGGAACCTGCTGGCTGCTCACATTTCCGTTCTTGGAAGTTGGACTTCTCTCAAAAGACATGGAAAAACACTCCACTTTATTATAAGTCACGAGGAACACATCAAATTTCTACACTAAATATCTATAGTTAAATATCTATAGTTAGAGAGTTTAATTAAAATCTATTGAAATAGCATAAATATAATATTTTTTTGAGTTTTACTTAAGTAAAAAATAAGGTGTAAAATCTAAATGATGTCAATGTGATATTAAGTTAATTGAATTAACTAAATTCTCATATACTGTATATCATATTTAAAGTATTTTATATTATACAAATAATATTTTATATAACACGAAAGAATTCTATGATAATATAACACATAATTATGTAAAATTTCCTTATATTGTGTAAAAAATTAAACATACTCTGTATAGAATATAAAATAATTTACATGTATTATTTTTTTTTATGTTCACTTCATTTTCATGTTGGTCTTGTATATAATTATATAAGATGCTTGAATCCCGGCGTGTCCTCCAAATATGTTAAGGGCCTTGATCTTATGGGCCCACATATAGGTTCATAAAATTATGCATACTTTCGGGGCATGTCCTCATTAAGAGAGACGGCTCAAAAATTTAATACGCAAGGGCATGGATCCTTTTTTTTTTTTCAATATTTGAAACGGTTGATAATTATTCTGTTAAATATTAACAAAAAATGAGAATAATAGATCTAAAGATACATGAGATACTTTGCACTCAAATTGATATTTTTGTGAACACCCAAGGATATTGGAGGGAGGTAGGGTGCAAGGCATGGACTTGGACATTCGAAAATGTAAACGGAATGTTAAGAATGGCTTTTGTAGGAAAATTATACTATTACTCTTTTAAATAATAGATTGGGCCTTTACACCAAATCTAAATAAAAGCATACTCCAATACACCTAATAAGAGTTACTAGTCATTACAGAAGAGGGCAACGTACATTTAATCTCATTTGAGGCCATTAACGTTCAATTATCATGGAGTGTTAACCCTATAGTTAACTTTATCAACAAAACCACATGCTAGGTGATTTTGTGATCTGTTTGTTGTCGGAAGACCATGCAGTCAATTAAAGTTACAAACAAATTAAGTTGAGTCGAGTTAATTTTTGATACATTCAAATTAACTAAGTTTAAAGATGAGAATCAGTGCCCACGTCGCTTTACGAACTTACCATTATCAACTCAGCTTGCTATTTCTGAGGCGAACAAGGTAAGAATTTATTTATATAGAATATATTTGGTCTCCTTTATTTATTAATTTTTCAAGAAAAGACTATTTTATGTGGTACAAAAGAAAATTTTCTTCAAGGCACGTGGACGCTCCCATTGTCACGTGGGAAACACCTACTCAAGGCATTTGGCTGCTTCTACAAGCTGACATCATTGGAGTGAGTCAACGGCGTGGTGGCTAGATCTCATTTGTACATAATGTTTTTTAAATTTTCTTCTATATATCCAGTATAAAAAAAGAATAATTCCACTGACAAGATTTTAATATTATCATTTATTCTTAAAGCGCAATTAGTTATAATATTACTCCTAGCATTCTCAATTGCAAATAACTGGTAGCAATTCAATTCTCAATATTATCAAAAGCCACACATAATTGATTGCGAAACTGCACAAACAATATGAACATCCAGCCACACTCATGTATTATATTAATAACATATATTGACTCGCTATACAATAAACTAAGATGTTCACGTCTTTATGACTAAAAAAACTCCTTAGTCCTAATTCCATGCTGTCGACCTAATCAACCATGTACATTTTATTTGTATACTACTTTTACTCTTTCTAACTAGAATCTGGATTAATGAGAACTTTGTCTCAATTTGTTGCGTGGTTAGTCAATAAATAATACTACTGTGATCTACGAATGTAGCTTGATGTTCATATTTCTTGTGCAAATTCTCAGTTAATCGTGTGTTATTTGTTTGAAGTTAATAATATGAGCTTGGTACATAATTCTCTATCCATGAGCCACAGATAATGTCGTCAAAATTAAAAAATTATTTATTGTTTTGTTAAATTCAAATTTTTTGTCAAAAAATAACTGGAAGTACAATAAGACCGACAGGATCGTGCAAAAGGACCAATAAGATTGTGTAATACTTTTTACACGTTACAAGCAGTCCATTGTAAATTACAATCGGTTTCCCCCAGACCTTTGTTTGCTTAAAGGTTGTCTTAGGTTAAGTTTTGTTGATATTCGTTCCAGTACAACATATTATACTCAGATACGAAGGGCTCTAGGTTACGTATGATAATTCCGCGCTAACCGACCATAACATGCCAAGCCAACAGCAAACCAGCCAACTGAAACTCAAGGTGACTGAAAAATTATCCACTGATCCAATAAGAATGCAAATGAGCCACCAGCCATGAAAATCACACTACAAGAAGTTCATCCACTTCTAAGCCAGAATCACAAAGTTCAAGTGTTACATATTAAAATCACACTTCAGGCAGCTTTTCTACATTATCACATTTAAGAACAAAATCAAATGCTTATGAATTTTGATGCAATAAACAACAGAATAGAGACAATGATATAGTGGCAAAAAAAAAAAAAAAAAAAACGAACAGACAGTTATCACCATTTTAACATACCTTGGATAAAATCCACCAGGAAGGTTTCTTAGACTTACCTCGGCGTAATGCAGTGAAAAGCATCCGATCCGGATTCCTTAAAACCTGCAACACCATAACTGGAAAGTGTTCATCAATACCTAAAGAGAGGGGGAAATGTTAATTAGGTTCAACAATGATTAATTTGGAAAGCATATGAGAGTTCGTCCGGATCATATGGCCTCCTAGGTGAAAGATGCAGGAGAAGATACTACAACATGCCTCATATACTGTCTAAATGTGCAGTAAAAAATTTAAAGTGCAAGGACGGGAGGAAAGAAAGATCTTACCATGCGGTTAGTTTGATGAATTGCAAATAAACCAAAACCTGTGGTTGAATCATTACTCAACTGAAACATACAAACCAAGTGAAGAATGCAGTCACAATAATCACATCATCGTCTTGGATTATCTTAAACTGAAGCAACAGGGGAGAGAACTTTCAATCAACCATCCTACCCATGTAAGAATCAACTGCATTGAATAAGCCTCACGTCTAAAACAAATTGGAAAATAAGAAAGAGATGGAATAGATCAGTGTGAGGAAGTTTACAGGAGAGAGCTTACGATAAACAAAGAGCTGATTTTATTAAAATATAAAATGAATGTATAATGGACTTTGATCTCTGGTTTTTTTTTTTTTGGTTTGAAGATACAGCCAGGATACAAGTGTTGCTAAGATGTGAATTCTAGGACATTCTAACTTGTAACGAAGGAGATTTACTATCAGAGTCACCAACTTAAGACAGGAACATAAAGTTGATGCATCTGACAGATTCATGCGAAAATCTTGTGGCGTCTACAAAAAAAATCTCTATGGCCTAACTGCGGATGGAAGCCAAATAACCTATGTAACTGGTCATTTTCTCATCAGTGTTCGTCAATGGTACAACGAACAAGACTATAGAGAGGAAACCTTCAAACCATCATATTTACGTCTGTAAGGTCATCCATTGGGATTTCAAGGCCCATGAAGTCTTCGTGTTCTTGTAATCCATCATCATCAATGCTCAACCACGAAGCCAGATCCTGCCCTTGGCTATCCAATCCATCAATTCCTGGCAGGTTCAACAAATCAATGGCCTCAGGGTCATCCAACACATCCAAGCCAAACCCATCCTTAGCACTGCTGTTGGTAGTCATTTCACTTGACTTCGATTCGGAAGGCAAAGTTGATTTAGGTTTCTCTGATATCTTGCCAACGAGGCCATTTCTAGAAACAGATAACCGATCTGCCTTCTGCTCGGATTTTGCTTTACATTTTCTGTTGCCCTTAACATTGGATACCGGCCAACCAACTTTATTAGCTCTATTCCTAGGTAAAACCTCTCTGCTGTGCCCCCTCCCTTCCCTCTCTCTCTCGCTCCTCTTTCCTTTTGCGCTACTTGGTAGAGAACCTCCAATATATGGTGGGGCACCTGAAGTACCAGCAGCACAAACATCATCAAGCAAAGGTTCTCCGTTCTTCACCCTGTTCGACCAGATATCTTCTTTACCATAATTTTGTTGAAGCAAATGATTTCCAGGATGAAGCGCACCAAAAGTATTGATGTAATGTTCTCCATTCTGACCCAAATGTGAAGTTCGAGGACTAGGCTGTGAACCCATGGATGCTGTAGAAAGGAAAAACCCACCCACCAACCAAAATTAGGGGTGCACAAGAAAGATGAAGTCATCAAAACACAAAAAACAACAAAATGAAAGCCACGTGACAAAACAGATAGTACCATAAAGATGTAATTCAGATGGAATAATGCCACACTCATACAGAGAACAAAAGCAATACAGAGGTTACTACCTAAAACTCTACCTTTCAAAGAGAGCCTTGAAGTACTAGAATATAATTTCACCAATTCACTATCACCATTAGAGTCCACTGATCGTGCCCCACTTTGTTGGCACAGTGCAGAAAGAAACATATTCTTAAACAATGGTGAACTGAAGCAGCCCTTGCCTGTATCTTCAAATTTATGACATTGTTTTAATGCACATTTAAGAAATGCCAAGGCAGCTTTCTTGGCCCTTTTGTGACTGGAACTTTTTCTGCCAGCTGCACTCCGACAATCCTGCGAAAGGATGTTGAACCAATTAACCAGCAAAATCAGCATCTGGCAGCAACTAATGATACCATAACACCAGCATGATACTACAGGGAACAGGGCAATATTCCAACAAATGAAACATTCAGAAGGTTAACAACAGAAAAGAGAACATCAACACCATCTAAAACATTCCAGTGCATTAGCAACAAGCATACTAATGTATAAGCACCTGACGAAGATATCTACACAACCCTGCAAGCCTAAAAATACACACATGCGGACACACAAAATGGGAGAGAGAGAGAGAGAGAGAGGAGTCCTTTGCAAAACATAACTTTCCAGTGGAATCCAGTTAGAGGCAAAAGCTAAGCAGCTAAATAGCAAGTTAGAGAAATATCCTTGTTGAGTTCGAGAGTGCACAACTAAAGAACTTTCTAAACTCCACATTTCAGCTGCTAATCGTCTGGTCCTAGATGCCAACATAAGAGAAACTACCTCAACGTCTTCAAGCTTCAGAACAGTAAAGGAGGGGAACCATGCAAAGGAGAATAACAGAGAAGATATCAGGGGTGGAGACTTTAGATTGTTGATTTACTTATTTTACTTTTTCATCAAAAGTTGTACTACACGAGGAAAAGAGCTCCAGCTTTTGACATAAACATCCAACAGTCAAAAGAAGGGGGTCCCAAATCACACAAGGATCCCACATTCAAGAGGTCTAAGGAAGGGTCAGAAGTACGCATCCTTACCTTTGTTGTAGCAAAGAGGCTGTTTCCAAAACTCAATCTTCATGACCATCAAATCACAATAGAGTAACATTTCCGTTACACCAAGGCTCGCTTTTCAACCAGTCAAAATTTTTTTTAAAAAAAAAATAAAAGGCTCACACATTCACATAAATAAATTTTATATATACATACCCCAGTGGCCTAGTAGCATTTGAATTTGGGCTTCCACATTAGAAATTTTTATAGGTGAGACCATAACTCGCAGGAAATTCACCCCCAAAAAAATTACCAGCAAAGTGATTATTAGATGTATGAATTTGAATAGCCAATTAACAGGCTGCATTAGACCAAAGAAATATGCTTTCTTTCTTTATTTAGTTTCAGACCTTTTCAATTGACCATTACCCTAAAGCATAGCAAGGTTGTCCACTGCAGAAAGCATCACAAATTGAATTGATCGGAGAATTTTGTGAACTATGTTGCATATCATCTTTCAAGAAACCGACATCAATAAAATATTTTAAGAACCAAATCACACAGACAACAGAAAATAAACATTTATTTGAAGTATTTGGCCTGTCTCTACTCTGTGTTACTCCTTTTTCTTCTTCTGTCCGTTGATATTTACACCCTTGAAAGAAACTTTCCTCCAATAACACACACAAAAGTGGTTTAAGAAAATTTTGTTCTTATCTACACGGCCAATGTACATGGTTCAGCACTGCAACTACAAATTTTGCATCATTAAAACAAACCTAAAAGTTCACATAAACTCCAACCAAAAAAGCAAAGCTATGAGGGAGAGTGCAGAGGCATAAAATGAAAGGAAAAATACCATATACTTTTTATAAGCCATCGTAATGAGTTTGTCGTAAGCACGCCTTTCAAATTCACTACATAAAGATAACATATTATGAGTACACAACATGGTAGTAAGCTTTACCCGTGACAAAATAAGTGGAAGCTCAAGAAAATGAACAAATTCATTACCGTTTTTGAAGATCTTTTTCTTTTAAGGCAGAATTCAATAGTTTATACAGAAGTGCTTTCTTCTTCAAAATCTAGTCAAACAACAGAAAAAACGTAGACAAAAAAATTTAAAAAGAAATTAATTGACATTAAAACAGCATTTCCAACTACAGGATATTATTTCTACGCATGCGGGTCTATCAATTTATTTGCACTTATGTATAAATTTCTCTAGATTATCCATTTAAAATTGCAGGAGATTGGAGGAGAAGAAGAAAAACTTAAATAAAAGGATGCTGACATTAAATTCCAAAGTGAGTCTTTACAGCACAATTGAGATACCTGTCCACCATACTTCTTTTCTAATTTGCTGATCTCACCACATATTATGCCATCCTCTATCTGCATGTCCAGTTGGACAAAGAAGAACTTGAAATTAATAAAATATATCAATTTCTGAGGACAGAAGGGAATGACACAGAAACCGACCAAGGAGGCGAGCGAAAGTCAATGACTCATGCCTCAGCAAATAGAGAGCAATACAAACAGAAAGAAGATATAGAGAAGAACGAAAAGAAGCCATGATAACTTTTTGCTTGAAAATCCAAAACATTGGAAGCCACATGCATCTTAAACTAGAAGTACCAAGCTATCAACTAACCTCCTTCTCATGGGCACACACAGAAAAGCATAAATAAAAAATTAGTGGGAACCAAAAAAAAAAAAAATCTTTTGTCAATATAAAAATAAACCTACCACTGGTTCTGGAAAAATTCCAATACTTTGAACTTCCAGAAGAAGTTTTTCATTGATTTGCGTACTGTCATACAGAAATTCTGGACATACCATGGCGGACATCAATGCCTGGTCTGAAAGGACACCATTTACAGAAAGGATCATATTAGACTTATTCTCACTATTTGAGATTCTCATGACATTAGCGTCTGCCTCATCTTGTTCGGGCTTGCTTATCACACCATAACAATTAAATCCAGTATGTCCAGAAAACTGCAAGTTATCTTGATAACTTAAACCCTCTGACCCCAACTCAAAGCCAGCTCCATGAGCATCAAATACGAAATCTCTATTTCCACAAGTGTAGTCTTCCTCTGGAACTATAGCTGCTAAGAGTTTCTGGCAAAGGGAAATGCCTCTTCCACCTTGTAATAACAGATCCAGATTAAGTTCAAAACTCCTTGTTTCTGCTGCACGCCGCACATCTCTCTCCCAATCAATCACCCCATGTACCTATGAGGCAATATTGCACTTGTAAGTTGTTACAGCTTGGAGTCTTCTTTAAAATGATTCAGAAGGTCAAACAAATTACATAAATCACCTAAAAGAAGATTTCCCAACAAAACAAGGGCTGATAGAACCAACTATCACGGGATCTATAATCCATTGAACTACATAAGTAGCCCATTATATATTGTTAGGGAACAGTAACAAATGCGAAATTAAATTACTGTCATGATACCTATGTGATGTTACAGATAAGTGGATCCCTGTTAAGATTCATGAACTAGTACAGGCCAGGTTAACAATGCAAACTGTTGTCAATAAGACATAAGTAACTGAGGAATTCTAATGCCGTAGAGAATGAAACAAAAGCTTCATAGTAATATAGAGAATTGATTGATTAAAAACAACAGGGCGAAACTTTTTCTCGTTTGAAAGATCAACTTGATGAACTGGCTTCTACATATAGCAGATGACAGTGTGCAACACTGATTAGCCAGAACATTACATATTATGCATAAATACAAATAATTAACTGCATAAGACAAATTAAATTTGATCATATATTTGGGACAATCTATTCTCGGTGCCATTTATACCTTCTACAGATTCCAACATAAATATTGCTGACAATAACAGCAAACTGCATCTAACACAACCAAATTTATATGACAATAATAATTAATAAATTATTTCTAGCAGAAGGAATAATTGTTTTAACAATGCTATATCAAAAAACAAGACAAGATTAAAAATTTTAGCCGTTAGGGTAGGCGCGTCTGCCAAAGCACGTAAATAATTAAGTTACCAGTAAGAAATATAAGTTAAACAAAACCACTAAAAATATCAAAATTTCTGTTTGTTCATACATGGCTCAAGCTCCTCCAAATTACAATGTTAAACTAGACTGTAATACAAAGGCTTTACCTGCTGTTTCAAGTAGGCTATGTCCACATCAGATAAAAAACCAAAGAAGTGCTCCATTTGCCTCCAAAACGAGCTTGAAAAAGCATGAGCTGCAATGCCAATGAAATTAATGGGACCACACGAGAGACATGCATTTTGGAAAAAGAAACAGACACGGCCAGAGGTTGCACCTGGATTAATGACAGCATTTGCAGCAGCCAGCAGCTCTGCCTTTCTATTATTTGATCCGCCTAAAAAGAATTGAATGAAAAGGAGATACATGAGCAACAACAGGTAATCACAAAAATATGTGACAGAAACATCTTATATATCCAAAATACCAAGAAAATCTGCAGCTGCATTGACTGTTGATTGCTTTTGACGTGAGTATGCCTTGCGATCAGAAACTTTTCTAGTTGGAGGAAGCCCCGACTTCCTGATTAGAATATTAGATGAAATTGTGAGATTTTCAATCTTGGCGATGCAATGCTTGCTAAGTTAGAAAATGGAAAGATAAAAGTGATAATGGAAGAAATTGGACAGGGAAAAAAAATTCTAACCCTTCGTTTTTATCAAAACTAATTGTAGCACTTCTAAGCTGTCTTGCTGTTCCAGCATTGCCAAGCTTCTCAACTGTCATTGGTATAAGAGACCTTGTTGAAGCAGAGCCCCACCCGACCTTAACCTGCCTTCGTACACCATCTCCAATGTCTTCCCCAGTAACCAGCCTTTTCTTTCTCGATGGCAGACCCAGAGTTGACGCCTTTTGGACATTCCGTTCAGCCTTTTCATGTAGCTCATCCGGATTTTTCCCATGATCTTTAGACCTGATCTCGGAAAGGCCAGATTCGTCACCTTCAGATAATGCAGCTGAAGATAGGGGGTCACCTTTTGGTTTAGCTTGTTGAGGAGGAGTACCACTTATATGCCTTGCAATTCCTGGCCCAATTTCATTACCCGATATATCAGATACGCTATCTAGTGCAGGATTGTCATCATTATTTGAAGCAATGGGAATCAAATTAGTTCTTCTGGCAAGACGGGAAATTTTTTGGGCTCTATGGCCAGCCCAATGTATAACAGGTGGGGATGAAGACCAAGCTGAAGCAGTACGTTTCCGACTGTTAGCTGCAAGAACAGAGGGCTTGTTTGTACATTGAGAAATCTCCCCATCATTACTCGCTGTATGGACCATTGGTGACAATTTGGGGGTGGCACTTGAACCTGTTCGTGGTGCCCGCGTAGATGCATTCATTTTTGTGCTTGACAGAGGACTAATAGAACTAAAATCTTCATGAACATTTACTCTGAGCATCATAGGAAACCCAAAAATATGAGTCACTAATATAATCTGATAAAACATATATAACAAATGATTAACAGGCTTCATGCAGCAAAATAATTAAACATCGCCACAAAAATCAAAAGTGAAACAAAGGGTCAAAAGGCACTGAATAAATGACCTCAGCAGTAACAATAAAAACAAAAATAGGACAAGAACAATAATTAGATTGGCTGAAAACTTTGTTGAGGATACTGTGCATACTTGCTAACAGCTCTGAAATTCACCCTGTTCTTATCTGAACCAATAGGATGTTCTGTCCTGTCACTAAGAAGAGAACTATTATCCATATCAGTCCTAGGAATGGATGACTGCATACTCAAGCCTGTAGACTGCGAGGTGCCGTCTGATTTGCCACTTCCAGTACCATTGGAAACACCAGGCCTATGGCAGGAAACATATTAGTACTGCCTCACATATCAGAAACCACAAATGAAAAGCAATTGACAAAACTATAAGTTCAAAATGATATGCAGAGAATAATAAATACGACAATATATAGGATAACGTACTCCATAGATTTGCCACAAAATACTTGAAAATGAATCTCTGCTCAAGGAGAATTCTTTTAAATCTTTAAAAGGAAAATATTGTGTCAATGGCCATCAAAAAACAACAATTTATAGAAAATGTTGCTCAAGGCAAGAACTCCATATATGGAAAGCAAATGGCTAATGACAAATGCGTTTCATCTTGTGGTAGGTGAGGGAAATTGAAGGTAAGGTGATGGATATGTTACTTTAATTAGCTTAATTCCAAATTATCCTCACAGGCGCGCCTCAATATACGCAGTTTGTGGCTCGCACAAAAACAACGGATTGAAATTCGGAGATTTCCTAAGCAGTGATGCCTAACTAGCCCGCTCTGTAGCGCAATAGAAGGGACATCAAGTTGGAAACTTGTTAGTTTTATGTTCGAGTCCCAATTCAAGCGTTGTGATGGCCTTACGGAAAAAAAGTAGTGAAACTAAGTAATAATAAGTATCTAAATCCAATTGTTGCATATCTGAATTGCTTCTCAACCATTAGTCCTCAGAATTTTACCATACAAGCGTGTCATTAACCTTTTTATTTTCTTCATCCCATAATCAATATAAAAATGTAATTATTCTCTTGATTTTCTCAATTCCCAAGAAAATATGACTATCATGAGTCCATGAAAATGAAGATTTCCAACATCCATCTCATATTCATATGTAACCAAGTAAAAATACAATAGTAAACTCAGATTAATTTGCCAGCACAAAATGCAACTATAAGAAACATTAATGCATAAAAAAGAAGTGCATATGCCATACAAATTCTATAATTGCCTAACATGGAAGATAATGGGAGTAACAAAGAAATTATACATTTTACTGATAGAAGCATAACATAATGGCACTTTGATGCAGCACTACAATTAAAAGTATATTAATTATAGTCGTTTTACAACAGTATGCAGAAAGTTCTTAATAACTAGTTTGTGAGTTACATGTGCAAATTTTACCAGTTACAGAAGCAATAGTCCCAATGATAGCAAAGGCTACCAGAACTAAAATTACATGTTGCTTAGTTTTCTTCTAGAAAGGCAACATCAGCAACAACTATAGAAAAACTCTAAACAATAAAGTACAACAAACATGATGGAAGAATTTATTAAGTCTTATTGCGCCAAGAGTAATTATGGTTTCCAAGATAGGGGCACCATCAGCAGCACTTTGAAAAGATATACCTGAGCTCATGCGATTCAGGGCTTAAACTTGACCGAATATCAGTAACAATGCTTTGCTGCATTCCCCATTTAGCTTCTCAATGGCTGTCTGTAGGTTCAGTTGATAGTCCACTTGGAGAAATATCAGGCTTTATTCCAGAACGTTACTTCTTCATTTTTGCCTTTTCAACAACAATCGATAAATTTCGATAGTTGCCCTGAACTGCATCAGTATTCGCAAACTTTAGCATTTCTCCATCTCCCTCGAAGGCAGCAGATGGCCTAACAGAGCATTGCTCTGCACATCCAAAAGTTTTCACTTTCAGAGTTCACGTGTCAATTCTGTCAGGGATAGCAGGTATGTGACTTGGTGAAGTAAGTGGCAACCACAAAGATCCTAAAACATTATAACAATGGATTGCAAAGTAACACTCATCAGCCAAAAGTATGTCTAAATCTACAGAAAAAACACCTAACAAATGCAAAAAAGTCCACTAGTTTGGAGCTCCAAACAGTCACCCCTTCTACATTATCTTTAGGAAGGAAACAGGTGTAGTAGTTTGACAAAACGAATCGGAGTTAGGTGGCTAAAAATATGAATGAAGGCATCAAAACAAGAAGATAGTCCACTGGTTAACAAGATAATGCCCTACAATTTCATGCTTACAGTACTGTAGGCTTACCAATTAAGTGCAAAAAGTAGCATATTAAAGCATAGCTGAGTGAGATATTAGAGACATAATTAATCTATTATTTCCAATTCCACCTGAAAAATAAAATGAAATATGCAAAATGAAAACAGAGAGGATAAATAAAGGTCAAAGGTACTTAATTTAACAAAAAAACTATTGTTTTTACAATTCCTACATGGCTATGACATTAAAACAAGTGCAGATAAGTTAGTGCACTACGATCACTTTAATGCTATTAATACTCTAACAATCGTATCAAGCCCACAAGGTATTAAAGTGAAACAAAAGAAAACATGTGGCACTGAAGTCAAATCTCATTAAACCGCAAAACACACCCTGAATTGTTTCCAACAGAAATTACAATGTCAGGAAAGCAAAAAAAAAAAAAAAAAAAAATGAAGCACGACCAGAATTAAGGTTCAAACCCTAATGTCCACCAAAGAAGTTCATGTGCGCTTGTTTGGAACCACATTATTAGTTCTTTCTTCTGACTTTTGCGGTTCAAATGCACAAGTACTAGTTGTAGCTGGATTTTGAATTCCAATCTTGCCAAGGCTCAGACCTAGAACTGACCAATAAGTTAATGATAAGGCCCTAGACTGATCAGTTGACAAGCCATCTGATCTAGATCTCTTCTTTGATGGTATGCTTGGGAAAAACTTGTTGATCACAGATAAGGCCTTGCTGAAAATCTTCACTCGTTTCCTGTATCTAAGAGGACTTAATGAACTAATCCTAACTACAATGAAAGATACGAGATATTAAACAAACTACCTGGCCTTGACAATGGTTTCACGTAGAATGGCCTTGACCCTCTTTACATCCTCTGGAAGCAACTTTCCTCTTGAAGACACAGTTGGAGAGTCGTCCCCTGAAATACCAAGAGCTACATTCATATGCCGCCTGAAGTCCCCTTGAAGGCTAGACTTATGTTCTGCAGCCACCACCTTTGGATCATATATCTGCCATGGCAAGAAATTCACCACATCTCCCTGTGCTACTACACAACTGTTCATCATCATGTCTGGCAGGAAAGATAGAATAGGATTCTCTGCGTTATCAAGACAGCTTTCCAGCCTGTCCAACCGAGCAACTAAGTGAGAACCACGCTGCCCACTACCGTATTCTGGCCGAACTGGGCTACCAGAAGACAGAACAAACTTATTAAATGCCGCCATTGTATCAACGTCCTCACACCTTTTACATTACAAACCCCATAAATACAATAAATGCATCACAAAATCGTTGTATGGGGAGCATAAAGGCGGATATGAGATTTTGCATAATAAAGTTAATGCAGCTGCTGAGAAAGAGGAGATCTTATACCCAACTCCCACTTCAACTATTAAGAATCTAGACTCCATATTTTATCCCAACTTCGTGCCGATTAATACTTAACTCATGATAGATACATGCAATAATGGCAAAATGTGATTAAATCCGCAACACAACCAGCAGTGATTCAATTGTATAGTCTCGGTATATCAACTTTAAATATTATCGCGATTTTACTCATGAATTCCTTGACTTTGTGGAGTTAATTTATTTCCAAATCTTATGAACAAATAGTTGCCAGTATTATTACAGTCTTGACGTTGTTATATGTAGGAGAAAAACAAGAAATAGAATCAATGAACCACATTCTCTACAGTAATTCTATGGATAAAAAGAAAGCCAAAATATGCTTATAAATTTCTAAGATTATAAAGCCAAAATGTCACAAAATCAGAAAAAGAAAAGATTTTGATAAACTTCTGCAATCACATGGGATTCCACTTGCTTACCGTAAAATTACCTATAGTGGTGTGTTCTCTGATGAAAAGCTCCGCCGCAGGATGGCGGCGACCCTCTCTGAGGGTTATAAGTGCCGGGACCCACCGCCACTTCCTTCTCTCCAGCAAGCAGCCCCACCGCCTCATCCTACTCTAACTAATTTTCCTATATATCCGACACGGGGGGAGAGAGCGTTGCTGGATTGGTTTCAGGGCCTCACAAACGCCGAAACCGACATGGGAATCATGAGGATCAAACAACGTTGGAATTCCAGTCGTTGTCATCCAACGTTCGGAAATTTTGGGTACCGTAACGGACCCAAAAGTGGACCCTGTCCGAAGTTTTCAAAAACCATGAATTCGCCACTGATTTTTCGGTAGAATGGAATTGAAAATGAGAGCAACGGTACTGTTGAATGGAGGTGCAGTGATCTTTTTTGTGTTTTTTTGGGTTGTCTTGCAATTTATTTTCCTTCAGGAAAATGAACTCATTTAACCATTTTCTTTCTAAACTTTACAATTTTTTTTAATAATTTATTGTAATTTGAAATCTTGGAGACTAATATAATGTCAATTGTATTATAATTCATCGATAATTTTTAAAAAACAGGGTAAGATACAATGCAAAATATAAATTATTAATTTTAAATTAAGATTATTTTTTGAATGTAGTACTGACATTATTATTAATTTAAGAGAATTTAATCGTGATACTAAAATTATTTTTATTCTAAAAAAATTTAACTATACGAAGATTCAAATGCAAAAATTTATCTTATTATATATCATCTTCACTTAAAATGCAAAAGCACTTAATTACTCAGAATGAGGTTAAGATGTTAGATGATAAAACATGAACGATGGCATATTGGTATGTCAGCCCGCAGATACTTAAATCACTTCCCAATCAAAGCCGAGAAATGCCAAGACAAGAAATCAATGCAAATAGAAAAGCCCTTTAAAGACTAGAAATCAATGCGCATAAGGACACAATAATGTTCAAGACGCAATTGCAATATTGCATCAACAAAGAGGCTGATGTAGAGAAGATGCTGGCGGGGAGTGAAGGACCCGTAAAACTAAGATTAATAAAATTTGTCACTACTTTCTCATTTTTTCCGACCATCCTACCCAAAAAACACATAAAAATTTCTGTAACGCTTAATTTATGGAGTCCCCTCCGTGCCAAAATTGGTCGAAAACCTGCAAGAATAGAAACCACATCTACAACAAAGGTTTGAAAGTTTTTCAAAATCCGAAAGCCGTTGAGCGTTAGATTGGGAGTCAGTTGTCTTGTACATGCATCTGACTCCAAATGTTCTACACTAAAGGATTCGGATCCATAACCATGAATTCTACTATACAAGATCTTACAGCACTTACCAATGAGACCCTATGGACTAGTATTACACAAAAGAAATCAATTCTAGGCACTAATTGCTTTAATGAAGCAAAATTCGTAACTATTTATTTTTGGGATGGGCAATGAAATATTTTTTGCAAGAACCCATAAACAAAAAATCAATTTCTGAGTTTATTCTACTAACAGGAAAAAGAAGAGAAAACTGTGAAAAAATTTTCCAGAGCACAAAACTGTGAAGGATGATGAAACCGATTGCTATGCCCAGCCAGAAGTGCCTGCAAGGCCATGATGCAGGAGATTGTGGGCAATATGATCTCTGGAATGTACTGCAGCTACAGACCTCAAATTGTCCTCAGGAATCACCTCATCGTCAAAGAGTTCAAAATTAAGCTCCGGATCCATCACCTCGTTCCTCAACTCACAAATGTTATGCAACACACAACAAGCTCCAAGAACAACAGGCAAGTCCTGCAGTTTCACCTCTGTTCTCTTCTGCAAGCAAGCCCACCTGCCTTTCAATCTCATAAATGCGTCCTTAGCAACACCTTGGATTTGCCCAATCTTCTCATTGAATGTGTGCTGCGCCCATGTCAGGTTCTGGTGCGTGTAAGGTACCAGAACCCAGTCCGTAAGAGGGAACCCGGAATTCCCAGCAATCCAAACATCCTTCAGGAGTCCCCTGCTGGCCCTCTGGTACAAAGCAGACTTCTCCAATACCTGATCATCAGGCATTGAGCCCGGCCAGCCTATGCAAACATCAGTGAAAACGCCTCTGGAATCCACAACTCCCTGAACTGTTATCGAATAAGATGTCTTCTGATTCCTTTCCGTGTGCCTTTTATTGAAATAGGCAGCCACTTTGATCTTGGGAGCAATGATGGGGACATGTGTGGTGTACATTGAACCGCCCACGTCCGGTATTCCGGACATCGATTGAAACTCTGTCTTCATCAACTTCAATCTCTCGTCGTCAGGCCATTGAAGAAACTTGGGCATTAGAACAGTTTTTATAGCGGAACAAACCTCCAGAACCAGCTTATGGCAAGTGGAAATCCCCAATCCGAACCGTTTCGACAGGAGCCGCAACGGTTGGCCGGTGGCGAGACGCCAGATGCAAACGGCAACGCGTTGGCGAACCGGAATGGCGTCGCGCAGCATGGTGTTCTTCTTGGTCACGGCGGACTCCAGCTCCTCGCAGATCATCTCGAACGTTGCCTTGCTCATCCGAAACTCCTTCCTGAACTCCTCCTCTGGAAAATCCGGATGGTTGCAACGTTCCCACCAGTCCTTGGACCTATCCTTCACCCACAGACGGCGGTGCTGGCCTTGCCCACCAGCACCGCTCTGCACGGAAGCACTCGAAGAAGCCACCGCATTCTCAGAGACTAACGAAGCAACCAGAGCGGAGGCAGCAGAGAGGCGAGCGCGCTTGATTCTCTGATGACCCATTTCGTCGAAACCAGAGTAATGGGTCTGGAGATTATCGCGATACTCATTCATGCACTCAACTTGCTGCCGCTGATTCGAATCAAACAGAGCCATATCTTGCTGGGTTTCAGCAATCCATTGCTGCTGATGAAGCTTCTCTTCCTCGTCCAACATTATAAGCGAAGCCAGTATATCTTTCAGTGCATCTTTCCTCTTAAAACGGTCGTCGTCCTGCCGGTCACCACCTGGTTTTCCATGATCTTGTCCTTCATCTTCATTTCTTCCTCGCTTCTTTAAATTGATATCTGCTTCGAAACTATGATTAGTGGTTTCCGTGTCCATGTCCTGAAGAAGAGTATACAAATGTGAAAACTCGTCTTGATTAAGAAATGGGAAAGATGAAATTTCCATCGAAAATTAAAACCCGAGTCAAATGAAAACAACGAGACAGTTTAGAGATATGCAAGAAAAGTAGTATGGGACCAAAAAAAAGCCTGAACTGTAGAATTGGCAGCGCAGGGGGCGGTTTCAGATTGCTGATGAAACTGGAAATGGTCTGTGGCATTCGAAGATTTATTTATAGGAAAAACTTTTTCAACTTCACATAAAAATTTTAAAATAATCATAAAATTATCAATACGAGTAAATTATAAATATTATTACATCGAATTACATTATTATAGATATAATAAGTTCTTATAGATAAATTCTTATTTATTCAAATAATTTTTTATATAAAAAGTGGGATAGTTTTATTTTTATTTATAGATAAATTCTTATTGAATAATAACATGTGTCTCAATTTTTAAGTGTGTAATTTAAATATAATAAAATTAATAATTTTTATAATAAAATTTATAATAAAAATAAACATAATTTTTAATTTTTATTAATAAATAATTAAATTTTATTATAAGATTACCAATTTTATTAAAAAAATATTTTGTCAATCTTCGTTTTACCTCAGCTGCCAAGTGCCTTCTGGAAGGCGAGGAGAAGGACGGAAGCGCGTGGGCTGATGTGAACGCGTTGTTTACGGATGGCCTTTTGACGACGCTGACTAGATTTTTCTTTTTTGTTTTTTTTTTATTTTGAATCATTATTTTATTGTTATTTGCCCAAGTGGATTTATCATGCTGACGAAAAATTTTACGCGGCTGTGGGGACCGCGTGTGACTGTGATTCCGCGGAGCCAGGTGCTTCGATGGATCGTAGAAAAGTTGATTGGATTCTTAAATCGAAACAATTGAAAACGCTGGTATGCGGAGAGCACAACTAGAAGCTTCATAAACGGTGAAGAGAAAGCGGGTGGAAGAAACGATCTTCGTGTAAGATCTAAGAAATTAGTAGTTGAGTGCGTGCACAGGAGATATGAAGATGAGTCTATTTAGTTTACTTGCTCGATTAATGTTACTGTTTGTTGATGATTGTTGCTCATTATTGCATTGTTACTATTAATTATCGTTAATAATTATTATTATTATTAATTATTGTTGCTGTTTTTTTTTGTTGATTATTTTGATGATGATGATAAATAAAAAAGAAGTTTAGTATTAGGTTAAATTGATACTACTTTTTATCGTTAAAAATGATTGCTTGAGACCATATATGAGTATTTTATTACAATAAATAATTGTTTTTACTCCCTAACAAATTTATGTGTTGTCATATAAAAAGAAAAACAGTAATAAAGTTATACAAAGAAGACAATGAAAGTCATGAAAAAAAAAAAGGTCCCCCATAATTATTCAATTCAATGCATAGAAATGTACAATTGTGAGTTGGACCTTAAGAACTATGAGTATTTTAGTCAATAAAAAATTAATTTGTTGTAGTTTGATAAAATAGGCAACGAGGTCAGTAGGAATAAAGATTGTCATCTCAATTCTCATATCCAGCATGATGCTCGAGTTTTGGAAAACCGTCTCATTTCTGTTGGAAATTAGGGATCTCAATTCCACCCTCAATCAAAGAAAGAAAATAAACAAATATGTCAAATAATAAAAAGAAAAACCAAAGTAAACCTTGAAAGGTAAACATACAGTTGCGTTATGATAAATGCCATAAAAAGGGACAAAGAGTGGCGGTGGCGGCACATACATGGTTAACAAGGAAAGGAAAATAACCAAAAAATATATATATATCTAACTTTCAACAGAAAAGGAAAATCAAAGAAAAGGCAAAATCTAGCCTTTAACAGGAAAAGGAAAAGCAAAAACAAAATTTAGAAATTAACATAATCAAGTAAGAATCCTTTTACAGAGTTTTAAAAAAATCAAAGAAAATGTATAATGTATAAATTATTAATAGGAAAATAATTGATGGACGCAGAAATGCTAAATGCGGAGTAGATGCATTAACTCTTGTACATAATATTTATATATTTGTTGTACATAAAATTTAGTTGTAAAATTCATAAATTTTTGTAATTTTTTGATCCCGTCAACTTATGATGTGTAATAATATTAAAATTAATATTCAACATAAATAAAAAATATATACAAAAAAATAACTTTGTGCATTCTGTGTCAATTAATTTTCCCATATCAACGCATGAAATTTCTTATTAATATATTTCAGTAATGATCGTTTGATTGGATTTTTACCGCAATAGTGTACAAATAATTGCCAAAGACAAAGGGTAAAAATCAGCAAGAAATTAGTCTCTTCTGATTCATTTTTAAAAGTCACAGCACAAATGCATAGAGAAGTAAAGAGGCAATTAACTAAGAGTATTTTCGTTTGGCGGCGGAATAAGTAGATAATAAAAATGAGTGCCACTGCATAGACATAATAATTAATGTATATTATATATTAAAAATATATATAATTAATTATGTACGTCATTTTTTTAACTACGAGATACATGTGTTATATATTTTCTTTTGATATATTATAAATTTTTTTAATATCATATATTTTATTTATTGTATCATATATAACAACTACCAATACAGCCATTTAAGATATAGTCAAAAAAAATTTTCCCAATAAGAATTGATAGGTCAAAAATGGGAATTTGGGTTAAGAATTTGTCTAAATTGTCCTTCCAAAAAGCTGTATATTACTAATATACAAAGAATGGTAAATTATTGTTTGGCAAAACCAAAACCGAAGTCAGGATTGAGACGAAGACATTAAATACTCAATTCCTATTTAAAATCGGAGACCAATGTTCCCGTTCTGATTATGTGTCAAATTTTTCTTTCTTTTTTTTATTTTTTATTTTTTATCTTGTTTCTGTTATAGCATAGTTGAGTAGGTCCTGTAGATGACTAGAGGCCAAAACCATTGGGATATCCCTACCATTAAACGAAACACACCCTACAGCCAATTGCTTCATGCCGCTCGGCTAGGAGTTGCCGAATACCAAAATTTTAGCAAGTTATTTATTAAGGTCATGGAAATTAAATTATAAATTTTTGAGCTTGCCCTCGTGCCGAATTATTTTTAAAGGGATGCTCAACTAGTTAAAGATTGAGATATCTAAGATAGATGTCTCATGTATGAATTTTTAACAAATAAAGTGTGCAATTTATGATGTGTATACAAAATTGATATTATGGATGTTAAACTAGATAACTTGGACCAATTTGATTTCCCAATTCAATTTCTAAACACTAGGTTTAAAAATACGGAACAAAAAAACACTATATTTTGTTTGCAGTTTGCGGGAGATGAGGTTTTAATTTTCAATCTCCTCTCAAAAATATTGTTCTTCAAAGTTTAAATTAATCAAATTATGGCTAAATGGTTTATTTCCCCTGCATTTCAAAATAACCAAGAAAAAAAAAAAAAGAGGTCCTAGATGTTTACGGTTTTTCTGGGGATTCCAAAATTTAAACCAATTTTAGTTGTAGAAAGTATCCAAGTGTTTGGTTCCGCAACAAAATGGTATCAACCATCTAGCAATTTGAAAAGAACCAGAGAGAGCACCCAAAAAAAAAAAAAGTTTTGTGTGTTAAAATTTTTAAACCTGATATTGAAATATCGCGAGGCGTTGCACGAAATGGAAAATGTTTACGAAATTAATGGATCTTATGATTTGAGAGTCAATGGAGCTCCTCTAAATGCATAAGAGAAATTAGAAGAGGAAATTATCAATATCAGTAATTTCTCGAAGGGCGCAGTTACTGCGCCAGACCTTTGTCCGGATACTGAGAACAAAATGCAACTAATTGCATATGAAACCGTATTGAACTTTTTTAGAAAAATATTTTTTTTGAAAAAATTATAAAATTATAATTTAAAATTAAATGAGTGTTAATGTAAAAATTAAAATGTAAATCTTATATGACACACACTAAAATAAAAAATAATTATTTTTCTTCAAAAAAAATTTTTTTTCTTAAAAAAATTCATTTCACAAGTACTATCTACATACTTTATGTGGAAGTACTTTCCTACACAATAACTTTTCTCTTTCTATAGATACCATTTTTTAGTGCTTATACTATTTTATGGCTACTTGTAAGTTGTCTGCTCTTGCATCTTCTTACAAATCACTTCGACTCGTATGAAAGCCAAAAAACAAGGTACCTAGTTTATTTGAAATCCATTGATTTTGTATCAGTCAAAGCAAATTAATTAATGTCTATAATCCGTGAGGATCCCATTAAGAAGAAGATACCGAGAAACCTTTAACAAGACAAATAATGCAAATCTAAAAGAGCACGCGTATATCACTATATTTAAATAATAATAAATAATAACGTAGTCAAGTCAAATATATATAAAATCAGATACCTTCAGAGAGGAAAAAATATATATATTTTTTAATTAAATCTAAAAACAGTACAATACTACCTTCTCTCCAAAGTCCAAACCCTTTACAACGCATAGCCAGATGGATAGCCAAGACCATTAAACCCTGTTGGCTTCTAGTTTCAAGTTTCAAACTTTCAAACTTTTTTAGTCCCTTTATTTGTCTACTACACATGTAAAGGAATGATTGCCCACAACCTGGGGGGCACCTGGCCGAGTAAACGAGTAAATCATTTATTGCTGACTAATTTCAATCTTGGCTGTATGCGAGAAAAAAGCTAATCAACAGTGTTCATCAATGTCTCTTATTGTACAATTTTTTTTCAACATCTTTCGAACTGATCATTGATCGCGTGTCAGCACACCGGAAGTCATTGCTGACCTCTTCGTTGTTCTTAATTTTGATAATCAAATGATACTCTAACGAAGCCACCAAGATACCAACGTCAAAAAAAAAAAAAAAAGGCTACCTGGTAAGGCCTGACCCAAGCTGATGTTCGGGCTTGTCCAATCCCCTGGGCCTGATATTCTGCTCACCCGCCGAATTACGGACTATAAGTTACGAGCCACCGAGCATGGGACAGGCCAGGATCTCCAGTGATTTCCCCTACTATAACCATCACACCGTCAGGTTAGGACTTTGTGTCAAATTTATTCTACGTCTGCTTGGTTATTCGATGCAAAGCTCTGATTTCTGAAGAATGGTCATACGAATCTCTCAAGTATATAGAGAAGGCAATCAAGTTATAAATTGACTAGTAAAATATAGTCGAACAGCTTTCTTTTGGGTTTCATAAACTCCTCCAATCTCCAGGAACTTTTCGTTATATTCTGGAACAGGATAAGATATGGTGTTATGGTCTCGTACTATGACTTCTTAGCATTTGATTATATTAGTTTTTTTTTAAATGGTGTACCAGCCTCCTTTATGACAAAAAAAAAATTTATTCTACATCTGAAGACCTTGGTTATATGATGGACTAAGCTGTAGGAACAAGGGATTTTCGAGACGAAGAACTGACTTGATTATTTTTTTTCATAAGTTTGGTCGCATTTTATCGTTACTTTTTTCTTTCTCATCTTCTCTCTTGCTCTCTCTCTCTTTTCGTCACTCTTATTACTCATTTTCCGTCCCGTTATCATTTCCTTTGTTAATATGTCCTTTGGTCAATAAAAACCAGTATGAAGAAGTATGACATGACTCTGTTAATAGCTCAATCTTGGTATTCAAAGGTAAGTGTGTTTGGGAGAGTGGAATTAGGTTGAGAAGGAAGGAATGTGAGTGAATTAAGGAAAGTGAAAGTGTTTGGGAAAGAGAATGGAAAGAAAAGAAAGACAGGTGGGCTCAAGTTTTTTTCTTTGGTATTCTTTCCTTCTTTCTTTTTTTTTCTTTGTTAAATTTGTATTTTGACCCTTATTTTTATACTTTAACTTTTATTTTTTGAAGATAAAATTGGTATTATGAAATATATTATTTTTATTTACCTTATTTTCACTTAAATCTAAATAAAATATTTTTAATTTTTTTAATTATTATTCTCTCTTAAATACAGACAAAATTAAAAAAACAATTTCTCTCAGATTTAATTGATCGAAGTGGTAAGTCAGGGTACCCATTCAGCCCTGACTTTTTCAAGCCGTATGTGTGTTGCTACAAGTCATAATCCCAACGTTGACCCCCAATCACTGCCATACGCGTAAAATTTTATTTTGTCGTTATGTACACAAAGTTTTAACATGAACACACCTCTCAAAATTAAGAAATATAATCTTGAAAACAACACACATATGCATATATAAGATGAAAATGGGTGTCATGTATGTCAAAAAAAATGGGTATCATATAAGTATGGGGTTTCCAATGTTTTTAGAGTTTAAGCTTATGCGGATTAATAATTTTTATAAAACCAAAAGGCTTATTAATTAATTTAATTTAAATAAAATAGTGGAAAGTGTACATCTTTCGTTGAATAATTTAAAATTCAAATCTTAATTTTTTTCGTCACATAGTTACTGCTTACTTTTAATGATAAATTACTATCTCCTTTATAGACAAAAAAAAAATTAATTTGTTTAAAAAGTTATAATAGTTATTAATATAATCTATATTTAATTTAGGGATGACAATTTCAAACTAAGATGAACGCAATTCATTACTAGAGTGGCCCGTTCTTGTTTTAGCATTTCTGATGAGGGTTGACCGGGTGACCATGTAAAAAATGTAAAGGCTTAACGGCAATTTTAACATGGACAAACAACCATGCTGATATTTACAATTGGTACAGAAAGTCATTTTCTCAGTTGAAAATTTCGAACTCAAATTTTAATAACAACCAATCAATTAAAAAAACATTGTTAATCTTCTAATTTGCGCCTCTGTGGTTAGTATCAATGAATTCTTTTCAGAATTATGTATCTAACATTCATTTTATTTTTTCATCTCACATATTATATTTGCAATCCATGCCCCTCAAACACACCTTATTTACACATTTAAGCAGCTTGGTTAATTCATTATAGTTGAAATTTCTGGTTCTGGGGTCCACAAAGATCTAGATGATCACTCCTTGTCATTTTCACGGTCGTTCCATGGCTTCCATTTTCAGGCCATCTGCCACGATCACTGTGCAGCACAGGGTATAGTTATCACTCTGTTTACTTCTCTTTCCTTAACTGGTCAGATAAACTATTCTGATAAGTACTATAAGGGCAGAGGACTAATTGGTAAGGCTCTTGATAGCGGTTTGAAAGAACAAAGACAGATGATTTTGTGTTGAATAGGCACATGCTTTCAATTTCTGAGTCATTTGGGCACATTTTATATTTTAAGTAAGTAGGTACGGGATGGGGTGTCGTGCAAGCAATTTCCAGATTTACTTGAAAAGAATCATTTGTTATGAAAAAAGACGGTTGATTTCAGTTTTTCTCTATCAGGTTGAGTATATCTTAAAAAATGTCAATCAGATTCAAACGACAATCAATATTATTTTATTCTGCAATTTCAGTTGCTGGGTTAGTGAAATATGTTGCTTAAGGTTATTGGTACATGTTATGACAGCTTATCTGTCTAACTTCTATGCTGTCGCAATGCAGGCAAGCCCCTTGGTTGCGAAACCAATATCTACAAAATCACCATCCCAGTTGTATCGCATGTTCGTGGGTGGTGGTAGGTCTCAAGGGCTTTGTTTTAAGACAAAAGCCAAACTTCCTGCGAAGGCAACTGTTTTGGAGAATGAATCAACCGATTTGCGTGAGGAGATTGGTAACCCTACTTAAATGACTTTGTGACATTCAATGTTTCTCCCAATTGATCACCAATCGGATAGTTGTGGCGTGTGTATCTCTGCAATCCTTTCTGTTTTTGTGAATGTGCATGAATAATGTTAAAAATACTAATAACCGTTGGTCGGAGTAAAAGGAACTCAGTTTTTTTTAAGTAATGTATCGGATTTGAGCTTTGTGTATAGAAAAAATAACGATTAGAGAGCTCTCTACAAGGAGTCCAACAGAAGTTCGAATCATATTAGGTAGGTCTAATGTGATTTTTGGATATCAGAGTCTAGCATCTAAAAAATAGAATAATGTTAAATATAGTGTTTTAGAATACAGTGGGTAACCGTCATGTTCCTGCGCCATGAATTCATCCGTCAACACGCTTTTCTTGCTGCAGATTATGGGGTTGTTGGTGTCCATCACGTTGGAGTGCTGTGTAAAAACCTTGAAAGATCGCTTGAATTTTATCAGGGCATTCTTGGTTAGTTACCTTTCTATTCGAAATGTTGAGATAGCATCATCCTCACATTGTCGCACCCTACTAATTGTTCCTTCTGAAACATGCAAGCAGGGAAAAAAGCAGTTTAAAATCGTCTTTTCTGTTTCAAATTAGGCCTCCGAATAAATGAAGCAAGACCGCATGATAAGCTTCCATTTAGGGGAGCTTGGCTGTGGGTGGGGTTTGAAATGATTCATTTGATGGAATTGCCAAATCCTGACCCTTTAACTGGACGACCTGAACATGGTGGCCGAGACAGACACACTTGCATTGCTATTCGTGATTTGTCTAAGCTGAAAGCAATCCTCAACAAAGCCGGTAAATCTTCTTTCTTTCTTCTCTTCTCAGGATGTCGTTCTTCGCGTAATGTGAACAGAGTATAACTTACATGATGAGGAAAGTATTTATTCAGCTAGCAGAGGGTAGATTTGCAGATAGCTCAGGAAGCTTACTTATGGAATGTCTGACTTAAATCTGCATGTGTTCCCTATACACACAGCAAGTCAGGTAGACCTGCAATTTTTGCTCGGCATCCTGATGCGAATGCACTAGAGTAGATAAATGATGTCCGAGTTTAATACATAATTTATTTTTGTAATGTACTAATAGTTTATATTTTTGGGACTACAGAATTTTTTTCACGTGATACTCCTGATGCAAATGCACTAGAGTTTATTCAAGTGGATAAATAATGTTAGAGTTTAATACGTGATTTATTTTTAAAATTTAATACGTCAAATTAATACGTGGATAAATAATGTTTAGGACTACAAGACTTTTTCTGGTGATATCAATATTTGTTTAAACCATGCTTACATACATCACATATTAGCTTAGGTGATATCTCTGATGATAATCTGGATTTTGTTGAATTGGAATTAAGCGATGAGATGGGATAGTTGGGCACCAACTTGAAATTATGAATGTTCTCATATCACCACATTAATTCTCAACATAACGGAATTACATGTGGAGAGACCCAGTTCTTTTATTTGCAATACGATGATTTGTGTTTCCCTTTAAGCAGAATGGGAATTCTCCAAACAAAAAAAGTTGGTAGCAAGAGATTCAGAAAACAATTAGACGATGAGTTGCATTTGAATAAAAATTTAAGTTTCACATCAAAAATTAATAGATGTACAATTAGGACATAAACTATGAAATTACATCTTTTATCTGTAATCAGTTGTATTTTGACATTTTCGTAATTTGTTACAAAAAAATATTTTGCTTGTTGCACAGTTGGATGTTTTGATTCCAAATCTACGGATTTTAGGTGCAAAAAAGAAATTTCAATACATAAATATATATATATATCACGCATACTTTCTGGCTAAATTGAGTGGCCATAAAACTAAGCTCTTCGCCGAAAAACCATACTTTTCGCTTTGTTGTCAAAGCCTGCGCCTTCCAACTCATTGATTCTTCGTGTGCGGACGAGGACGCGGGTGGGGGTGGGGGAGGAACATGTCACTGTGAAAACTATTATGAAAAAATTATTATACTTCAGTCATATTGTAATAATTAATATACTTTATATAATCATAATAAATAAATATAAATAAAAAAATAATGATATTTGTTTGTTACACATTTTATTATTATAATTGTATAAAATATATTAATTGTTATAATATGATCATTTATGGCAATGATAGGAATTATAGAGTACATGTCATCACAAAAGTGCATCTTATGTAAGTAGATCCTTCTCTTTTCTTTTCTTTTTTTTTGTAATAATATAATTCTGTGATTCAGATTGGACAAATTAAAATGATTTAAAATTATACAAATAACTCTTTCTTTTTCACCTTGCGGACAAATTTACACAGTTGTTTTGGAAGGTTGAGGAATTTTCAAGAAGGTTGAGGAATTCGCCATAGACTTGGTATCCATTTGGTCTCATCAAATAGCTAAATTCACGAAGTTTGTGATCTAACTATCAACTTATGTCTTATCATTGTAGATTGCAACCGGTATGAATATGAGTGTTACAAAAGCCTTTTTTTTTTTTCGCCTCATCTTAAGAGGTCGTGGAAATCCCTGAGAGGGATTGGAAGATAGGAACTCAAACTCTTACCTCTCAATCACAAGGTCACAAAAGCTTTAACTCTGCATTATCGTTAATCATTTTTTTATAAGTTGGAGGCCCAAAGGCCATTTTAAATTTTACGTGGCCGTACGTCTCAATTGTATAACTAGGATTCTATTGCCCAATGAGACAATCGTGTGGGTTTATTACAAATTGCGAAGAGCTCACCTTTTTCGTTCATTCATTGTTGCTGCCACAGTCCTCGAACCTCTTACCAAGACAAACATGTTCTAGATGGATTGCCATCAGGGCAAGAGGCGGGCGTTAGAGCTCTTTTTTTTTTTTTTTTTTTTTTTTTTGTTTATAAGAAATCTTATTGGATATTTAGGGAAAAGAAAATAAAGTTTACTGGGGTTTAAACCCCCTACCTACTAGTTGAGAGATATCTCTCTTAATTAATTGAACAAATGTTTTGCCTCCGTTAGATCTCACTTTTAACTGCATGATTATTAACAATTTCTTTATTTTTACACGGGAGGCCCCAGCCCATCACAAAATTAAAGTAAGTTGCCGGACTAAAACATTGCAAAACCAACGGCTCCTCGTTCCAACAGCTCGTAACAAATAAACATTGCCTCAGCTATATGGTGGCTGTATGTTCTTGACAACCCACCTGTCTTTATGCATGCATTTACCACTTGTACACAACTCCAGTTTGCACTACATGATCAATACTGTATATGATATCAAAATATTAAGAAATGACTATTGCAATTATCGCACATCTGTTTACTAGGTGATAGGAAATATATACAGTGATAGATCCAGAAAATTTTGTCAATGAAGACAAAATTAACCTTTTAAAAAATCATTTTTTCATATATATATATATATATATATATAATGCAAAATTTGTCTATAAACTAATAAATATAAGTTGATAGTTAATTGTCCAGCGCAATTGTCAAATAAAGTAATTTGGTAAATTCAAACCATAAAAGGGCATGTTATGCCCCACTGGAGAAATAGGAGCCAATGATAATTTGCGTCCTGTGAGTTACTGAAGTAAAAAGTTAACGTCACACTTAATCGCACAACCATCATGTCTACTCAAAAGTTCATATTATTTTGAGGCTCTATTTTTTGAAGTGTGGAACCCCTAGGACCAGAAGTAAAAATGAAAAAATAAAATATATATGTTGAAAATATTAAAGATGTTGAATAGGAGTTGGTCGGTTAATTCAACAAAAAATAGAAGTTAGTAGTCGATTTCGTTGGTATCATCCAATGAATTCAATTCAATTGTTTACTTAATTTTCAATTTTAATAAGTAAACTTTTAAGTTCAACTAACTCTTTTTCAAAGTATTAAGTGGATGAATATAAAGGCTTTGGAAAGCCATTCATTTGTTTAAATTATCTCTCTATTAGATGGATGTCAGCACCAGCAAAAGTGATGACATGGATGGTAGCAAGTTTATTGTTAAATGAGGACTTTAATAACTCAAATGCCTATCTCCGACTCACTTAAATTATGACCAACATATTTGCGAGTACTTTTTTGTTTAATGACAAAAAAAATGATAAAGGATGGTAGCACGTTGACTGTTGTGAAGATTTACCCCTATCAAAAATATTGATTTGTTCATCACACGGGCAAAAGATGCATTTGCCACCAATTATGTCTCTTTTGAAACCAAAAGGTCTCCTTTTTTTTCTTTTGTTTGGGGGGGGGGGGGAGGGGGAGAAAGAGTCAATTTTCTGTTTTAGTTGTTTTGTGTGATAGATATAAAAAGATTTGAGATAACAACTTTTAATTTTGTGATCATATTCATATCTAATTTTTTATATTTATTATTTTTTGTTGAAATGAGGACAAAATAAAATTAAGTGAGGTCAAAACAAAAACATGAATGGGGACAAACAAAGAGTAAAATGAAAATTTTGATGGGGTAAAGTGAAAATTTTAGTGGGGCAAAACTAAAAATTGAGGAAGCATAATAGTAAAAATTTAGCTACAATGTATATATTTTTTCTTTTTTAAGTGGGGTCATTTGCCCTTAGTCATGAACAAGTAGATTCGCAGATGCATGTAGGCTTTGCACGCCTAAATTTTATGTGTGAGGTATTAATAATAAAATAAAAAAAAGAAACCTCAAGTCATAGAAAAAGTACAAAATTAGTACATCTAGGGCTACTTGTGATATATGTCAAAGCATACAATATCAAGTATACAATATTTAATGGCTGAATTTCCTTTTAGTTCCCATCCACTTATGGATTTCCTCATCATAAATTAAATACTTTGCTGTATCCCGCAAGGTTTAAAGGACACGGATTACACTTCCTTACAGACTTTCAAAAATTGAACAAACTGATCAAAGATCACAAACTCAACATGTAATACATATGGATCTAAATCCTCAAAAGTTAAGCATAACAGGATGAGCAACCAATTACGTTGGCCTAGCTCTTGGAGGAGTTGAAGGTTCAGAATTCAACTCCCTCAAATCATAACAAAAACGTAAAATTTAATTCCAGCATATAAACAGAAAAAGAAAAAGAAAGAAAAACATAAGATGTCCAAGTTATGTTATTTTGAAGATCAGTATATCATCTAAAATTCAGCAAATAGTGAACTAGCACATTCAACTATGCTTTAAGTAATTTCAACCATTCAAATGATTATCATACAATCATCAAGAGACTGTGTGTATATGTGTGTGTGTGTATATATATACATATATATATATAGCAGTTATTCTGAATTTTATTTTTTTCTTTCTTTCTTTGTTTTTTTTTTGAAAAAAGCCTCTAGTCTTATGTGTTTAGTTAGCTGACCAACAGCGAGAGAGAGAGAGAGAGAGAGAGACAGATAACTAGTCGAGGCACAATTAATGAACCACGATCATGCATATAATTTGATGAAAAATGTACCCAAAAAATAATCTGATGAAAAGCATAAATTACAACTTATATGTGAAATATATAGTTGCAAACACCCACAAATATTAATTTAGGCTTCCAAAATGGAGCATGAGTGAATTTAAAAAACATAGAGAGAGATGATGGAGGAGGCGGGTGACAGCAAGAGGGCGAGCACGCAGGGCTTCGAGCATATGAACCATTCATGCAAGAAAGACAACCATGTGTGCTCACTCTCTTCTGTCACCTTCCTTACAAACCTGACCATAAAATACATGTATTCATGTAATATTGATTGAAGAGAAGGACGAATTGTTGGGTCTTAGGAATCGGCAGAGGTTTATTGGGATACTCATTTTCGCTGCCCCTCTCCTAATAGAAATAACGATTGATTAATTTCTTGTATCAACTTCCAATTACTTTGCAAGAAAATGCACGACAGGGTCGACTAAGACTATCTATAGCTATTACTGTTTACAGATATCTTCCACGATTTTTGGTCTATTTGTGTTGAGACGTTTGGTCGCCAGGGGGTTTTATATAAGGTGACAGTTAGAACCTAAAAGAGTACTTTCATGGGTGCTTTGTTTGCGTCTCACTTAATGGTATATATGTCGGATAAAACTTTTCAAATGTTCTGCACATTGAGCTCTTATTATTGGATTCTTATATCTATTATATAACCAGCATTCACAATGACTCATATCCATATGTATTCAACCACTTGGCTTAGCCCGAGTGGCCACCAATTTGTATGGCTTGAGGACGAATATCCCCTCACCCAAAAAATAAATCTCATATTATATTAAGTGGAATTTGAGTGGAGTGCAAAGCACTTTCTTGGTGGTGTCTTTAGACTACAAAATTTCCCATTCTTCAACTAAACTAACCACTTACAATTTCAGTGTCAAAAAAATATCCATATGTTTTCCGAGTTTTCCTCTCTCTATTCCTTTAATTTAACAAAGTTTTTGAGTCTGAGGATGCATGCATGCATTCATATAGATTATGCACTAGGGTAACTTATTCTAAAGATTGTTAGATGCTGCGACCACAAACAATTATTTAATTAATTATGTTCGGTTCCCCCACATACAATTATTTAATTAATTATGTTCGGTTCTCCTTTGGCTTTTGTTACCCTTGTCTGGCCGTGCACTGTAAGGTTTTGGAAATTTTAACTTATCTTGTTTAGTAGACATAATTTACATATAATCTTAAATCACCATAAATGAGATTTGCTTAAAATAATAAAATAAAATAAATTAATATTGTGTAAAATTATGAGTGTATTATTTTAAAAAAAAGAGAGCACTATTATATAAATAAAAGGATGTAAAGATAGTCAAAATTACTTATATACACATTATTGATAACAGTATGTACACTATAAAAAAAAAAAGTTCTAAAAGCTTATAACTTCTAATTAAAGTTCATATATAACATATTTATTAACAACATAAATACAAAGTAATTTCTTATTAATGTGCATCTACACCGTGTGCATGTAATTTTTTCAAAAGAGAATATAGCAAGCACCCAAATTCCTTTTCCCACCTGCATGCTTGACTGATCTGAATAAATTGGGTTACTTTTCTGACCACGATCTCATTTTTTGAGATTAATGAGAAACGGAATTCCCACAATTCTATTAATTTCGCGTGAAATAATGATTTTTTTTATAATAAAAAAAATCCTACTAAATGTATCAATCATCAGATAATTGAGTTGGGATTAAAATAATTTTCATTTATTTAAATCTCGTTCAACAATTTCAAAGGGGTCGACCATTTTCTCTAACACTAATGAAATTGAGTGTGATTCCGTCATTAAAGTTCTGACGGAGAACTCTAAACCTAATATTGTGTATCACGACTTATACTTAAAAGAGTCTCTAACATGGTTCAATCAAAAAAGAGTGTAAATATGAAAAATCAAACGCACGAGCTTATAATATAAAAGTACATCAAATTACTAATAAGCCACGAGCAGTAAAATGATAATTATTTGTAATTAACAAAAAGTTCCATTTCATAGCCGCAGACTTGGGCTGCAGAGTTGTATGAGAGACATCATGGTGACGTAAAATCATAGACATACTATCCCAAGACACCAATGTGGGCAATCTCTCGCCAATCAACCAGCACTAGGGGGCCACGGATTGCCTAGACTGCTACCATGTGCCATCTACGTTCAACTTAGACCGCCCCAA
Organism: Carallia pectinifolia; assembly: GCA_037832335.1. Lineage (NCBI taxonomy): Eukaryota > Viridiplantae > Streptophyta > Magnoliopsida > Malpighiales > Rhizophoraceae > Carallia > Carallia pectinifolia. The sequence goes on along the minus strand of CM075453.1, from coordinate 6,864,879 downwards.
ATGAGGCTGTTTCCAAGACACTAATTGAGTTGCTTTTCCTTGTTCTGGCATTCGATGCATCCAAATTAAATCGCAAAACCTCAGGTCCTCAAGTGCAAAGTTTAAACATTGACGTGCAATGGTATCAAAGGATGAAGGGAGAATTCAAGTCTTCTTTGTCTTTTTCTGGTCATCAAGTCTTCTTTGTTTTGTTGCTTCCAATTCTACTTTCTTTTGATTCGTAGATGCTGATTCATTTACACTACTACACTAACATCTGTCATTCTAGAACATGGCGAGAATCGCATTGATAATTACACGTGTCATTCAAAGGATTTTTTCATAAAAATATTTGACGAGATTCTTTATGTACGATTAAAGTAAGATTAAAATGATATGTATCGTTAGATAATTAAAATTTTTTAAAAAAATAAATTATTATATGTTATTAAATGAATTACATGACTAATTTGATACTACTTAATTAAGATGAAGCTATACAGTAAAATATATTTTTTTAATCAAAAGCATTTTTATTAAGTTGAGTTCATGTACTTTCAAATATGCCCGCAAAGCCAAAAGGATAAAAAGCCAAAGAATGGTTATCTTTGTTGAGGAAAATACTTCAAAGGGGAATAACGCAGACGAAATTTTTTCCATGTTGTTTCGTTGATGAGCCAATTTTGAGCTTGACAAATGACAACCCCCCTAATGATAATGTAAAATAAGTTGTTCAGCCCCCACAAAGAATTTTCCAAGAACCATTAATTGGCGCAAAGTATATAAATGTGCTTTATGTTGAGTAAACAAATTTAATAATTGTACAAGAATCACTGAACTTGGTCTGAAAACATTGTAAGAGCATGCTGGGGATGACGTCAAACCCTTTCTTACGTTCTCCATCTCTAGATCATGAGCATAATTTTGACTAACTTTTTTTTTGTTAGATTTGATGCTCCCACCACCGGAGGTGTATTAAATTGAGATTGTTAAAGAATATAATATGTCATATTAATAAAAAATAAGTTTATAATATAATTTATAATGATTACGAATTTTTTTTATTTTGACATGGTATTATAGTTTAATTTATCTCTCTTATATGCACTTATAAATTTATCCTATTTTTATAAATTTGACCCGTTTCAGTATAATTTGTTATATCATATACTAATCGGACTTAGAGTCTAGTTTACCTCTCTTACTTGTATTTGTTAATTTGACATATTTCTATAATTCTAGCCTTATTTTAGTGTAATTTTCAAATTTTTAATAAGTTTTAAGTCACATGGACATTATTCGATGAAGACTAAGTGAGGAAGGGAAGCACATCCGGTGATGGCTTCATCCCACCATTCCTCATTACCATAAAACTGTTAATAGCATTCAAGTGCTGTTAACAATGTTTCAACGATCGATTGGTAGTTTTTTTGAGCTTTGGACAACTGGAGGATAATGGGACAAAAAATAAATCCACTGCAGCAATACTTTCCATGGAAAGAAAAGTCATTGCCCGTTTAGTGATAATCTTCAAGGGTCAAGATTAGGAAGATCCCCAGTGGATACTTTTGTGACTTCTTAGGCTTGGAAATGCCTTCGAATCTCCTAGAGGCATTACATCTTCGCGGACAATATCATCCACCCTTTGCAGTACATATAATACATTACATCCAGTCCACAAGCACAAGTTTAGTAGTTAAATAATTAGCTCTTGATATCAAATTTTATTGATTGTTATTGGAGTCTCTTACTGTAACTGAGATTTGTAAGCGTTCTTTAATCTTTAAACAAAAATACTCAAAGTTATTAAAATTACAATTTAGATCGTAAAATCACACAATCTAATGATCTTACGCAGATCCAATGATTCAGATCGCATCATAAATTGTTGTTGGGTAAGCCTTTGTAAGATCTCAAGTAGACTCATAGAATCAGTGAGATTGTACGATCCAATCGATCTTGAAATAACCCAAAAAAAAAAAAGTTGCAATGGTGTCTTTTATTTCTTCGTTGGTTGTTTTTTTTTTCGACAAAAATAAACAACATTTTTAGATTGAGCGAAGGCGGACGCGGTGAATTACCACCCCCACCGCAAGGCAATAGTTTTAGAACTAAACCGGACCGTTTAATTCGACCGAAAGAATTAAAAATCAGTCTTTAATTTAGTTCGGTTCACACCTTCAAATTGACCAAGTTGAGAATTGGCTAATTTTGAGCGAACTAAACCAGTTCAACCGAGAATTGATGAACTAGTTCTCGTTCATCCGGTTTAGTTAGTTAGTTTATTGTTTAAAAATATTAAAAAAATTCTTAACAAGAGTGAGCCTACGTGGGATCGAACTCACAATTTCTAATCTATTGTTTAAAAATATTGTAAAAATCTAAACAAGAGTGAGCCTATGTGAAATGAAATTCGCAATTTCAAGATTAGCTAAAGTGGTTGCTGGCCACTATTTTACCAAGTGCTTTTGATAAATTTCGGGCAGAATTTTTTTTCTCTTTTTACAAAAATTATCTTATTCATATATAACGGTTTGACTTTAAAATAGAAAATAAATTTTTTAATTTAAATATTTTCTTAAGTTACTTTTTCTCTTTCACAAAAATTACTTTAAAATAAAAAATAACATTTTAATATGCTTTATAATTTTTTTATATAAATTAGTTACTTCCAGTAGTTAATTACATTAAATATTTAATTAATTGTATCATAAATTTGATTATTAATTACATATAATTGAATTGATTAAATATAATTTAGACTTTTTATTTATTATTATTTTCATCTTTAAAAATGAAAAATACATAAATTGGTTTAAAATAAAAATATATAAATTAGAATGTACTTTGTCTTCAATTATTTGAATTAAATTATTTATCTATATCAATACATTATATTAATAAATTTTAACATATATTATATTGTTTAAATTACTTTACCCTTAATTATTTATCTTTATACTATATATATATATATATATATATATATATATATTTGTTAATATTATTATTTGTTAAATTATGAATTATATGTGATTATATCACTCAAATATAATATTATGATATGTATAATATTTATCTTTTATATATTATTGTATTTTATATTAAATTTTTATATATTTAATATTAAATATCAATTTTATTAGTTTAATTATAATTAAATCGATTGAATTTTAAACTTTTAAATTTTTTACTTAAATGATCGTTTCAATTTTTAAAATCTTACTGCGAGGAGAAGAAGCAGAAGGAATCGATGTTCGACAACATGGAGGAGAAGGTCGCCGACCACCACCACCACCACCACTGGTCATCCTCCTCCTCGGACTCTGATCACAACAAGAAACCCAAATAATCTCCTTCATCTAAAGTCTAAGATCAATCGCCTCCATAAAAAGCTCGTCCACAAGGTCCTCAGTGGCAGCAACGTATATATTGATCGTGGTTATTTCATGTTTGGTTCCCAAAAAAAATCTAGCAAATGCTTGATTGAATATTAAATTTTTGAATCTCTTTGTGTGTTTTGGCCACTGGAAAATCAGGAGGAAGAAAATAAAAATTTGGATAATTCTTTAGTTTTTTTTTTTTTAGGCTGGAAATGGTTGTGACGTCAGTTGCATTATTATCTTCTTTCCATTTTTCCCAGCAACCAAACAGGTTACAGTAAAAAAGCCAGTTACGTTATTTCCACGTGGCTTGTGCTAAAGATCGGGATCTGGCTTCTGTTGTTTTTCGAGGGGATTGTTGAGGAAAATGATTCATTGTGTTATAGCTAAAAGCTGAGGATTTTAATTTTTGGTTAGTTGGTTGTTCAATCTTGAAGAATACCTACAAGAAAATTAAGAATGGAGATAACTTTCAAAATTAATGGTGTTTACTGATGTACAATTTAATGTATTATTTAAATAGTGACCAAAATAGCTTGGATATGAACTGATATACATGTTGAGGCTGTCATAAAAGCTTCTTAAGCTTCTTGAGATGTAGAAAAAAAAAAAATACATTGTGTTGTATTTTTCCCAGAATTTTGATTTAAAAAAAATTTAAATGTTAAAAATTATATTTTAATTGTTAACTGTTTTTTTTTTTTTTTAATTTTATAAAATCTTACGGTTCGATTATATAATTTGATCATGACATTATCAAAATGACTTTAAATAAAATTTTGATTTAATAACCTAAAAAATATCCCTCCTTCCTTTAAATTTTTTTTCAAAAAAAAAACAAAAACAAAGCAAACAATAGATTACATCCAGCTTTGGAAGTCGCATAACTCATAAACTTACTTCCAATAATTACATTGCCAAATATTTAGGCAAGGCAGACGTCCTGGACATTCTGGGTTCGCAGGATTCCTCCACGCCGTTCGTGATCAATCCCTGTTGTCACGATAAGCGAAATCCAGCCCCACTTTTCTCTCTCTTTCATTTGCCATGTCGACGGGTCAACCTCCGACAGCTTGAACATTTTTTACGATAAGAAATTTTTTCCATTTAAATTCCAAATAGTTATCACAATACACTATTATTACTACTACGACAACCATTTGAAACATGAAATGCACTTAAGAGAATTTGAACTTAAATTGTGCGTCTAAAATATACAATCTTGGATTCGCCCATGTGGCTTCCCAGCTTGAATATTCGTGAGTGGTATTATACCATCTTATGCTCATTTAGTTTTCTTTTTTTGGTTTACATGCGTTTTCTGATTTAATTGATACTTATACATGCAGCTGAAAACATAAGAACCGTCCAATAGAACTGTTTTACGCACTGCAATCCAGCTCACAGTTCTAGCGGATTAAGGCAAGGTCTGCGTCCAGTTTGGGTGCCATCGAGGCTCACACCGGTCTTCAAGGAACGGAAAGAAACTCTATAGACAGCTGGCCATATTGTTTTCATTTAACAGAATATTAATTGTCTGATCCTCCTTAATTTACTGGAAAGTATCTGTGCATGTGGGAACGAAATAGGGCATACTGCAGTTATAAAAATTTGCAAACCACATTTCGACTTTATCAAGGGCAACGAAAATGACTATGGATAGCTCATGACGAAAATGGGCGAAAAAAGTGAGTCATGCTGAAGGAACACTGCACTGCAAGCCAACAGCAATACAAATACTGTTTGCTCAATGTAAAAACACGATGAAATTGCACCTGAACATATGGAATTGTCAAAACTAAACTAATAGAGGAAATATACACAAAATCTTTATGTACAGGGATGTAGCAAGTTAAGGGCTCCATGCATCATTCTCAGATGGCAACTCAAAATGAACCCAACAAGGGATAAACAGGCAAAGATAGAGCCTACAGTGCAAAATAAGTTCTTATCATAGTTGCCCCAGTAGGATCGGAAAGTAGATGCCTGACAAGGCACATTCTCATATCATTTGGGGCAATAACAAACATGTAGAAGGCAAATACTGCAAGGTCAGCCGAGGAAAGAGTAGAGCCCAAGAATCCCTGCCACATCCTGCAAAACAGATTCCAGCAATCATCCTAAGGTAGCCAAATATTTATTTCCACATTTTGGCCATTCTGGAAACATGGCGTAGAATCAACTCCAATTGGCACTAACGTTCCCATTAAGAAGATTGTTATTAAGTTAGCTGCGATTCTACATAATATAAATCTTGTCATCCGTATAATTTGCTTGTATCTGAGGCACAACTACTGCTTTGCTGCTAGAATAACTTGTCACTTCCACGTGCGATAACTGTCAAATCCATTCACTGAAAAATTAGTCCCCACATCTCATTTTTCCAGTAGCCATCAAGGTCATTACTTTCACCAGTACAGCCCATGACCACACCAGTAGAAATACTATAAATCCTATTCACCCGGTCTGGAAAAAATAAAGCTGATACTACCAGTCAAAAGAAAATGAAGAGAAAATTGGACTCCCCTGCACAAATTCAGATCTTGTCACAAGTTCCTTCAAAATTGTTTGCACACTGTGTCCAGTAGCTCTGCTTCCACCATTCTACCTTCACTTATGTTATCGGTCAATATCTTTGTTGCTTACAACACATAAATCTATATGACTAGTTATCCATTTTTATCGAGAATAATTTCATTTTTCTACTATTGTTACTGTTCAAGGCATATGCATAATAACTAGTGAAGGCATGAATAGTATAAAGATGGGTAAACGAAATTCAATCATACCAACTAGGTAAACGGAAGAAGGTGCGGAAGAACGTTCGAATGCCCTCAATATCCAGTTGGAGAATAAGCGCGAGCCCAAAGAGAAAGAATGACCTTTGGCGTTTTCTTTCTTGTGGCCAAAGCGTATTCCAAGCTGTAAAATGTTGTTCTCTTCGTTAATCATATTTCCCACCATACAGGTTGTTGTACATTCATCCAGGTCAAGTTGGTATGAATTGATCAGGCATTTATCATGTTTTGATGCATGAAGACAGACTAATATAGTATTTATGGTGAAGGGAAAGGACCACAAAAACCAACTCTACTGTTCTGTTGGCATCCACCTATATGCCTTTCATGCACTCAAATTAATGATCCACCAAGTGACAAAACATAACAAGTGAGGTATAATAGTATACATCAAAAGATATACACTTATAAGAGTACATACGTGACTATATACGCTGTGCAGGAAATAGAAGGTTCAAAATTTAGGTTGCTGTTTACTTCCTCTAGGGGCTTTATGAAAATAATTAATGTGTTATTAGTATACAATAAGAACTAGGAAAACACAAGTTGATTCTGTTGTCATAACTTTTGATTGCTAAATTGGATTTTTTTAGTCTTTTAGGATGCTAGGATACTAGCTACTTGTAATGGAACAGGATGTGTGCTGTGTGCCAACAAATGCACGAGTTTACATACCTTGCATTGAGATGTTTGCATTGCTTCTTTCACAAAGAAGCTTCCTGTTAGAATGATCGTGTTTTAATATATTTGCAATTATGGAAGCATAGTTTGGAGCCTCTGACAATGATCTCACCACTGAATAACCTGTTTAATTGAATGGGAATTTAGTAAGCTTGTTAAATTTCAATTGCATCCTCAAACAGGGATCATCTCCTTCTTTTGTTACCTGTGGCTGGATGTACCATGCTAGCAGCAGCACCAAATGCAAGGTTTTTCTGCTCAGTATTTGGCAATGAACCACCAACAGGAATATAAGACCACTCCTGCATAAAAGTTAATAACCCAATTATAGAATATGCACCCAAAAAGCTGTGATTAATAAACATAATTCAAACATTCTGTTTCCAATAACAGAAATTATGTCCAACGAATGCACCCTTCGCCACAAAAGGATTGCCGATGTAAGGCACAACAATATGTGTAGTAAGAATAACAGCATGATTATAAGAGCATGCTGTGAGGCTGGGTAAACTGTTGTTATCAATCTCCTTATCACAACACAAGTCAGATCAGTAAGATCGACATGAACAAAGGAAGTTTAACTTCTGTGATCGTGCTTGCTCTGCTTTTCCTAAAGAACTACATGGAAGACTGAATAAACTTGAAAAAGGAACCATAAGATGCTTCTTACTTGGTCGCATTGTAATATTAATAATAATAATAATTCTAAGCCCAAAAGCGACTATTTTTTTCTGATAAA